>OZ009942.1:19512141-20070239 GCA_963932045.1 Caenorhabditis sinica | reverse complement strand
GATCAACTTTTTCCGGGGTTTCTAAACACGCTAAACAAGATACAATCATAAAATCGAAAAAAAATTTTTGAGCCGAAATCGAGAAAATGCCCATGGTTAGACTGCGGATTTTTTCGATTTTGGCCAAAAAAATTTTGTCTCTGTTTTTGATTGTATAGTGTTTATTAGTGTTAGAAAAGCCTAAAAAACTTATTCGCACATCACAAAACCGATTTTGAGTCGAAATATAACGTTTCCCATAGTTGATTAGGGTGATAATTAGGTACTGACGTCTTCATTGTTTAAAGAGGGTAGTACAAGTACACAGTTAGAATTAATCGATTAATATTCATTTTCATACATTTATTTCATATTTATTTCATACGCAATCCTTGAAATTTTATATTGAATGCATCATTTTGACGATCCTGCATACTCATATCCCATCCCGACCGATCCTCACACCCAGCACCACCTTCAGTCGGCACTGCCCAACCACACGATCGGGCTCAATTCTTATATGCATTTCAGTCCTGTGGATTAGTTGGCCCGCGTAGCTCAGCGGTAGTGCTTCACACTACGGTTCGAGTCGACGCGGGTTCGACTCCCATCCGTGGTTCGAGATCTGTAAAAAGGCTTAGAAACATCAGAAAAAAGTCTAGAAAGAACAAGAACCAGGATGGGGAAGAAGAAGGATGAGCACCGGACCTCTCGGGAGAAAGAAGGAAAAAAAGATGAGGAAAAGAGAGGAGAGAGGGACTAGAGAGCCAGAAAAACGCCAAAAACTACCTACTTTTTGGCCCGGCCCCCGGGAGGGGGGTCACAAAACGCGCCGCCCAGCCGGCCGCGAGCTTCGCGTCTTGAGTCAAAACGCAAATTTTTTTTCCGAAAATGGGGCAACAAAAAACTCAATCAAAGGATAGTCTCAACAGATCGCAGTATAAAAAGACTGCTCTACTGAATACAACACCTTGACCAAGAGACCAAGTCGTATGCAAGTGATTTAGCGCCCCGACATTGAACCAGAGTGATCTGGCGTTGGCAAGCGTCGCAGAGTTCACTACGACGCCAAGGCCATACATAGGGCATAAGCTCTCGTGTTGCCACGAGATAGAGATGCCTCCCGACACCGGGAAGCAAGAAATTTTCGCCTTGACAAGGCGAGATTCTAACTTAGAGGCGTTCAGTTATAATCTCTCAAATGGTAGCTTCAGACCATTGATCTGTCGATCAAGTCTATGAACCAAATGTTTGAACGCGCTGTTCCTCTCGTACTAAGCACGATTACTTTCGCAATAACAAGTCAACAGTAGGGTAAAACTAACCTGTCTCACGACGGTCTAAACCCAGCTCACGTTCCCTATTAGTGGGTGAACAATCCAACGCTTGGCGAATTCTGCTTCGCAATGATAGGAAGAGCCGACATCGAAGGATCAAAAAGCAACGTCGCTATGGACGCTTGGCTGCCACAAGCCAGTTATCCCTGTGGTAACTTTTCTGACACCTCTTACCTGAAACAATCAGGATTAAAAGGATCGATAGGCCACGCTTTCGCGGTCTGTACTCGTACTGAAAGTCAAGATCAAGCAAGCTTTTGCCCTTTTGCTCTACGAGAGGTTTCCGTCCTCTCTGAGCTCGCCTTAGGACACCTACGTTACGATTTGATAGATGTACCGCCCCAGTCAAACTCCCCGCTTGACACTGTCTTCGAGGAGAGTCACGGTGCCATAAAATGGCTCCGCTTAATGCTTCGAAAAAAGGCCGTGAAGCCAATTCTCTTTTAACCGAATAAGTAAAGAGTCGATGAAAGTGGTGGTATTTCACTGTCGACCGAAGTCTCCCACCTATGCTACACCTCTCATGACTCTTCACAATGTCAAACTAGAGTCAAGCTCAACAGGGTCTTCTTTCCCCGCTATTTTTGCCAAGCCCGTTCCCTTGGCTGTGGTTTCGCTAGATAGTAGTTAGGGACAGTAGGAATCTCGTTAATCCATTCATGCGCGTCAACAATTAAATGACGAGGCATTTGGCTACCTTAAGAGAGTCATAGTTACTCCCGCCGTTTACCCGCGCTTACTCGAATTACTACGATTTAACATTCAGAGCACTGGGCAGAAATCAGTGACAGTCAACGTCCGCAAGGACCATCTGTCACCTCTGTTTTAATTAGACAGTCGGATTCCCTGAGTCCGTACCGGTTCCAGTACGGTTGTTTAGATGAGCGATCAGGATACTAGGACCGAGGTCCAAGCACACACCAGAAAGCGTCCACAAGCAAGCACTATCACTAGTCCGCCATCAGCCCGAAAGCATCAAGCAGACAGAATAACGCCGGACAAGCATCAACCAACTGGCCAATCGTTCCAACCACTGGAGCCAATCCTTTTCCCGAAGTTACGGATCTAGTTTGCCGACTTCCCTTACCTACATTATTCTATCGACTAGAGGCTGTTCACCTTGGAGACCTAATGCGGATATCGGTACGATTGAGTGCAAATTAATAGCCTCCCTTGGTGTTTTAAGGGCCGTTCAAAGAGCACGAGACACCACAGAAACCGCGGTGCTTTTCGGAAACAACGTCCCCATCTCTGGCTGAACCAATTCCAGGGAGTCCGTTCCTTAACTAGAGAAGAAAACTCTAGCTCGGTCTTTGAGCGACTAACCAAGTTCGAATGCGTTACCGCGCTTGTGCTCCGAGGAACACAATCTTTGCATCTCAGTTAGGGAATATTAACCCTATTCCCTTTCGACAAACGGGGACCAAAAGCAAGCTTTTCGCCACCGATGATACAAGGCGTTCGCCAGTACCTTAGGATCGACTGACCCACATCCAACTACTGTTCACGTGGAACCCTTCTCCACTTCAGTCTTCAAGGATCGAACTTGAATATTTGCTACTACCATTACGATCTGCACTGACGGAAGCTCCAGCCGAGCCCACGCTCATAGCCTTCAACGCAACCGCCACGACCTTCCTACTCGTTACGACCTGGCGCTAGACAACGCACATGTCGCAACGGCGGAGTATAGGTCTCTCGCTTAAGCGCCATCCATTTTCAGGGCTAGTTGATTCGGCAGGTGAGTTGTTACACACTCCTTAGCGGATACCGACTTCCATGGCCACCGTCCTGCTGTCAATATCAACCAACACCTTTTATGGGGTCTCATGAGCGAGAAGTTAGGCACCTTAACTCCACGTTTGGTTCATCCCACAGCGCCAGTTCTGCTTACCAAAAATGGCCCACTTGGACCTCGCATTCACGTTGACAGTTCACTAAAGAAACTGCAACTTCATATCCATTGAAAGTTTGAGAATAGGTTGAGGGCATTACGCCCCCAAGGCCTCTAATCATTAGCTTTACCGAATATAACTGCCAGAGATCCAGCTATCCTGAGGGAAACTTCGGAAGGAACCAGCTACTAGATGGTTCGATTAGTCTTTCGCCCCTATACCCAAGTCTATCGATCGATTTGCACGTCAGAACCGATACGGACTTCCACCAGAGTTTCCTCTGGCTTCATCCTGCTCAGGCATAGTTCACCATCTTTCGGGTCGTTTGCCAACTGCTCAACCTCTGCACAGTCACAAGTGACACGCACAGGGCCGTGGTGCGCAGCACTCCGTAGAGCACAGATCCCACGTCGGCCAATTCGAGACTGACCTTCACTTTCATTTCGCCGCAAGGTTTTACACCCTTTGACTCGCAGTAGACAAGCACTCCGCAATCCGTGTTTCAAGACGGGTCGGAAACGTCGTTGACTTTCAAACCGACGTCACACACACTAGCGTAACTAAACGCTAGCCACCACGAACCAACGACCGACAACAAGACACCGACTCTTGCGAGCTGGGCAACACTGTCGGGTCAGAACGAGCGACCAACGCCGTCGGCTTTGCATAGGAAACGACACCCGGCAACGATCACAACTAAGCGACCAAGTCACCAAACTTGTCTCCAAGCAACATCAACTGTCTCCGGTTCCACTCCAGCGATTTCACGTTCTCTTGAACTCTCTCTTCAAAGTCCTTTGCAACTTTCCCTCACGGTACTTGTTCGCTATCGCAATCGAGTCGATATTTAGCCTTAGATGAAGTTTATCACCCACTTTAGGCTGCACTTTCAAGCAACCCGACTCCAAGGAGCAATCGAACCAACAGTGCCGCAATCCAGGACGGGGCTCGCACCCTCTCTGGCTTATGGCCTCAATCGTAAGGACTTCGGACTCACGACACTGCTGGAAGACTACACCTATACGCCACATTTCGTAGCAGCCAAAGACTGAACGATTCGGCGCTGGGCTCTTCCCGTTTCACTCGCCGTTACTAAGGGAATCCTGTTTAGTTTCTTTTCCTCCGCTAAATGATATGCTTAAGTTCAGCGGGTAATCACGACTGAGTTCAGGTTGAGAATAGCAAGACACGCACCGCTTTAAGCATATGCACGTTCGTGAAAACGATACATTAGGCATAAAACGAATCCCAGTATTCAAAGTGACAAGAAAGAGCGACGAGCCGGTCTGACGCATGAGCTTTGCACATCAGAAGACACGTTGTGATACACGTCTTGATGGTAAAACCCAGCAAGTCAAGTTGGACGCCATTTGGCAGCTCTCACTATCTCTCTGATATAAGAGTAGCGCGTCACATTACGAGTCGACTTTCGTCGGGTCTCGACTTGTGATGCTTCGGAACTAGAACGAGATCGAGTCGACCAAGAAAGCCGTCCCAATGTCATTCGACAAGCCAATAGAATTAGCAGTTTGAATTAAACAACCCTGAACCAGACGTACCGACTGGAGACCCAGTCGGTGCTATGCGTTCGAAATTTCACCACTCTAAGCGTCTGCAATTCGTGGTAAGTAACGCAGCAAGCTGCGTTCTTCATCGATACTCGATGCAACCGATCCATCGCTGAAGCTAGTACGTATTATCGAGATCTCGAAAGAACTCAACTCAAAGATTCTCCACGAGGAAGAACTTTTGAAACTAATCCAATCAGAAAAAGTTGTGCTTAGTTTGGCGCCGTCATCTCCGTGAGGAGACAACAATCATTAAGACTATCATCAACGACGACCGTGAAGTCGCCTTGATGCATAAAGCCACCAAACAAAACGGGGGGTGTCGAGACAGACACAAGCACACGACACCGAAATGCACGCATACTAAGTCTTTTAAGTCATGGTGATACTGATTTTGGCAAGTAGCTGTCACGCTCCAAAACGAACAGCCATCAGCACCAGCCATCCCATAGCGCGGGAAGACATCTCAACTGGAACGTTAGCGGGGGTTGTATCGCAGACTGACGACTTGCGTCGACAGCCTTTAACACGGTGGAAAATCACGTGCTCTTTTGGAGACGGCGATGATCCAGCTGCAGGTTCACCTACAGCTACCTTGTTACGACTTTTACCCGGTTCAAACCAATGCGATAAAAATGGTTTCCGCAACAACGAAGTCGTGAAACCTCGAAGCGACAGTCCCCACTCTTCTCGAATCAGTTCAGTCCCGGATAGCGACGGGCGGTGTGTACAAAGGGCAGGGACGTAATCAACGTGAGCTGATGACTCACACTTACTAGGCATTCCTCGTTTAAGGGCAATAATTACAATACCCTATCCCGGACATGGAAGAATTTCAACGGTTTACCGATACCTTTCGGCATAGGAAAAACCCGCTGACTCCACCAGTGTAGCACGCGTGCAGCCCCGGACATCTAAGGGCATCACAGACCTGTTATCGCTCAATCTCGTGCGGCTAAACACCGCTTATCCCTCTAAGAAGTTATACGAACCCGAAGATTCGCCAACTATTTAGCAGGCTAGAGTCTCGCTCGTTATCGGAATAAACCAGACAAATCACTCCACCAACTAAGAACGGCCATGCACCACCAACCACCAAATCGAGAAAGAGCTTTCAATCTGTCAGTCCTAATGGTGTCCGGACCGGGTGAGTTTTCCCGTGTTGAGTCAAATTAAGCCGCAAGCTCCACGCCTTGTGGTGCCCTTCCGTCAATTTCTTTAAGTTTCAGCTTTGCAACCATACTACCCCCGGAACCGAAAGACTTTCGTTTCCGGATAGCTCCTCGGCAGGGCAAAAACCCTCCGAATCGCGAGATGGCATCGTTTACGGTCAGAACTAGGGCGGTATCTAATCGCCTTCGAACCTCTGACTTTCGTTCTTGATTAATGAAGACATTCTTGGCAAATGCTTTCGCTGTTGGGCGTCTCACTACGGTCCACGAATTTCACCTCTCGCGTAATGATACGAATGCCCCCGGTTTGTCCCTCTTAACCATTAAATCAGTTCTAGAACCAACAAAAAGAACCGAAGTCCTGTTTCATTATTCCATGATGAGCTATTCAAGCAAGCGCTTGTATTGAGCACTCTGATTTATTCAAGGTAAACCTGCTGGCAGTTGAAGGGCGAACCCAACCTCAAACCAGCAAATTAGAAGTCACGACTACAGTTGACGCAAATTGCGAACTGCAGCACGTAACCTAGATCCAACTACGAGCTTTTTAACCGCAGCAATAACGAGATACACTAGGAGAGCTGGAATTACCGCGGCTGCTGGCACCAGACTTGCCCTCTCCTTGCTACTCGAAGAATCATTTGTATTCAACTCATTGAAATAACTCATCCAAAAGGATGAGTCTTTATATTTTTAGTCACTATCTCATACTCAACAGTGGATAAGTTTCGCGCCTGCTGCCTTCCTTGGACGTGGTAGCCGTTTCTAAGGCTCCCTCTCCGGAGTCGAACCCTTATTCTCCGTTACCCGTAACAACCATGGTAGTCCAATAAACTACCATCTAGTTGAAAGGGCAGACACCCTTTTCGGATAAAGTCAGTCGAAACTGACAATAAACTGCTTTATTCAGAGTCAACAAACAACGTCCGAAAACGTTTGGTCTGTTCTAATAATTGCACCCCGCCTTGCGTTGGGGTTTAGTGACATGTATTAGCTCCAGTATTTCCGCAGTTATCCATATTAGAATTCCGAATAAGGTGATATCTGCTCTAATGAGCCGTACGCAATTTCATTGATGAATCAAAGCATGCATGGCTTAATCTTTTACTTGAGCATATCGCGCTGACAGAATCAATCAGGTATTACGCAGACTAGAAGTCTAGCGAGAAATTTTTGCCAGCACTAGTATTCCATTTCGCACCTATATAAATACAGATGCGAGACTTCCTGACTAGTGTTCGACAAGTCTTATTCTCGTAAACCGCTCCCACACAACAACGACCGATAATGCAACAACATTAAAATAATGCAGTAGAGATGCATTTAGAAAAAACGAAACCGTCCACTAGCGATCACGACGCCTCGACGCCGTGACCTACATAGATTCAGGAATCGCCGCTGCGATGATCAGAACCCGGAAAACCGAGCACGCCACCACAAGCAGGTATCATTTGGGAAGACTAAGCCTTAGCCTAAGACGACTGACCCGATAGTACACATGTGACTACTCACACACATACAACCGATCAGACGACTGCCGACCGCCAGTACTCACGCACTCAGCACGACTGCTTCCCTCCTGACATATATTACTCTTCTTGTGTGTGTAGAATTTCGGCGACCGGGTGCTGTTCTACTACGCGGGTCTGTGTGTGTCGGCAGCGGGCAGCGCGACAGTTGCGCGCCCTCCTCTTCCCACCACCAACGGTGGGGAGGCACTCTGTGTGAGGGGTTGAGGTCGGCAGCGGCGAGGAGGCACTCTGTGATTGAGGTCGGTAGCGGCGAGGAGGCACTCTGTGTTTGTGTGGTTTTTGAATGCGCGCTAGCCGTTGATGACTGTGTGTGTATGAGTGTCGGCTGCGAGTAGGTATCGTGTGAGGAGAGACAACAATTAGATGTCGAGGTATCTGGCTACCTTAAGATAGTCATAGTTAGAGGCCTAGGAATCGGGCTACAGCCTAAGACTAGGAGTAGGCCTAAGCCTAAGACTAAGAATAGAACCTAACTAAGCCTAAGCCTAAGACTTAAAACTAGGAATAGAGCCTAAGCCCAATACTAGGAAGAAGCCTAAGCCTAAGACTAAATGTAGACCTAAGCCTAAAATAAGAAACAGAGCCTAAGCCTAAGAATAGGAATGGAGCCTAAGCCTAAGCCTAAGAATAGAACCTAAGCCTAAGCCTAAGACTTATCTAGGAATAGAGCCTAAGCCTAAGACTAGGAATAGAGCCTAAGCCTAAGCCTAAGACAAAGTGTAAACCTAAGCCTAAAACTAGAAACAGAGCCTAAGCCTAAGACTAGGAATAGAGCCTAAACCTAAGCCTAAGAATAGAACCTAAGCCTAAGCCTAAGACTTAAAACTAGGAATAGAGCCTAAGCCCAATACTAGGAAGAAGCCTAAGCCTAAGACTAAGTGTAGACCTAAGCCTAAAACTAGAAACAGAGCCTAAGCCTAAGACTAGAAATAGAGGCTAAGCCTAAGCCTAAGACTAAGTGTAGACCTAAGCCTAAGCACAGAATAAAAAAAAATTTTTTTAGAAAAATGATCATATCTTGACTTAAAAAAGGTTCCATGACGTGGGATCAACTTTTTCCGGGGCTTCTGAACACGCTAAACAAGATACAATCATAAAATCAAGAAAAATTTTTTGAGCCAAAAACAAAAAAATGCCCATGGTTAGACTGCGGATTTTTTCGATTTTGACCAAAAAATTTTCGTCTCAGTTTTTGATTTTATAGTATTTATTAGTGTTAGAAAAGCCTTAAAAACTTGATCGGACATCATAAAAACGGTTTTGAGCCAAGTTATGATGATTTTTTTGGAGCCTTAGTTATTATTTCAGAAAAATGATCATATCTTGACTTAAAAGAGGTTCCATGACGTGGGATCAACTTTTTCCGGGGTTTCTAAACACGCTAAACAAGATACAATCATAAAATCGAAAAAAATTTTTTGAGCCGAAATCGAGAAAATGCCCATGGTTAGACTGCGGATTTTTTCGATTTTGGCCAAAAAAATTTTGTCTCTGTTTTTGATTGTATAGTGTTTATTAGTGTTAGAAAAGCCTAAAAAACTTGATCGCACATCACAAAACCGATTTTGAGCCAAGTTATGATGATTTTTTTGGAGCCTTAGTTATAATTTGAGAAAAATGATCATATCTTGACTTAAAAGAGGTTCCATGACGTGGGATCAACTTTTTCCGGGGTTTCTAAACACGCTAAACAAGATACAATCATAAAATCGAAAAAAAATTTTTGAGCCGAAATCGAGAAAATGCCCATGGTTAGACTGCGGATTTTTTCGATTTTGGCCAAAAAAATTTTGTCTCTGTTTTTGATTGTATAGTGTTTATTAGTGTTAGAAAAGCCTAAAAAACTTATTCGCACATCACAAAACCGATTTTGAGTCGAAATATAACGTTTCCCATAGTTGATTAGGGTGATAATTAGGTACTGACGTCTTCATTGTTTAAAGAGGGTAGTACAAGTACACAGTTAGAATTAATCGATTAATATTCATTTTCATACATTTATTTCATATTTATTTCATACGCAATCCTTGAAATTTTATATTGAATGCATCATTTTGACGATCCTGCATACTCATATCCCATCCCGACCGATCCTCACACCCAGCACCACCTTCAGTCGGCACTGCCCAACCACACGATCGGGCTCAATTCTTATATGCATTTCAGTCCTGTGGATTAGTTGGCCCGCGTAGCTCAGCGGTAGTGCTTCACACTACGGTTCGAGTCGACGCGGGTTCGACTCCCATCCGTGGTTCGAGATCTGTAAAAAGGCTTAGAAACATCAGAAAAAAGTCTAGAAAGAACAAGAACCAGGATGGGGAAGAAGAAGGATGAGCACCGGACCTCTCGGGAGAAAGAAGGAAAAAAAGATGAGGAAAAGAGAGGAGAGAGGGACTAGAGAGCCAGAAAAACGCCAAAAACTACCTACTTTTTGGCCCGGCCCCCGGGAGGGGGGTCACAAAACGCGCCGCCCAGCCGGCCGCGAGCTTCGCGTCTTGAGTCAAAACGCAAATTTTTTTTCCGAAAATGGGGCAACAAAAAACTCAATCAAAGGATAGTCTCAACAGATCGCAGTATAAAAAGACTGCTCTACTGAATACAACACCTTGACCAAGAGACCAAGTCGTATGCAAGTGATTTAGCGCCCCGACATTGAACCAGAGTGATCTGGCGTTGGCAAGCGTCGCAGAGTTCACTACGACGCCAAGGCCATACATAGGGCATAAGCTCTCGTGTTGCCACGAGATAGAGATGCCTCCCGACACCGGGAAGCAAGAAATTTTCGCCTTGACAAGGCGAGATTCTAACTTAGAGGCGTTCAGTTATAATCTCTCAAATGGTAGCTTCAGACCATTGATCTGTCGATCAAGTCTATGAACCAAATGTTTGAACGCGCTGTTCCTCTCGTACTAAGCACGATTACTTTCGCAATAACAAGTCAACAGTAGGGTAAAACTAACCTGTCTCACGACGGTCTAAACCCAGCTCACGTTCCCTATTAGTGGGTGAACAATCCAACGCTTGGCGAATTCTGCTTCGCAATGATAGGAAGAGCCGACATCGAAGGATCAAAAAGCAACGTCGCTATGGACGCTTGGCTGCCACAAGCCAGTTATCCCTGTGGTAACTTTTCTGACACCTCTTACCTGAAACAATCAGGATTAAAAGGATCGATAGGCCACGCTTTCGCGGTCTGTACTCGTACTGAAAGTCAAGATCAAGCAAGCTTTTGCCCTTTTGCTCTACGAGAGGTTTCCGTCCTCTCTGAGCTCGCCTTAGGACACCTACGTTACGATTTGATAGATGTACCGCCCCAGTCAAACTCCCCGCTTGACACTGTCTTCGAGGAGAGTCACGGTGCCATAAAATGGCTCCGCTTAATGCTTCGAAAAAAGGCCGTGAAGCCAATTCTCTTTTAACCGAATAAGTAAAGAGTCGATGAAAGTGGTGGTATTTCACTGTCGACCGAAGTCTCCCACCTATGCTACACCTCTCATGACTCTTCACAATGTCAAACTAGAGTCAAGCTCAACAGGGTCTTCTTTCCCCGCTATTTTTGCCAAGCCCGTTCCCTTGGCTGTGGTTTCGCTAGATAGTAGTTAGGGACAGTAGGAATCTCGTTAATCCATTCATGCGCGTCAACAATTAAATGACGAGGCATTTGGCTACCTTAAGAGAGTCATAGTTACTCCCGCCGTTTACCCGCGCTTACTCGAATTACTACGATTTAACATTCAGAGCACTGGGCAGAAATCAGTGACAGTCAACGTCCGCAAGGACCATCTGTCACCTCTGTTTTAATTAGACAGTCGGATTCCCTGAGTCCGTACCGGTTCCAGTACGGTTGTTTAGATGAGCGATCAGGATACTAGGACCGAGGTCCAAGCACACACCAGAAAGCGTCCACAAGCAAGCACTATCACTAGTCCGCCATCAGCCCGAAAGCATCAAGCAGACAGAATAACGCCGGACAAGCATCAACCAACTGGCCAATCGTTCCAACCACTGGAGCCAATCCTTTTCCCGAAGTTACGGATCTAGTTTGCCGACTTCCCTTACCTACATTATTCTATCGACTAGAGGCTGTTCACCTTGGAGACCTAATGCGGATATCGGTACGATTGAGTGCAAATTAATAGCCTCCCTTGGTGTTTTAAGGGCCGTTCAAAGAGCACGAGACACCACAGAAACCGCGGTGCTTTTCGGAAACAACGTCCCCATCTCTGGCTGAACCAATTCCAGGGAGTCCGTTCCTTAACTAGAGAAGAAAACTCTAGCTCGGTCTTTGAGCGACTAACCAAGTTCGAATGCGTTACCGCGCTTGTGCTCCGAGGAACACAATCTTTGCATCTCAGTTAGGGAATATTAACCCTATTCCCTTTCGACAAACGGGGACCAAAAGCAAGCTTTTCGCCACCGATGATACAAGGCGTTCGCCAGTACCTTAGGATCGACTGACCCACATCCAACTACTGTTCACGTGGAACCCTTCTCCACTTCAGTCTTCAAGGATCGAACTTGAATATTTGCTACTACCATTACGATCTGCACTGACGGAAGCTCCAGCCGAGCCCACGCTCATAGCCTTCAACGCAACCGCCACGACCTTCCTACTCGTTACGACCTGGCGCTAGACAACGCACATGTCGCAACGGCGGAGTATAGGTCTCTCGCTTAAGCGCCATCCATTTTCAGGGCTAGTTGATTCGGCAGGTGAGTTGTTACACACTCCTTAGCGGATACCGACTTCCATGGCCACCGTCCTGCTGTCAATATCAACCAACACCTTTTATGGGGTCTCATGAGCGAGAAGTTAGGCACCTTAACTCCACGTTTGGTTCATCCCACAGCGCCAGTTCTGCTTACCAAAAATGGCCCACTTGGACCTCGCATTCACGTTGACAGTTCACTAAAGAAACTGCAACTTCATATCCATTGAAAGTTTGAGAATAGGTTGAGGGCATTACGCCCCCAAGGCCTCTAATCATTAGCTTTACCGAATATAACTGCCAGAGATCCAGCTATCCTGAGGGAAACTTCGGAAGGAACCAGCTACTAGATGGTTCGATTAGTCTTTCGCCCCTATACCCAAGTCTATCGATCGATTTGCACGTCAGAACCGATACGGACTTCCACCAGAGTTTCCTCTGGCTTCATCCTGCTCAGGCATAGTTCACCATCTTTCGGGTCGTTTGCCAACTGCTCAACCTCTGCACAGTCACAAGTGACACGCACAGGGCCGTGGTGCGCAGCACTCCGTAGAGCACAGATCCCACGTCGGCCAATTCGAGACTGACCTTCACTTTCATTTCGCCGCAAGGTTTTACACCCTTTGACTCGCAGTAGACAAGCACTCCGCAATCCGTGTTTCAAGACGGGTCGGAAACGTCGTTGACTTTCAAACCGACGTCACACACACTAGCGTAACTAAACGCTAGCCACCACGAACCAACGACCGACAACAAGACACCGACTCTTGCGAGCTGGGCAACACTGTCGGGTCAGAACGAGCGACCAACGCCGTCGGCTTTGCATAGGAAACGACACCCGGCAACGATCACAACTAAGCGACCAAGTAACCAAACTTGTCTCCAAGCAACATCAACTGTCTCCGGTTCCACTCCAGCGATTTCACGTTCTCTTGAACTCTCTCTTCAAAGTCCTTTGCAACTTTCCCTCACGGTACTTGTTCGCTATCGCAATCGAGTCGATATTTAGCCTTAGATGAAGTTTATCACCCACTTTAGGCTGCACTTTCAAGCAACCCGACTCCAAGGAGCAATCGAACCAACAGTGCCGCAATCCAGGACGGGGCTCGCACCCTCTCTGGCTTATGGCCTCAATCGTAAGGACTTCGGACTCACGACACTGCTGGAAGACTACACCTATACGCCACATTTCGTAGCAGCCAAAGACTGAACGATTCGGCGCTGGGCTCTTCCCGTTTCACTCGCCGTTACTAAGGGAATCCTGTTTAGTTTCTTTTCCTCCGCTAAATGATATGCTTAAGTTCAGCGGGTAATCACGACTGAGTTCAGGTTGAGAATAGCAAGACACGCACCGCTTTAAGCATATGCACGTTCGTGAAAACGATACATTAGGCATAAAACGAATCCCAGTATTCAAAGTGACAAGAAAGAGCGACGAGCCGGTCTGACGCATGAGCTTTGCACATCAGAAGACACGTTGTGATACACGTCTTGATGGTAAAACCCAGCAAGTCAAGTTGGACGCCATTTGGCAGCTCTCACTATCTCTCTGATATAAGAGTAGCGCGTCACATTACGAGTCGACTTTCGTCGGGTCTCGACTTGTGATGCTTCGGAACTAGAACGAGATCGAGTCGACCAAGAAAGCCGTCCCAATGTCATTCGACAAGCCAATAGAATTAGCAGTTTGAATTAAACAACCCTGAACCAGACGTACCGACTGGAGACCCAGTCGGTGCTATGCGTTCGAAATTTCACCACTCTAAGCGTCTGCAATTCGTGGTAAGTAACGCAGCAAGCTGCGTTCTTCATCGATACTCGATGCAACCGATCCATCGCTGAAGCTAGTACGTATTATCGAGATCTCGAAAGAACTCAACTCAAAGATTCTCCACGAGGAAGAACTTTTGAAACTAATCCAATCAGAAAAAGTTGTGCTTAGTTTGGCGCCGTCATCTCCGTGAGGAGACAACAATCATTAAGACTATCATCAACGACGACCGTGAAGTCGCCTTGATGCATAAAGCCACCAAACAAAACGGGGGGTGTCGAGACAGACACAAGCACACGACACCGAAATGCACGCATACTAAGTCTTTTAAGTCATGGTGATACTGATTTTGGCAAGTAGCTGTCACGCTCCAAAACGAACAGCCATCAGCACCAGCCATCCCATAGCGCGGGAAGACATCTCAACTGGAACGTTAGCGGGGGTTGTATCGCAGACTGACGACTTGCGTCGACAGCCTTTAACACGGTGGAAAATCACGTGCTCTTTTGGAGACGGCGATGATCCAGCTGCAGGTTCACCTACAGCTACCTTGTTACGACTTTTACCCGGTTCAAACCAATGCGATAAAAATGGTTTCCGCAACAACGAAGTCGTGAAACCTCGAAGCGACAGTCCCCACTCTTCTCGAATCAGTTCAGTCCCGGATAGCGACGGGCGGTGTGTACAAAGGGCAGGGACGTAATCAACGTGAGCTGATGACTCACACTTACTAGGCATTCCTCGTTTAAGGGCAATAATTACAATACCCTATCCCGGACATGGAAGAATTTCAACGGTTTACCGATACCTTTCGGCATAGGAAAAACCCGCTGACTCCACCAGTGTAGCACGCGTGCAGCCCCGGACATCTAAGGGCATCACAGACCTGTTATCGCTCAATCTCGTGCGGCTAAACACCGCTTATCCCTCTAAGAAGTTATACGAACCCGAAGATTCGCCAACTATTTAGCAGGCTAGAGTCTCGCTCGTTATCGGAATAAACCAGACAAATCACTCCACCAACTAAGAACGGCCATGCACCACCAACCACCAAATCGAGAAAGAGCTTTCAATCTGTCAGTCCTAATGGTGTCCGGACCGGGTGAGTTTTCCCGTGTTGAGTCAAATTAAGCCGCAAGCTCCACGCCTTGTGGTGCCCTTCCGTCAATTTCTTTAAGTTTCAGCTTTGCAACCATACTACCCCCGGAACCGAAAGACTTTCGTTTCCGGATAGCTCCTCGGCAGGGCAAAAACCCTCCGAATCGCGAGATGGCATCGTTTACGGTCAGAACTAGGGCGGTATCTAATCGCCTTCGAACCTCTGACTTTCGTTCTTGATTAATGAAGACATTCTTGGCAAATGCTTTCGCTGTTGGGCGTCTCACTACGGTCCACGAATTTCACCTCTCGCGTAATGATACGAATGCCCCCGGTTTGTCCCTCTTAACCATTAAATCAGTTCTAGAACCAACAAAAAGAACCGAAGTCCTGTTTCATTATTCCATGATGAGCTATTCAAGCAAGCGCTTGTATTGAGCACTCTGATTTATTCAAGGTAAACCTGCTGGCAGTTGAAGGGCGAACCCAACCTCAAACCAGCAAATTAGAAGTCACGACTACAGTTGACGCAAATTGCGAACTGCAGCACGTAACCTAGATCCAACTACGAGCTTTTTAACCGCAGCAATAACGAGATACACTAGGAGAGCTGGAATTACCGCGGCTGCTGGCACCAGACTTGCCCTCTCCTTGCTACTCGAAGAATCATTTGTATTCAACTCATTGAAATAACTCATCCAAAAGGATGAGTCTTTATATTTTTAGTCACTATCTCATACTCAACAGTGGATAAGTTTCGCGCCTGCTGCCTTCCTTGGACGTGGTAGCCGTTTCTTAGGATCGACTGACCCACATCCAACTACTGTTCACGTGGAACCCTTCTCCACTTCAGTCTTCAAGGATCGAACTTGAATATTTGCTACTACCATTACGATCTGCACTGACGGAAGCTCCAGCCGAGCCCACGCTCATAGCCTTCAACGCAACCGCCACGACCTTCCTACTCGTTACGACCTGGCGCTAGACAACGCACATGTCGCAACGGCGGAGTATAGGTCTCTCGCTTAAGCGCCATCCATTTTCAGGGCTAGTTGATTCGGCAGGTGAGTTGTTACACACTCCTTAGCGGATACCGACTTCCATGGCCACCGTCCTGCTGTCAATATCAACCAACACCTTTTATGGGGTCTCATGAGCGAGAAGTTAGGCACCTTAACTCCACGTTTGGTTCATCCCACAGCGCCAGTTCTGCTTACCAAAAATGGCCCACTTGGACCTCGCATTCACGTTGACAGTTCACTAAAGAAACTGCAACTTCATATTCATTGAAAGTTTGAGAATAGGTTGAGGGCATTACGCCCCCAAGGCCTCTAATCATTAGCTTTACCGAATATAACTGCCAGAGATCCAGCTATCCTGAGGGAAACTTCGGAAGGAACCAGCTACTAGATGGTTCGATTAGTCTTTCGCCCCTATACCCAAGTCTATCGATCGATTTGCACGTCAGAACCGATACGGACTTCCACCAGAGTTTCCTCTGGCTTCATCCTGCTCAGGCATAGTTCACCATCTTTCGGGTCGTTTGCCAACTGCTCAACCTCTGCACAGTCACAAGTGACACGCACAGGGCCGTGGTGCGCAGCACTCCGTAGAGCACAGATCCCACGTCGGCCAATTCGAGACTGACCTTCACTTTCATTTCGCCGCAAGGTTTTACACCCTTTGACTCGCAGTAGACAAGCACTCCGCAATCCGTGTTTCAAGACGGGTCGGAAACGTCGTTGACTTTCAAACCGACGTCACACACACTAGCGTAACTAAACGCTAGCCACCACGAACCAACGACCGACAACAAGACACCGACTCTTGCGAGCTGGGCAACACTGTCGGGTCAGAACGAGCGACCAACGCCGTCGGCTTTGCATAGGAAACGACACCCGGCAACGATCACAACTAAGCGACCAAGTCACCAAACTTGTCTCCAAGCAACATCAACTGTCTCCGGTTCCACTCCAGCGATTTCACGTTCTCTTGAACTCTCTCTTCAAAGTCCTTTGCAACTTTCCCTCACGGTACTTGTTCGCTATTGCAATCGAGTCGATATTTAGCCTTAGATGAAGTTTATCACCCACTTTAGGCTGCACTTTCAAGCAACCCGACTCCAAGGAGCAATCGAACCAACAGTGCCGCAATCCAGGACGGGGCTCGCACCCTCTCTGGCTTATGGCCTCAATCGTAAGGACTTCGGACTCACGACACTGCTGGAAGACTACACCTATACGCCACATTTCGTAGCAGCCAAAGACTGAACGATTCGGCGCTGGGCTCTTCCCGTTTCACTCGCCGTTACTAAGGGAATCCTGTTTAGTTTCTTTTCCTCCGCTAAATGATATGCTTAAGTTCAGCGGGTAATCACGACTGAGTTCAGGTTGAGAATAGCAAGACACGCACCGCTTTAAGCATATGCACGTTCGTGAAAACGATACATTAGGCATAAAACGAATCCCAGTATTCAAAGTGACAAGAAAGAGCGACGAGCCGGTCTGACGCATGAGCTTTGCACATCAGAAGACACGTTGTGATACACGTCTTGATGGTAAAACCCAGCAAGTCAAGTTTTTTCCATGAATAGTCGTGCTCACATGTGAGAATGTTAAAAATCACAAATTAAGCAATTATTCCCGCCGCGGAAATGACGCCGATTTTCACGGTTTTCAAAGGCCTCACCATGGATTCCGGGAAACGGGAGATTAGGTGAGAAAAGACATATTTCGGTATATTGGGGTTTCTCCTCCATGAAGTATAATATTTTCGAGTCTAGATGACGATTTACCGATTGGAATCAGTTCAAACCTGCAGGAACCATCTAGAAATGAAGTCACTTTTCTCGGTATATTCAACGACCGACCGTTGATTTCGGGTGATTTGGGATCGGGTGGAGAATGACCCTATTGCTGTATGTTTTAGGTTTTATTCCACAAAGTTGTTCATTTTTATGACTAGATCACGAATCGATAAGTGGAACACGTTCAAAAGATCAAAAACCATCTGAAATAGGTCATTTTCCCCTTCAAAAATGAGCTTTTTTTCCGGCGCGTCTTCGGGCTTTTCTAAGCAACGTCAACGTTGTCCAAATACTATGATTTTAGGCTCAAAAGATGCGAAATTTCATGAGGATTCCGAATATATGCTCAGAATTGCTGTATCTTGTCTGGGAGCAAAATTGCGGCAATTTTAGTGATTTTGGTGGAAAATTTTTGAAAAATCGACTTTCTTCAGATGACCTGGGAGACCATTTTTGACACATGACGTCCTGCCCCACACATCATCCGCTGGAAATAATATTCATACTGCTGTGATGAAATTGTCCCAGTTTCAGCCAAAAATACACTCGCAATTTTTTTTGGAACTGTAGTTTGTTTCTTCAATTTTTCAAAGGCCTCCCGTTACTAGTGAGAATTCCGAGGATTTGGTCGAGAGCGAAAATTGAAATGACCATTCTGAGTTTTTTCCATAGAAAGTCTTGTTCACATGTAAGAATGTCAAAAATCGCAAATTGAGAAAATTCTGTCGCCCCGGGGAATTCTGGAATCGACGTCGCTTTTTCCCGATTTTCAAAGGCCTCCCTGTGGCGCCCCTATGGGGAGATAACTCCACTTTTACCCGCTGGTCAGAGGTGGTGAGGGCGAGAACATAAGTTTAGTAACACCTCTACGGTGGTTCAGTACTACGAGGGGATGAGCGGTGCTAAGTCTACACAGTTTTTCCTTACAACTCATTTATTATAGTACGAGGGGTAACTACACTAAATGGTGAGAGAGAACAAAGGGGGAAAAAATAAGTGAAAGAGTGTATAACTCCAACGTTAACGCACTCTGGGGGAATTTAGGGAAAATTGGAGCTAAGGAGATGCGCGAAGCATTCATGCCCTCAAGCAACCAATCTGATTTAGGCCAGCGGAAATGACGACAGGTGGGCGAAGACGCAGGTCGACTACGGTAACTCTCGTTTCCTGTGTGTCGTGTCGTGTTGAGACCCGTTGGCTGCTGCGCTGTGGTGTAGCGAGCGAGACGCAGACACATGCGCGGGAGGCAGACTGTGTTGACGAGTGAGAGACGCAGAGAAAGGGTGTCGACGTGTGTGGTCCTCGGTCGGCGGGCTGGCTTTGGGGAGATAAAAGGGAAAGGAATTTACCCTTTTTAAAGGAGGAAAAGAAAGGAAATAAAGTTAATAAACACAACAGATAAAGTAAGAGAATTATAGGAAATATCTGTGGCAGGAGTAGGCACGGGAGCCTGCAACCTGACAACACTCCTTGGGGCTAGAGGTCGGAATCGTCCTCAACATAGTTGGGGAGATTTGACTTCGCAGTCCGTGGAAGATAAGTCCGGGCTCGATGATTCAACGGGATTTGTGGCTGACCGGTGCCAGGCAAATTGGAACTACTGGTTGCGCCTGAACGACTAGCAACTAAGTCCTGTGGCTGTTTTGAAGGATGGATACGATCCTTTTTACCACTGCCTTTTGGCCGACCGCGCTTCCGTTTTGGAATCTCTGGTTCTTGTGGAACTGGATCCTTGTTGGGTTGGCTATTGTCTTCTGTGTAGTTGTCTTTGGACTCGATTTCACTATCATGTGCGCCTGAACGACTAGCACTGACTTTCGGTGAGGAGTCGCTTTTAAAAGAATTACGATCACCTGTTTGGATATCTTCCATTTCAGCATGTGCGCCAGAACGACTAGCACAGCTTTTCAGGTTAGATTTATCCAAAGGTATGATTGATCCACTTTCATTCGAGTTGTTGCGAGCACACGTGGGGGTTTGCTTTTCACTATCATGTGCGCCTGAACGACTAGCACTGATGTTCGGTGAAGATGCGTTGCGGAAAGAATTGCGATCACTCGATGGAAGATCCTCCGTACTCGTCAGTGCGCCTGAACGACCAGCACTGCTTTCTGAGTTGGATACTTCCGAGGGTACGCGGAATCCAGCATTTTCCGTTTCGTTGCGATTACACTTTGTAGACTCTTTTTCACTATCAGATGCGCCTGA
Source organism: Caenorhabditis sinica (assembly GCA_963932045.1). Taxonomy (NCBI): domain Eukaryota; kingdom Metazoa; phylum Nematoda; class Chromadorea; order Rhabditida; family Rhabditidae; genus Caenorhabditis; species Caenorhabditis sinica. The sequence goes on along the minus strand of OZ009942.1, from coordinate 20,050,164 downwards.
ACGACTAGCATTGATGTTCGGTGAAGATCCGATTATAAAAGAATTGCGATCACTCGATGTGAGATCCTCCGTACTCGCCAGTGCGCCAGAACGACAAGCACTGCTTTCTGAGATGGATACTTCCGAGGGTACGCGGAATCCAGTTTGGTTCGGTTCGTTGCGGTTACACTTGGTAGACTCTGTATCACTATCATGTGCGCCTGAACGACTAGCACTGATGTTCGGTGAAGAGCCGCTGCGGAGAGGATTGCGATCACTCGATGTGAGATCCTCCGTACTCGACAGTGCGCCTGAACGACTAGCACTGCTTTCTGAGGTGGATTCTTCCGAGGGTACGCGGAATCCAGTTTGGTTCGGTTCGTTGCGGTTACACTTGGTAGACTCTGTATCACTATCATGTGCGCCTGAACGACTAGCACTGATGTTCGGTGAAGAGCCGCTGCGGAGAGGATTGCGATCACTCGATGTGAGATCCTCCGTACTCGACAGTGCGCCTGAACGACTAGCACTGCTTTCTGAGGTGGATTCTTCCGAGGGTACGCGGAATCCTGTATTCTCCGACTCGTTGCGACTACACATTGTAGTTCCTCTTTCACTATCAGGTGCGCCTGAACGACTAGCACTGATGAGCGGTGAATGTGAGGCTGCCGAGTCAACGCAACTTTTTAGTCCTGATGTATCGCTGGTTGGATCGTGTTCGCTTGGTTTGAATGAGACAACTTTTGACAATTTGGCAATTGGAGAAGATCTCGATAGTTCGAGGGACTTCTCTTCCATTAACGAGCTTCTTTGACTTTCTTCTCGGTCCCTTTCTCTCTGAGGTGTGAGACTTTGAATATCCTTAGAAGTGTCTTGACTTCTCAAGGGTTTGAAGGCAATTGGATACTGAGCAATTCCGGGTGGGTCTGGTGGACAAATGTAGTGCTTTGACTCATCAGATTCATACGGATCTGACATTTCGAGTTCGAGGGGAATCAAAAGATTCACAGCTCTACTATATATGGCACCATTACAGCGTACTGAAGCGGTACGTGTTTTTCCATCCTTGCTACGGATCAATTCCTTTATAACACCAAGAGGCCAGTTGTGACGGGCAAGTTTTTCAACTTTGATGAGCACTACTTGTCCAATACGAGGAACAATGGTAGAGCTACGATGTTTTGCATGAGCATTTTCTCTCAAGAAGGAGAGGTATGCATTAGTCCATATTTCCCAGAGTCTTTCAAGTACCGTGTCTATCTCAGCTTGATGCTGTAGAGTACGACGTTCGGTGATAGTAGGGTCTCGTGTGGGGTCGAATGGTTGATGGTCTTCTGCACTATCTCGTTCCGAGGGAATTTCGATAAGTACTGATGGAAGAATGAAGTCGATTGGGCGGAGAGCAGGGAGGTCTCTAACTTCTCGAGGGTTCGGAGTCAGCGGTCTGGAGTTGATCATTGCTTCTACTTGGATGAGCACATTGCTGAGATTGAAGAACGAGGTGGATAAGCCTCCTAGCTCTTTATGCATCTGGTGTTTGACAATGCCGACCACCCTCTCATAAATGCCTCCTTGCCATGGGGCGAGCGGGGTTATGGTGCGGAAGTCTATTTGATGCGTGGCTAGAAAGCAAGTCATCGACGTACTGGGTACGTATCGAGACATGTTATCCGATATAATCTTCGCTCCTAGGCTGAATGTCGCTGCATTATCCGAGTAAATGGAAGCCGGTACTCCTCTTCGTGCGAAGATGTTCTTGAGTCCTTGCAAATATACTCTGGTAGTTCCATCTGGTAGTAACTCGACATGAGTCGCTCTTGTTACGAGGCAAGTGTATATGAGAATATACGCTTTATCCGTGGATAAGCCATCGTCACACAGATATGTAATTGGACCAGCATAATCCAGTCCAACATGTTGGAAAGGAACAGAGGGAGTGGTCCGGAACTTCGGGAGTCTTTTTGCGTATGGATATTCGAACGGCTTGTTGTTGACCTTTTGACATTGCACACAACTGCGGACCACCGAGTCTGCGAGTTGTTTATCAGCTGGTATCCAATATCGAGTACGGAGGCTCGACACTAGATAGGTGGCTGGTAGGTGCACATTCATTATGTGTGTTTCCGTGACTATCAATCGAGCAAGAGTGTGCTTCCTGTGTATGAGAATCAGCTTGTATGTCTCATTTAAGAGCACCGGAGATGGAACTCTGCGGTAGACTCTAAAGATGCCGTCTGGACCTTTGGTCGGCTCCACCGATTTTGGAAATTCCAATCCCTTGCTGGCAGCTTCCTTATAATGTTCAGTGATTACGAGCTGTCTTGCGATAGCTCTTCTCTTCAGGGTCCAAGATAGGTCTGAAGTATCTCCTTGCAGAGATACGAACTTTTTCATCACAGCACCCTCCCATTTATGTTTCTTGAACAGCTTTGCTAAGCATGTAAGAGTCGAGTGGGTGTATGAGATTACTCTTGATAAAGAATTGCTGCGGGAATACGGAACAAACGACTCGTACTTCTCATCGATATCAATGGTCATGCACATACCATTTAGAGCTTCAGCCAGTTCGAAGAACTTCGGCTCGCTCTCCTCCCCTACTTCATTCGAGGGAGTTTTGGATTTCTTTTTGGACACTAACATTTCGGACGAAACGAGAGCTCTGAAATCCGAGGGGCAAGATACATCTCCTTCTATGCGGCAAGGCCACAAATTTGGAGGATCTTGGAGGAATTGAGGTCCTTTGAACCATAAGGTGCAACCTTTCAGTTCTGAACTTCCCATCCCTCTGGTCGCTATGTCTGCTGGATTTTTATCCGTGGGGCAGTGATGAAAGAAGACAGAGCTTCCTGAAGTTTTCAGAGAATCTGCTGCTTCGTGTACTTCCTTGACGCGGTTATGTACCCAGCATTTGACTTGCTCTCCTTTTAGGATCCAATATAAAGCGACCATGGAATCCGTAAAAAAGTGTATGGAGCAGGGAATGAGTGGATGTACTGCTTTGACAACTGTCCGAACCATTCTCGTTCCCATTTCGACGGCGAGAAGCTCAAGTCGGGGAATGGTGAGAGTGGTACACCCAGAAGGCTTGATTTTCGATTTTGCGGTCAATAGACCAACCTCTTTTCTCCCGTCTGCGAGCTCATATTGAGCATATACAGCACAGGCGTAAGTGTCTTTGGAAGCATCAGAGAAGACTGCCAGTTTCAGTCTCTCATACTGCGCATTCGGTCGTATTAGTCTGGGAACCGAAATGGATTCCTCAGAGAACTGACACCGTATGACTTCCCACTTGGGGAGCAGTTTTTTAGCGATTGGGCTCTTCCACAGTATTCCATCTTCCCATAAGTCTTTAATCAACAATTTGAATAAGACAAGAAGAGGACACACTAATCCGAGGGGGTCGAATGTTTCTGCCATTCTTGAAGCGACTTGGCGCTTGGTGGGTCTGGACTCCAGAAGTCTAGCCAGCTTGATCGTGAACTTGTCCTCGATGGTGTTCCAAGAGTAACCCAGCAATTTGATAGTTGACTCGGCGGCTATTTCCTCTCTGGGGAATTTCGCCATCTCTTCGGGGCAGTTGGTAATGAATTCTCGAAGATTCATGTTCATACCTACGAACTCGGATTTCGACTCTTGTCTAATCTCCTGAATCTCATCCTTGTCGTCCGTCGTTATCATGATGTTGTCCACATAAATATTTTCTTTGATTCTCTGGCATATCGACCTTCTCGAGTTATCGAGGAAATGGTTGATGTATGCCGCTAGGAGAAATGGAGAACAGGTCATTCCGAAGGGAATGCGTGTGAACCGAAATTCGATGATGTTGCTGAACATGGGAGGTTTTCTGATGTCTTTCAACCAGAGAAACCGAGTGCAGTTCCGATCTTCGGGAACGAGGCGTACCTGATGGAATGCTTTCTCAATATCAGCAACCACCAGGAATTTTGACATTCTGGATCGAATGAGAATCTCATAGAGATCTACCAACATAGAGGGGCCTGGATCGAGGCAATCGTTAAGACTGAGTTCTCCGGTCTTTTTGCTGCTTGCATCCAGCACGATTCTGAGTTTCGTCGTATGTGAGCTCATTTTCACAACGACTCTATGTGGGATATAATACAGGGGGTCTGTACTATTGTTCATCGACGGTGTGACCATTTCGATGATACCGCTTTTGATCTGGGTCTGGATGATCTCGTCATACTGCTCCAACAGATTGTTTCCTTTATTCAGGGAATTGATCAGTTGTTCGAGTCTTTTCCCAGCCACTCCTCTATTTGAGGCTAGCCGAGATTGCTTTCCGTTCCACGGAAGTGAGACCATTAGATCACCCAGATCATCCTTGCGCACCTTCTTTTCGAACTCTGCTACCAAGTCTTTCACTCTCATCTTTTGTCCTTCGGTAGGACCTGGTTCCTCAATCCCAAGGTTTTCGAGATTCCATAATTGGGCGATCTCTGTTCGAAGACTTTCGTCTGGATTCGAATCTTCCGAGGGTTTCACAAGCACTGTAGAAATTGTTTCCGGGAGGAAGTCTTCTACAATCGTAACTTGCTCTGTTATTGATGCGAGGGAATGGATGCGAGGTGATGGAAAGATGATTGGTGCGAATGGAGTATATTCGATGTAACGTTGGGATGGTAGCAGGACTCGTTTCGATCTTCCCAGCATGTATGGAATGATATCATTGCCAAGAATCAGATCGATGTGACGACCATTGAAGTTCTGATCATAGCGAATAACTTCGGTATCCAGCTTCTGATCTCTTATGAACTTTAGATCATTTGAGCTCAACCGTGGACACAAAAACTGAGTCTTCGGAAGTGTAGGAGCTCCAGCGAGTATTACTTGAACAGGACCAAGTTCCGTGATGATGGTTACCTGATAAATATTGGAGCGTTCAGTAGTCGTTTTGCTATACCCGGAGATAGTTAGGAGTCGAGAGGCTAGGATAGGAAGACCCATCCTCTTTGCACTTTCATGCGAAAGAATAGATATGGATGCTCCCGTATCGACCAACGCCAAGACTTTATGTCCATTAGCTATGCGTAGACAAACGAATGGTAACTTTGATGGTTCGCCATTATCTTCTACGAGGGAAGCGTTATATAGCATTTCCTCATCCAGGTTTTCGAGGAATGTCGGCAAGTTTGACACACAGGATCGAACGCATTTATCAGGATTTTGGGGGTTAGACTGTTCGATGTTCGAAGCAGAGTGAGAAGTGGGATTCCGAGAATCTACACTTGAATATACAGTGGGCAAGGCTGCTATATCTGGCGCCAGAGGGGCCGGACATGCCCGAGAATGTTTAATCAGAGCCCCCGTAGGGGCCACGAAAAAACGCGTTAACCACAGGAGCCGGAGCGTCGGAAGGATAGTTCTTAAGGTCTCGATAGAATTCCTTGAGCGGACAAGCACCGGTGTTGTGCATACCTTGGCAATAAGTGCATCTGCTGAAGCCTTGGCATTTATCAGTGGTGTGATTGCGTTGGGCACAATTGTGACAGCAACCATACTTCCTGAAGTATTGCCTGACTTCATATGATGACAATGGGCACTGGAGGATCGAATGACCTGGTCCACAAATGAAACAGCATTTGGTGGCCACTGAATGATCTAGAGGAAAGGTGTGGGCGATGAATCGTTCATCATATCCACGTCCGAGTTTGTAACACGGCTCCAATACCTCTCCAGGCATGCCTTGAACTGTGGGCTTCTGCTTCGAGGGTCCTGGGTTACGCTCATTATTCTGGTTTCCTTGGGAAACTCTTCCACTTGCCGACTCGACACGATTATTCGAGGGAGCCTGAACTCCTTTCGGTGCTCCTTGATCAGTTTTTTGCTCCCGAGGGCGCGCAAAGAACTTCTCCTTATGCACTCGTGAACTTTTCAGTTTATTACGAGGATGATTCTTAGAGTCTGGCGTTGTGTGCATCAGGGTCTCTTTAGGAATCTCTTTATTTACCAGAGGCTTTCCCATTTGTCTGAATCGGTCTCCGAATTTTCGGTCATTGACATAGACGGAAAATGCTTCAAGGACGTCATCCGACTTCGGTTGGTTTCGATTGGCATACAATGGTCTGAGGTGTTTCCACACTGGTTCTGGGAATTTCTCAACTAGAGACCTGACGAATGAAGGGGATTCTGTGTCCTCTCCGTGTTCACGCAATCTCAAGATTAACGCTTTACAATCGAGGATATCCTTCGCCATGTGATTGATGCTGCTCTGGTTGAATTGGAAGTCTCTGATGCGCTTCAAAATCTCAGAAACCATGGATGTGTCCTCTTCGAAAGCTGTTCGGAGCGCCTCTAAAGTTGCCTCGATCGCCTTTCGTGGGTTCTCCAATTCGATGAGATATGATTTGGCAACACCTTCGAGTTTCCCTTCCAAAACCGAGCATTTCATGGCATCATTAAGTCTGGGATTGTTCAACACCAAGTCAGAATAGCTGGTCATGAACTTCTTGTATTGTAAGGGATCTCCTTTGAATTTAGGAACGACGACATTAATGTCGTATAGAGAGATTCCTTTCCCTCCTTTTCCACTTCTTAGGATTTCTCTTTCTTCGGGGTTTCTCCATTCATCCTCATCACTATCTTGCGAATCGTCGTGAGTTGGGCGAATTTTTTTGGTAGTCCCCTTTGCACTCGAAGTTGCTTGCTCAGCTTTATTCTTCGGGGTGGAAAGTCTCATGGGGATCTCTGAAGTCATCAAACGTCCACCAGATTGCTCTGGTGATGACTCGAGATCTTTGAGTTGACACTCAAAAGCCTTGTGATTCGAGGACGTGCAGAAAATGCACAACTCGTTGCTGGCACAATAGGCTTTGCGATATGGGCTATCGCATTGGTATAGACTGTGTCCGCTCCCGCATACTGGGCATGGCGCCTGTTGGGCAAGGATTGGTAGTCTACCGGGCTCATAATTGATGACCCGTGGATTATTCTGTCTCACGTCCTGGGGGTGATAGACATCTTGTTGATGTTGGTTGCCATTGTAGGCGTTTCCATCAAATTGAGCATTGGGCGGAGCATAGTGCATGAAGTTTCCTTCTTCATGATAGTTATCCTGATGACCGTAGTCTTCTGGATCTGACAGAATTGCTACGAGGGATTCCTGTGATCCCATTCTGTCAGTTGGTTCCTGACGGGCATTCGATACTTCATCCGAGATAATACGTATCTCCTGTGGAGATAACACGTTATCGAATTCGAATCCGTGGTCAGTTAGGATTGATTCCAGTTGGTTAATGGCTTCCTTGACTTGGGTGACGGTGGCCTCTCGTGGTTTTTCGCCAAATTTGGCAATAATCACATCGCGGAGAGTCGCTCGTTCGGTTGGTGATAGGACCAGATCCATCCGCTCGACATAGTTGAGGAAATGGTGATCCGTTTCAATAGTCGTTAGAATTGCCATGAGTTCCTTACGGAGCTTGTCCATTTGGTCAAATCCTTGGTTATCCCTGTTCACGAGGGGATTCTCGACATACTCTTTGGTCTTCACAAGGTTCGTGGTAGCCTTGGTGAAGGAGCGAGTAATTGCTTTCCGAACGTTGGCAGTAGCCCGGGTGAGGTTCCGCGAGGCTTCACGTTGGAAGAGTTGATTGGGGTGCTGATCCGAGGGATTCAGTTGCCTTCCAATCGGTTGTCCGGTACCAGACATGGTTGTTGTTCACAATTGCTTGGGGTTTTTCTGTAAGACAAAGTTATTATAATACGGGGATCAAGGAATAGCAAGGGAAAGGGCCTAAGGTATAAGGAAAAAAATAAAATTGAAACAAAGCTATTCTTGAGCGAGAATTTCCTGGTTGGCATGATCTATCTTGGCCGAGATTGACCATGACGGCCCAGTTGGCGTATCTGGATACACAGTCTATCAATCTCTCGCTAAGAAGATGCGCCAGTGAGCTACGATATGTTGTATTGAGTGAAAATTACTCGAAGTTACGTCTCGCGGCCTCAGTGCCTTCTGGACGGTTGTGCTTCGTGACTGATCCTCACTTGGATCTTAGACAACATCCATTATCGTCACTGCTCATCTGACTCAAATTCCTATTTGTAAACAGTCTCTTCTCTAATAAGAGAACCGAATACTACGAGGGGGATATCAAAGACTGTATATTTTGAATGTCCGTGGTTGTATCTTCTTGTTAATCCGCAACAATCCGACACTAGAGCCTCGCGACTCTGAAAAAAGAATTAAGACCACATGGGGAGAGGCCCATGTGTTTTAGTGAATACTGACTTACCAGATCAAGACACACTAGAAAGTTTAACTGACAAGAGTCAGAAGATTTGGAAATACTAAAGAGATCTAGAATCAACTCTGAGTCTTGAGACAAGCTACCCGAGATTTATCACGTGGATCGTTCCTGGATCCCTGGCGACGATATCGACCGGCCGGCACTTGACGACTATCTTCCCCTAATGGATGATGTGCTACTGAAAGCTGCATAGATACATTAGCCTTTTTAGGGGTTAACGAGAAGATAGGGTTCGATTTTACCTAGGTTACTATGAAGATTAGTCTGGTCTTCATAGGCCATACGGAGCCCATCGTAGGACACTCTACTTGGTTGGAGTTTTGGGATTGTCATGACTAGCATGCTCTCACAATCCTTCCACTCGGTCAAAGTCGTAGTAGGTTGGATGATATTGCCTCCCCCACTTTACCTGAAAAGGTCTCGCTCGACGCTCCCACGTCGTTACAAGATGGCTGCTTTTTCCTTTGACAAAAAGCTGGAGTACAATATTTCCTCTTTGACCAGACGATATGTTGCCATATCATCCTTTCACCCCATTACAGTCTCACGGGACTACCATAGATTGGGTGTATGTGAAGGTGGTTATTTAACCTCGGAGGTTCATTTATCCGAGGGGTGTGTTGGAGGAGAAACGTGTACACTGTAATCATTAGTACCATAATGATTCGGTCTGATATAAACTCTAATATTAGAGAATCTGGCAATACTCTCGCGACAAGAGATATTGATACGGATTTATTGTCCGAGGGACTCCAGTCTCGTGGCTATTCGAGAGGGAGGTATGCCCAAGGACGACCGCTGTTCCCAGGTGGTTGGAACTAAACCTTATATCCATGTGAACGAAAAGACCGGTGACCCAGATCCAGAGAAGAAGAAGCTCAGGGCTCCAGACAGCTTTTACCAAGTCCGCTTCTGCTCTTTTGATCTCCTTTTTTCATGAAAAAGGCACTCGTATCCTAACACACAGTGTTGATGACGTGTGACCTGTAGATTTAAGTTTTATATGATTTATAGTGCTTACGAGGACCGATTATCCCCACGAAGGAATTTTGGTTGTTAAATGAGTTCATGAACTTTTTTCCGGACACCTAAAACGATTCTGCATCATTTTGCAGTAGGTGGGGAAACTCGTTATATACATCTCTAGATTTCCACCATAACTCTTTATTAAACTAAAGGAGTCAATTATACATGGTTTTTTTGGGTAAATCAGGAGATGCTCCTACGGAGCTGGGGTACATTAAATACTCTGGAGTGGTGATATTTGTGGTGGGGGTTAAAACGGTGGCAGGTTAAAACGAGTAGGATGCAGTCTGAACTGGCTGATCCTTTCAGTCTTGGACTGATTTGTGGTCGGGACAGGTACAATCGAGGGTGATGATTCTCTTTATGAGAGGAACGAAAAGCTTGTTGATCCAAACGAGCCACCATGCGTACAATTCGGATTTGAATAGGTCGAATGAGGGGATAACGACAATGAGAGAAGTGGGTGCAGAAAAGGTAATGTCTTTCATGCAGTTGGAGAGTAGGATGGCTGTTCTCTTTCCACATCGAGAAGTCGTAGCATAACGCAGGGTTTTAGCAATTAGCTTCAACAAGTCAACGTATTCGGACAACAGAGCCACTCCTTTTTGTTCGGGGACAAACAGTTGTTCTTCGTGGCCGACCAGAACGGTTTGAAAAATCGCGATGCAGGACTCGAGATAACCACGGTAACACGGGGTCGCATAGGCAATAATTACCATCAAGGCGTCCGTGTGGGGAAATCCTTTCTTAGCCATTGTACGAGGGCGGAAACCTTCAATTGCGTTCAGAACGCTCTTGAGTTGGGAATCCAACTCCCTCTCCTGCATCTCCGTATTTCTGTCGGTGGAGTGTCTTTTTCCTGGGTCACAACACGGAAACTCGTTACTTTGAAGATTGAACACTGCGAAACTATCCGAGTTATCGGCTAGCCACTTGTCCATCTCTTCGCGGACACATGGTCCATCGAAATGATACACTGTGGGAATCATTTTGATCGAATTCTCAGTATATGGACCGGGATATGGACTCAATTTGATGAAACAACGTTTATGTCCTCCGAGGGCTTGGGCAATGTTCAGAAGAAAGTTGTTATACTGAATCAGTCTCTCTAGAGGAATTCTCTCCATCACTGTCTCAATGGTTCCAGACAGGATATATTGCCAAGTTGTAATGCGTATAACAAGAGCTTCGTAACCTTTCGGTACTTCCACTCTCACCAAAGCTTCCACAACCTCACGATCGACATTGGTGGAAAAGACCTCATCAGGGAGGGTGACAATACAGTATTTAACCACTTCGATTACCAAGTCTCTCAACCCAGCTTCTCTTCCGAGTTCGTCGTCTTTATGCGAGGTAATGATTCCTTCGAATCTTTCTCTGAATGGTTTTTCGGATGCGGAACAATCCAAATGAATGGTGAAGTTCTTATTCATCTCCAGTCCGAGTCTCGCATTTTCGATGCACATCTTGACCAATTCTGGAGTGGCAATTTCAACCCCCATTCTTCCTTCATTCTTAGCAACTGGTGCAACACCTTTATCCGAGGCAGCTTCACCGTTTGGTTGCTCTTCAACAGGATTCACTTGGATTCCTTGATCAACAAGCGCTCTGGCTTCACCGTCCTACAAGTATACTGGATACTGATTAAGACCATACTCATTTACTGACCACATTGTTTTCAATGGGAGCCACTTCTGCCGGACGATTGGCATTGAGTTGTGGACCATTCTGAAATCACCAACTTTTTTCACACACTCCCCACTAGACTCTTACTATGCGAGGGGCTCCACCAACATTGGCATTTGCTGGACGGATGTTCTGCTGACGCAAGCGAGCTGGTGGGACTATGCCATCCTGCAATCATTTCATTTTGATATACAGCGATTCATAGCTTTTTAAAGGATTGGACTTACTCTCCATTGACCAACTGGAGCATTAACTGTTCCGAGGGGATAGACAGGATTTGGGACGTTAAACGAGAGAAGATATTGGAGGCACGGATAGAGGCGATTGTCCCTGGTTCGGAACATTTCTCGAGCTCTCTGCTCCAGCAGAATGAACCAATTTACTTCTGCTTCCAACAAAGTAACCGGCTGGTTAAGTTGCTCACGAGGGGTATTTTCAACATATACTAACCCCGGAAACACTTTGTACCGGTAGTGATTACGATTGATCACACCATATCTCTCCGCCTCACGCCCTCTTAGCATTCCGCAACCACGAATTGGAGTTCCTTCCTCTTCCTTTTCTCTGACTTCCACAAGTACAGCATTAGGGATCCAGTCATTTGGGAGGGGAAATCCAAGATATCCGGCCATCGCCAATTGTCTGATTCGTTCTCCTCTTTCGACTCGTAGGTCATGGCTCTGTTGGAAAGCTTCTGGACTAGCACCGTACGGTGTGTAGCATACTCCGTGGTAACGTTTGTGGCCTGGGATTTTGCACTGATCACAGACCAGCTTATCTCCTTCGGCCATACACTCAGTATGAAGCACTGAGCGACTGTTACAGTATCCACACATTGCCAAAGTATTGGCAATGACAAAGTCCAGACGGAATGGGAAAGGGATTAGCTTGAATCCACAATCACTCACGCTGTGATCCACCAGAGGAAATCCAAAAAACGACGACCCACACATTGAGCATCTTTCCGTGGTTCCTGGGCCCCTTCCCAGACGATGATTGACGACTCCTTTCATGTTCTTGTAGAACCAGTCACGAAGTTCGTTCATCCCTTCGAGATACTTCTCCCGCTTGACTGCTTCTCGCCACATCAATGCGGGGTGAGGAAGTGATTGTTTTCGGATGTAGAGCAACAGATTCTGTCTCTCATGAGGATCAAGAATATTCTCGAGGGGATCATTGTTAGGCATGCAGGGTACACGGATACCATATTCCAAAATGTCATAAGGATTGTGGAGGATTTCCATGGATACTCCGAGGCTATCGGCAAGTCTATGTGTTGGGCATATAGGATTTGGGTCCGCTCCTTCTTCCATATTCTGGAATGAACATCATATTAACACCTTGTTATAGCACTGGTCATATAAAAAACGAGACGGGAGACAAAACGAAAGGCAAGTTTCAAAGATGAAAAATATCAACTGACGTTTGTTCACAGCTCTCTTAACCAATGAGGAACAGGCCAATTAGAACACGTGTCAACGTTAAACAAAGAAAAAAACTAAAAGGTACTACCACGTAACTAATTCTTACGAGAGTTCCCAGTCGAGTCGGATTATAATCCAAAGGTTTACTCATGCTCATCCTATGATAAGCCCTAAGGAATACGACCGTCTATTATGAAGACGTATTTGCTTTTCCGTTCAATTTTCATCTGAAGGTTCGCTGCAATAAGTTCTGTTGGCATTCGAACATACTGAGGACGAATTGCATCAATGCTGATATAGCATCTAGAATCTGCAACGTTATTGTTATCAGATGATGGTGGTGACCCCGCTCGCAGCAACAAATATCATACTGTTTCCACGGGGGACATGGCATCGGCAAGCACATGCTGTTACCAGTCGGAGGGCGCGACCGTTCCAACTTTCGTCGATAACTCAACACCAAGGGTGTCAGTGTCTGGGATTCAGATTCCGTTTTTAGAAGCGATCGAATACTTCCTCTGTCGTTCACTAATTCCTTTCTCTGACCAGAACATGTACGATTATATAACCATAGATGTCTGAAGTAGGATTGCCTAATCCGACTATATATTCTTTCTGAAGATGCTCCCTTCTACGAGGCCTTAGGCTTATGGTTCCGTGCGTACAGCGTAACCGCCACATCAACATACTCGAATCTCGTGCAGTAATATACAGAACACGCTTCACGGTTCATTCTAGACCGTGCTTCCCTGAGAAATGTGAAAACATCAAGGTGTCTGTATACACTCACCGCTTCGTCTCTCTTATCAGGTAGAGGGGAGACGGCGGATATCAAGTCGAGGGCTTTCTATCCTAATCGCTTGTTCGTCAACTTAGTTAGGAGCCACCTAACATCATAGTTTCGGAAACTAAGCTGTCACTAGCCGTTCACTGCATGGATACGGACTCGACCACGATAACAGGGATCAGTCTGTTAAAGGAAATGTATCTCTTTTCCTGCTGCTACTATTCAGTTGAGAAGACTCACCAAAATCTATCTCAAGGAACATTGAACAGTCTTAAGGATCGAGATCTAGAGGCTTTACTTCGAGCAATTCGAAGAAGGATATATCAAACATATGTCTGTGTGAGACGCCGAGGCAATCATCACATACCCTAGAGTATTACCATCTTCGATGATAAGATTGACTTTTTATTCCCTAAGGAAAAAGGGGCTTAGTGCACCTTATAAGACGATTTTTTAGGCATTTGTGAAAAGGCAATCAGAGTTTTTATTACGAAGAAAGTGCAACGAGATTTTTGAGTTTTACCAAAAGGGAATAATCTTTTCCAAAAAGATTGATTTCGAGGGTTGTTACTGTCTATAGGTTAATAAAACTTTTATCTTCCATCTAAGGGAGAAAAGAAAACAAACAAGTTAATCAACAACGGGCAACAACGGACTTTGGAATATTACAGATAAGAGAATATAAGTCCTGGTAATTTTTGAACAAATAAATCGTAATACGAGGCAATTTTTAGCAATTAATGGTACAGTAAGTGATCAATAGTTCGAGGGTCCAGCTCCGGCATTGAAGCGTGAGAACTGATCGACTTGCGGCTTGTGGGTCCGTGGGGTTCTCGTAGAACTGGGCCTACCGGTACCGAGCTAAAATATTGATTTATTCAACTTTCCAGAACTTTTTAGAATTCAATTACCATTCCAGCACGATGGTCACTCATCTCAAATTGGTACGAGGGGGCCACGGGAATCGAGATAATGTCATCCAATGATTTCGGATGCCAGTCCAATGTCGGAAAGCGTTTGGGGCAAAGTGACTCATGGTGACGGGAGGAGACTCCGTCAGGCCCGGCGGCACATCGCACACACTTCGCTCGTCCGAGGGGGCAACTTTTCTTGAATCCTCTACAGGTGTTTAACCCGCAGCTCGTGCATCGTCCAGTTCTTCTGAACAACTCGCTTCGTAACTCATAATTCGGGTACGTTGGGCACATACTCGGACCGTGTCCCTCTCTCTCGCACACGAAGCACATCTTCGTACTCTGAACACAAATGTTTTGTTAATATGAAGGAAATACGTCTTTGGATACCTGATTGGTAGAGAATGACTTCCTCTCTGCTTCGAGGGATTTTTGCTGCTCTCGACGAACTGCTGCTCTTTCAAGACCGGCTAGAGTTGCTCTCGCCGAACGCACTCCTTTCTCAAATTCCTCTGATCTAGAAGCGGTTCCGAGTTCTCCGAGGGTGTGGGCAGCTCGATCGCCTTGGGAAGATGTAACCGTCTCGATTAGTTTTACGAGGTTTCGCTCCTTCTCCAGGTCTCCCGTTTTCAAAGTGATATAATCTTTGATCGCGTTGTAGACACCTTTGAGATCCTTCTCCGCTTTTATCATTTTCTCGTATGCTTGGAAGGTCTGATATCTTTCATCTTGAGCACGGATTTCATACATTTCGAGTTGTTCCAAAAGCGATTTATGGTCCGTTAGGATGAGATCAGAATTTTGAAGATATTCGCGAACATCCTGAGACAGTTCTTCGAGGGCCTCAAATTTCTTTTGCATCTGGCTCCATTCCTCGCGAGTGAACACGTTTCTCTCGAGATCTTCCTTTCGTGCGAGGGAGGATAAGTCATCTTTTACAACCAGTTTTTCCAAATCCTTCTTAACTATTGGCCGTTCTCCGTCAGAAGTTGGTGAAATGAATTGTACGATTGAATGAACATCCGATCGAATTTTACTCACTTCCGTTTGAAGTTCGTGAAGAACTCGTACGAGGGAATTTGGCATGACTTCTGCAGGCTTCGATTCCACTGCTTTCACAACGGGCTTTTCTTGGTGAGAGTGATAAACTTCCGCTTCTCGAAGTGTAGCCATGACGTTTGGCGAACGAAGGGGAATTCCGGGCACTTGCTGAGAATCCTCGTAATCCGAGGGATCAACGATATAATCGATCAGATTTTGATGATTCAGAAATGGATCCGTATTATCGTCTCCGAATAGCTCATCTACTGGTGGTGGTAGTGGAATCATATACACTGGAAGCTCCTCTAAAATATGTCATATCTCTCTAACGGAAATTCGATAACGAACGCACCATATGATTCGTACTGCTCAGTCCTTTGCTCATTAACCAATGCGCCGTCGTTCTCCGAGGGGACCTCTTCTAAAAACCAATCTTTTACTTTGCATCCTTCATTTTTACGTTTACCTTCGACAAACTCCTCCATCTGATGTTCACTTTCCTCATCATCCGAGGGAAATCCTAACAGGAATCCCATCGCTCTCCTTGTTCTTATCGTTAGAGTCCTTGTATGCCGTGTTCTCGCCAGCTAAAAAAAGATGGTATTTACCGCCGATGTCTAATGAAAGAACAATCAGAAATACACATGGTATAACAACCAAGTAATCGGAAACAAGAGCGCAGAGGTTTCTTTTTAACAGAATCGTTTATTATACGAGGGAGACAAGGTATGAGGAGCTAGAGAGAGAAAAAATAAACGATAGAGATGGTGTGAGGGAGTACTTTAGTCAATACGGTATCCGTATTCGAGGGAGTAAATTTCAGAGATCGGTTTCGATTGAATTGCATGGTTAAAGAGCAACCAACTCTTTTCAGTGAACTGTCGTGCTTTGCATCTTAAGGCTCCGTCATGTACTTCAATTGTTCGGTTCTCGTTGATACAACCACAAGTTTTGAGAGTTTGGTTAACGAAGACTGGTTGCCATGCCGTAGAGTGTACGGAAGCGGAATGAACGGTGCCGTTGACATCTTGTCCGAGGAAAGCTGTGATAGCACGATTCCAATCGGATAGCTCGATCGTCTCTCCCATTTTCAACATGTCTGCCGATACGAGGGAAGAGAAATCCCTACGAAGGAAGAACTCTCCGCATAAATTGAATGCTTGTAGAGAGTATGACGAACGATTCTCCACTTTGACAATAATCCACGAGGACACCAATGCTTCGAGGGAGTTTCGTAGGAGGTATCCTTTTACGAGGAGACCACGAACAGGTTCATGAACACGAGAAGCCTATAAATGCAAAATTCAAGAAAACTTCATCTAGTGTTTCGCCGCTTTACTGACCTTCGATTTAGCTCTTTCGGCTTCCATTGAACTTCGCAGCTTGTTGACATCTCTTTCGAGGGAGTTAATTTTCTCCGACGAGGTTTCGATTGCTTTCATCAATTGAGTTTGATGGTGGGCAATTTGGCGGAAACCATTTTCGTTGAGTGTAACAAGTGCTGCGAGGGAGGGTTCCTTCGGATCTGGAAATGAGTACTGTTTTACTTCCTGGCTTCATAGGAACGATTCTACCTTTCGGGAACAAGCGCTCCTCGCCATTATACTCTCTTTGGCCATTGTTCGAGGAAGACGGTGTACTCATTTCAGCCTACTAGATGCTTATTCGAGGGTATCTAAAAGCTGCAACGTTAGATAAATATTACTTATACGCATGAAAAAGATATAATTGGCAGCATAACCATAGGGTAGCATATCATTTCGGTAACATTTATTAACGTAAAAAACACATTGACGAAGGGGTGTCTTTTCGCAATGTCTCGATGGAACATTACTAATGTAATCTTGACCTGACTACACTACGATTCCACATCTGAAAAATAGCGTTATTCAGATTATAGAATCGGAAAATTCACTAGATAGGAAATAAAAATTACCTGCACAATTCTCTCGATTGTTAGCTTCTCGTCCTATTTTCCGAGGGCAAAACATCGAATCGTTGATTGTAATACGAGGGGGATTCATGTTCTCTTGAGATGGAAGATACTGGGGCTTCAGAAGGCACCGACCTATAACAAAACTTTTCTCGTATACTCTATAGCCGGCGGCTGTTCGTTACCACTTTAAATAGCTATAGTACGTGAATCGTCGTCAAATCGTGTCCATTCTCCGCAAACACCTGCTGCGTACCGTATCTTTTCTACAAATTAATCTCCTCGAAAGAATAATTCGTCCAAATCAAAAACATGAAAGTCTCGAAATCAGAACGACTGGAATCTGTTTTAATCTATAAAAATTTATCAGCAAATCAATACGTACATTGGCATACGCAAGTTCTCAAAATTTCTAACATAAAACTAATCCAAAGAATTGGCAATCCGGAGATAGATTGGTAAATTACTTCGTGGGAACTCAATGTTCCTTCTTTCAGAGACTTAACTTCTGGACTTCATTGCAACCATCGTGCGCTTCGAAAGTTTTCAAAACTTATTCGAAAAGTTGACTTACAGTGATTCTGTCCTAGCTAGAGTATGTCTAAAAGAGTACTTTTCTGTTTACCACGTCGGAAGAGTTAAGCGTTCAACGACTACTATCTTTATCCAGAAATATTATAACACTGAAGGAGACTGAAATCCGCGGATTAACATAACCATAGAATCAGCCGGTCAATTCATCGTTCCCAGAGATCCTCAACCAGAAAATCAATAACTTCGTTATCAATCCACTGTTACTTTTGTATCCTCCTGGTTCTAGAGGGTAACAAATTTTCGTTGATTATATCAATCTAAAGAATAGAATATGAACTCGATGCGAGGTGACATTGTGTCCACCCTAAGCGAACCGCATCGACACGACGTCATACTATGATTCCAACAATATTATAATAGGTATAAAAAATCGACAAGTTGTATCATAAAAAATCTCTCACGATGAAGCAGATGATACGAGGGACAACGTTTATAGTCCATAAGACTTTAGGGTGATAAAGTAAATTATCAAGAAGAGTGCATTCTGTTGCGAAGAATACTCTCTCTTCCACTAACCGTCACTGTGATAATATTTCGAGGAATGAAAGGGAATGGCAAGGGGGTCTAAATTCATTTTTACTGTCCGCAGTGTTTTCTCTTTCTAATCATTTACTCGCAATAGCTTGAGCATCATGATTGTACTTATAGAGAATGACCTATTTTATCAATTTGACCAAATAGAATTCACGTTGCGCTTTTTGATCAAAGATCGGCTGACCAACGAACGAGAAGACAACGATCCAAATATCGTTTTTCGCACGATTCTTCTCTCTTCTAAATCCATCGCAATCTTCCGAGGGTATCACTCATGGTTTCCAGGAATTAACCAACGTGGGAAAGGGAGAAGTTGCATCCAAGTTATTGGCTGACGAGGGGAACTTCTGTGACATGGGATAATTAAACTAGAAGACTGCCATCAGTACTTCTCTTCAGTATTTCCGGTTGGTTATACGAAGTGTCTAAACCGCCATATCGTGGATCAAGACTCACAAAGAGCTCAATCATTCGAGGGTTTCGTCTTTTCTTTCGAAAAGACCGTGAAGGTCATAAGCCCAATTTCTCTTCACTAGCAATCCAGGTTTGTCATGTCTGAACTACACATGTCAAGATTTTGCTGAATCTCTGTTATCACAACATAACATTGACACGAGACTTATGAAACTTAACGAAGTAAAAGACATTTTTCTTCATCTGTACTATATTCCAGTCCGAGGAAAAAGCTTTCCCGAATCATCGCTGATCCGATTGTGAAACGTCATGCATTCGCTTCACTAGTTTATTCTCTTTCTCTTTCATGATAACAAATTTGATTAGGTTTAGTTGAATCCATCTTCTCTTTCTAACATGTCTGAACGTTCTGAAGCTTCTACCACTATTTATGAAGAACTCATAAATCCACGCGAGGTGGTCACTCACTTCAAAACTATCCAAGTCTGTTTCCAGAAGAAGAATCTTCGGACAGTGGTACTTTTAAGTGATCCTTTGACCTAGACAACTAAGCGTACCGAAAACCAGTACTCCATCACGCTTTTGCATCAATCCAAATACTCAGAGTTTCCTAATCATGAAAGAGGGAGTAATTAAAAGATTATCGGGTGTTCTTTCGGAACTGATAGGTGGCAAGGGTAATCTTACTGCATCTTACTGGACCATGGGAGCGTGTGAATGCACGCTCCCGGGGGCCAGAGGGTTTTCGAAACTAGTTTTAAACTCTCTTCGAGTTGTTGTCTCTGATTCGAGGGAATCGAAGCTGCACTAACGCTTATCTCCATTTTCACCTTGATTCATTACGACTTCAACCTACTTCGTCTGCCATAGACGTATCGTTCGAAACGCATTATAGGGAACGGAAGTACTCGCGAACCTCTATAGAACGACAAGAGACTAGCACTACTGACACCTACAGAAAACAGAAGACACGTATTATCTCTAATTCGAAGAAACTGAAACTCGAACGAAATGTCCGGGCGATCGCCGTCTGGCTTCCAGAATATGATCAAGTATAATACGTCCTATCAACTCCTCAAAACTCCTTCCTATCCAGAAGTTACTATCAACACATGACAGGCCGACTAATCCAATCTTGATAAACAAAATCATCATAACCAGAGGGGGGTTCGGAAATTGAATCACTTCAATAACCTACCATCGAATCACTCGATGGGTTTCTCGTCTGATTTAGCGAGGGAGAAGTCCAAACGGGCTGGAACTTCCCCGGCTTGGGAGCTCAGCTCGTACCAAACACCGATGATTCTCTGCTTAACCTAAGCTTCTTAATCAAGCGATCAAGGGAAATGGCAATTTTACGTGTCATTCCTACACTCTTCCAGAAACTCAAACGTCATGGCTAAACAGTTCTTCCGAATCAACAACACTCCTCAGAACAAGAATTGCGCAAATTATGCCTCGAAATCTGCACGACCGCGAACTTGTATGAGTAAGTAGAAACGGTTCTTCTAATTCTGCTCGTCTTGTTCACCTGCTACGATAAGATCCGAATGTCAGCCCGATCGTGGGCACCCTGCTAATGCAGTATCCCACATCTGACACCCGTTTCCTACCGCTAGGCAGAGTACAACTCGACAGCGAAGAAACCGAACACTTAGTATTCTCACACTCATTCATGCAAATCATGGCTTATGAATTGGAACGAGGTCTCATGTGTTTTTTGGAAAGTGTGGCTTTACCCACTTAATGTGCCTCCACACTACCGTATCTGACCCCTTAGTCTACACAAGACAAGAAGGGGGATCAAAACAAGAGTCTTCTTTTAAGATGGTGTCAAGCTGGCGACCCTGCCCCGGCCACCCAACATCACGCTGGGCCATGGTGGCAGATCCAAAGGCTCGTCCTACCAAGGAAGGATCTCAAGTTTCTCACACACTTGCTTTTTCAAAGAAGGCTTGCCCAGCGGCTACACCTAATCCTAATCTGAGCAAGGAAAGATACACCAGCTTTGCTACAAAACTATCCTTACTCACACAGAGCAATTTACTCATACAAAAGCTACACCAGGTAGACTAATGCGAATACCAATGGTTACATCGGCTCAGGCATGTAGCTTTCTACGGCACACTACATACGGTTAAAGACTAGAGGCATTTTGAACCTCAAGGGCGACCACGTCACCTGGTTCTGATGGTAAGACCGGAAGGAAACTCAAAGAGACATCTTCCTAATCTGATCAGAACTCCAGATTGGAATCCTACCACCTGTATCACGTTTATGTCAACTGCAGACACGTTAAGCGGGGACCCCGAAGGGTAAGTTTTTCTCTCAAAAGCGGATTATCGCAGAAAGACATCCTTCACGGAGCTTCGCTACCACTTTGTTCGGTTAGGATTTCACGGAATTGACTGGGTTGCTCAGTGTATCAAGTGAGAGGTGGCTTTTGGAATTGGAATGATGGGCTAATATGGCGAGTGACTGGTTTGCGACGGTCAGGAAATCTCATTGGAACGCGAGAGACGGCATCGGGAGTATCGGATCGGGTGTTCCTATTGCGAGGGGACCTTGGCCACATACGACACTATTCTTCCTCGAACGGAGCGATGACGACTTGAGCGAGGGGATGACAAGAGTGTATCCTTGAAGATTAGCTTCATCTCGACTTGACAGAAAGAGGGGTGCGTCGTATCCAATAAGTGACATCATCAATCCAATTGTGACGTCGTCCATCCATCGGGTAAAGTTTGACCACTTCCTTCCAATGTCTTCCGAGTCTCCATTACACTTCCTAGCCACCAATTCCAAGCCTTTTCTCAATGTATCTTCATAAAAGAATACTGCGAGGGTGAATACACTGTCCAGTGCCACAAGGGGATCCATGCCAAACATAAGAAAAGAGAGAAAAGAACTTCGGAGGGAACACTCCGTACCGCTATACTCAAACTCGTAGTTACCCGGTCTCACCCTTATTACAGTCGCCGTTTTACGGGTGTCAACTCTTTAAGGTAAGCGGGACAATAAGCTTCTGTTCTAGCCCCCTACTTTGGCCGGCTTTTTAGGGCTCCAGACCATTTCAGTACGAAAAGAACTCCACTCTTCCACCTCTTACTCTTTTACTCCGATGGGCTTTTTAGGGCTCCACATCGTTTCATCAAGCTCCAGGTGGGTTCGGCACAAGAGAATGAACTCGTTGAGCTATACTTGAGTTCTTAAGAGAAAATCGCAGGAAAAACAATGATACCGATGGATATCAGGCCCAGTGCCTGACTCCCTTCACAAGACCGCCTATCTCATGGAAACGTTACGTGAGTGAGCTCTTGCTGATATCCCGATACTACCATTCAAACTCTTTTTACCCGGTTTCCAAACGCTTCAGGTGTTAGCTGAACGAGGAGCGGGACAATAAGCTTCATCTCCTTTTCCCGTACGCGGCGCCGGTTTTAAGGGCAACTTCTCGGGGGTCCAGAGATCTCCACTCTTCTTCGCCTGCCTGCCGTACTAGGGTGGGCTTTTTAGGGCTCCACACCCGTTCGGGACAGACAGGGAAGGAAAAGACACGAGACATTGGCATCAAGTGTATATTTCGAGTTTATTCGGGCACAAGAGAACACGTCACGAGACGTACTAGAGGACACGAAGCAAAGCCCATGCTTATACTTCTTATACGAGGGGACATCATGATGGATTGCTACCACCCATGCTTAATGGTCGCTCATTACTGGCTATGAACTCGGTATTTACCCGGTCTCATTCTACTTCGGCTGGCTTTTTAGGGCTTAACAACCTTTTCGAAGAGCGGGACAATAAGCTTCTTTCCTTTCAACCCGTACGCGGCGCCGGTTTTAAGGGCAACCTCTCGGGGATCCGGTACTCGAAAACTCTTCTTCGGAGCCCTAAAAAGCCGGCCAAAGTAGGGGGCTAGAACAGAAGCTTATTGTCCCGCTTACCTTAAAGAGTTGACACCCGTAAAACGGCGACTGTAATAAGGGTGAGACCGGGTAACTACGAGTTTGAGTATAGCGGTACGGAGTGTTCCCTCCGAAGTTCTTTTCTCTCTTTTCTTATGTTTGGCATGGATCCCCTTGTGGCACTGGACAGTGTATTCACCCTCGCAGTATTCTTTTATGAAGATACATTGAGAAAAGGCTTGGAATTGGTGGCTAGGAAGTGTAATGGAGACTCGGAAGACATTGGAAGGAAGTGGTCAAACTTTACCCGATGGATGGACGACGTCACAATTGGATTGATGATGTCACTTATTGGATACGACGCACCCCTCTTTCTGTCAAGTCGAGATGAAGCTAATCTTCAAGGATACACTCTTGTCATCCCCTCGCTCAAGTCGTCATCGCTCCGTTCGAGGAAGAATAGTGTCGTATGTGGCCAAGGTCCCCTCGCAATAGGAACACCCGATCCGATACTCCCGATGCCGTCTCTCGCGTTCCAATGAGATTTCCTGACCGTCGCAAACCAGTCACTCGCCATATTAGCCCATCATTCCAATTCCAAAAGCCACCTCTCACTTGATACACTGAGCAACCCAGTCAATTCCGTGAAATCCTAACCGAACAAAGTGGTAGCGAAGCTCCGTGAAGGATGTCTTTCTGCGATAATCCGCTTTTGAGAGAAAAACTTACCCTTCGGGGTCCCCGCTTAACGTGTCTGCAGTTGACATAAACGTGATACAGGTGGTAGGATTCCAATCTGGAGTTCTGATCAGATTAGGAAGATGTCTCTTTGAGTTTCCTTCCGGTCTTACCATCAGAACCAGGTGACGTGGTCGCCCTTGAGGTTCAAAATGCCTCTAGTCTTTAACCGTATGTAGTGTGCCGTAGAAAGCTACATGCCTGAGCCGATGTAACCATTGGTATTCGCATTAGTCTACCTGGTGTAGCTTTTGTATGAGTAAATTGCTCTGTGTGAGTAAGGATAGTTTTGTAGCAAAGCTGGTGTATCTTTCCTTGCTCAGATTAGGATTAGGTGTAGCCGCTGGGCAAGCCTTCTTTGAAAAAGCAAGTGTGTGAGAAACTTGAGATCCTTCCTTGGTAGGACGAGCCTTTGGATCTGCCACCATGGCCCAGCGTGATGTTGGGTGGCCGGGGCAGGGTCGCCAGCTTGACACCATCTTAAAAGAAGACTCTTGTTTTGATCCCCCTTCTTGTCTTGTGTAGACTAAGGGGTCAGATACGGTAGTGTGGAGGCACATTAAGTGGGTAAAGCCACACTTTCCAAAAAACACATGAGACCTCGTTCCAATTCATAAGCCATGATTTGCATGAATGAGTGTGAGAATACTAAGTGTTCGGTTTCTTCGCTGTCGAGTTGTACTCTGCCTAGCGGTAGGAAACGGGTGTCAGATGTGGGATACTGCATTAGCAGGGTGCCCACGATCGGGCTGACATTCGGATCTTATCGTAGCAGGTGAACAAGACGAGCAGAATTAGAAGAACCGTTTCTACTTACTCATACAAGTTCGCGGTCGTGCAGATTTCGAGGCATAATTTGCGCAATTCTTGTTCTGAGGAGTGTTGTTGATTCGGAAGAACTGTTTAGCCATGACGTTTGAGTTTCTGGAAGAGTGTAGGAATGACACGTAAAATTGCCATTTCCCTTGATCGCTTGATTAAGAAGCTTAGGTTAAGCAGAGAATCATCGGTGTTTGGTACGAGCTGAGCTCCCAAGCCGGGGAAGTTCCAGCCCGTTTGGACTTCTCCCTCGCTAAATCAGACGAGAAACCCATCGAGTGATTCGATGGTAGGTTATTGAAGTGATTCAATTTCCGAACCCCCCTCTGGTTATGATGATTTTGTTTATCAAGATTGGATTAGTCGGCCTGTCATGTGTTGATAGTAACTTCTGGATAGGAAGGAGTTTTGAGGAGTTGATAGGACGTATTATACTTGATCATATTCTGGAAGCCAGACGGCGATCGCCCGGACATTTCGTTCGAGTTTCAGTTTCTTCGAATTAGAGATAATACGTGTCTTCTGTTTTCTGTAGGTGTCAGTAGTGCTAGTCTCTTGTCGTTCTATAGAGGTTCGCGAGTACTTCCGTTCCCTATAATGCGTTTCGAACGATACGTCTATGGCAGACGAAGTAGGTTGAAGTCGTAATGAATCAAGGTGAAAATGGAGATAAGCGTTAGTGCAGCTTCGATTCCCTCGAATCAGAGACAACAACTCGAAGAGAGTTTAAAACTAGTTTCGAAAACCCTCTGGCCCCCGGGAGCGTGCATTCACACGCTCCCATGGTCCAGTAAGATGCAGTAAGATTACCCTTGCCACCTATCAGTTCCGAAAGAACACCCGATAATCTTTTAATTACTCCCTCTTTCATGATTAGGAAACTCTGAGTATTTGGATTGATGCAAAAGCGTGATGGAGTACTGGTTTTCGGTACGCTTAGTTGTCTAGGTCAAAGGATCACTTAAAAGTACCACTGTCCGAAGATTCTTCTTCTGGAAACAGACTTGGATAGTTTTGAAGTGAGTGACCACCTCGCGTGGATTTATGAGTTCTTCATAAATAGTGGTAGAAGCTTCAGAACGTTCAGACATGTTAGAAAGAGAAGATGGATTCAACTAAACCTAATCAAATTTGTTATCATGAAAGAGAAAGAGAATAAACTAGTGAAGCGAATGCATGACGTTTCACAATCGGATCAGCGATGATTCGGGAAAGCTTTTTCCTCGGACTGGAATATAGTACAGATGAAGAAAAATGTCTTTTACTTCGTTAAGTTTCATAAGTCTCGTGTCAATGTTATGTTGTGATAACAGAGATTCAGCAAAATCTTGACATGTGTAGTTCAGACATGACAAACCTGGATTGCTAGTGAAGAGAAATTGGGCTTATGACCTTCACGGTCTTTTCGAAAGAAAAGACGAAACCCTCGAATGATTGAGCTCTTTGTGAGTCTTGATCCACGATATGGCGGTTTAGACACTTCGTATAACCAACCGGAAATACTGAAGAGAAGTACTGATGGCAGTCTTCTAGTTTAATTATCCCATGTCACAGAAGTTCCCCTCGTCAGCCAATAACTTGGATGCAACTTCTCCCTTTCCCACGTTGGTTAATTCCTGGAAACCATGAGTGATACCCTCGGAAGATTGCGATGGATTTAGAAGAGAGAAGAATCGTGCGAAAAACGATATTTGGATCGTTGTCTTCTCGTTCGTTGGTCAGCCGATCTTTGATCAAAAAGCGCAACGTGAATTCTATTTGGTCAAATTGATAAAATAGGTCATTCTCTATAAGTACAATCATGATGCTCAAGCTATTGCGAGTAAATGATTAGAAAGAGAAAACACTGCGGACAGTAAAAATGAATTTAGACCCCCTTGCCATTCCCTTTCATTCCTCGAAATATTATCACAGTGACGGTTAGTGGAAGAGAGAGTATTCTTCGCAACAGAATGCACTCTTCTTGATAATTTACTTTATCACCCTAAAGTCTTATGGACTATAAACGTTGTCCCTCGTATCATCTGCTTCATCGTGAGAGATTTTTTATGATACAACTTGTCGATTTTTTATACCTATTATAATATTGTTGGAATCATAGTATGACGTCGTGTCGATGCGGTTCGCTTAGGGTGGACACAATGTCACCTCGCATCGAGTTCATATTCTATTCTTTAGATTGATATAATCAACGAAAATTTGTTACCCTCTAGAACCAGGAGGATACAAAAGTAACAGTGGATTGATAACGAAGTTATTGATTTTCTGGTTGAGGATCTCTGGGAACGATGAATTGACCGGCTGATTCTATGGTTATGTTAATCCGCGGATTTCAGTCTCCTTCAGTGTTATAATATTTCTGGATAAAGATAGTAGTCGTTGAACGCTTAACTCTTCCGACGTGGTAAACAGAAAAGTACTCTTTTAGACATACTCTAGCTAGGACAGAATCACTGTAAGTCAACTTTTCGAATAAGTTTTGAAAACTTTCGAAGCGCACGATGGTTGCAATGAAGTCCAGAAGTTAAGTCTCTGAAAGAAGGAACATTGAGTTCCCACGAAGTAATTTACCAATCTATCTCCGGATTGCCAATTCTTTGGATTAGTTTTATGTTAGAAATTTTGAGAACTTGCGTATGCCAATGTACGTATTGATTTGCTGATAAATTTTTATAGATTAAAACAGATTCCAGTCGTTCTGATTTCGAGACTTTCATGTTTTTGATTTGGACGAATTATTCTTTCGAGGAGATTAATTTGTAGAAAAGATACGGTACGCAGCAGGTGTTTGCGGAGAATGGACACGATTTGACGACGATTCACGTACTATAGCTATTTAAAGTGGTAACGAACAGCCGCCGGCTATAGAGTATACGAGAAAAGTTTTGTTATAGGTCGGTGCCTTCTGAAGCCCCAGTATCTTCCATCTCAAGAGAACATGAATCCCCCTCGTATTACAATCAACGATTCGATGTTTTGCCCTCGGAAAATAGGACGAGAAGCTAACAATCGAGAGAATTGTGCAGGTAATTTTTATTTCCTATCTAGTGAATTTTCCGATTCTATAATCTGAATAACGCTGTAACAAGTGCTGCGAGGGAGGGTTCCTTCGGATCTGGAAATGAGTACTGTTTTACTTCCTGGCTTCATAGGAACGATTCTACCTTTCGGGAACAAGCGCTCCTCGCCATTATACTCTCTTTGGCCATTGTTCGAGGAAGACGGTGTACTCATTTCAGCCTACTAGATGCTTATTCGAGGGTATCTAAAAGCTGCAACGTTAGATAAATATTACTTATACGCATGAAAAAGATATAATTGGCAGCACTGGCCTTCCGTCACTAGTGAGAATTTCGAGGATTCGGGCGAGAGCAAAAATTGAAAATACCCCTCTGAGTTTTTTCCATGAATAGTCGTGCTCACATGTGAGAATGTTAAAAATCACAAATTAAGCAATTATTCCCGCCGCGGAATTCTGGAAGCGACGCCGATTTTCACGGTTTTCAAAGGCCTCACCATGGATTCCGGGAAACGGGAGATTAGGTGAGAAAAGACATATTTCGGTATATTGGGGTTTCTCCTCCATGAAGTATAATATTTTCGAGTCTAGATGACGATTTACCGATTGGAATCAGTTCAAACCTGCAGGAACCATCTAGAAATGAAGTCACTTTTCTCGGTATATTCAACGACCGACCGTTGATTTCGGGTGATTTGGGATCGGGTGGAGAATGACCCTATTGCTGTATGTTTTAGGTTTTATTCCACAAAGTTGTTCATTTTTATGACTAGATCACGAATCGATAAGTGGAACACGTTCAAACGATCAAAAACCATCTGAAATAGGTCATTTTCCCCTTCAAAAATGAGCTTTTTTTCCGGCGCGTCTTCGGGCTTTTCTAAGCAACGTCAACGTTGTCCAAATACTATGATTTTAGGCTCAAAAGATGCGAAATTTCATGAGGATTCCGAATATATGCTCAGAATTGCTGTATCTTGTCTGGGAGCAAAATTGCGGCAATTTTAGTGATTTTGGTGGATAATTTTTGAAAAATCGACTTTCTTCAGATGACCTGGGAGACCATTTTTGACACATGACGTCCTGCCCCACACATCATCCGCTGGAAATAATATTCATACTGCTGTGATGAAATTGTCCCAGTTTCAGCCAAAAATACACTCGCAATTTTTTTTGGAACTGTAGTTTGTTTCTTCAATTTTTCAAAGGCCTCCCGTTACTAGTGAGAATTCCGAGGATTTGGTCGAGAGCGAAAATTGAAATGACCATTCTGAGTTTTTTCCATAGAAAGTCTTGTTCACATGTAAGAATGTCAAAAATCGCAAATTGAGAAAATTCTGTCGCCCCGGGGAATTCTGGAATCGACGTCGCTTTTTCCCGATTTTCAAAGGCCTCCCGTTGATTTTTGGAAGTTTGAGATGTAGGGGTGAAATGAAAAATGACAGATACCCTCAAATGTCTCTCCATAGACAGATTCCAGGTCATGTGAGAGTGACGAAAATCCAAAAATCATGAATTCCTACTGTTGCGGGATTCTGGAATCGACGTCGCTCATACCCGGTTTTTG
The DNA here is from genome assembly GCA_963932045.1 of Caenorhabditis sinica. Lineage (NCBI taxonomy): Eukaryota > Metazoa > Nematoda > Chromadorea > Rhabditida > Rhabditidae > Caenorhabditis > Caenorhabditis sinica. The sequence continues at coordinate 20,021,514 of OZ009942.1, read as the reverse complement.
AGAGGCCTCACCATGGATTCCGGGAAAACGGGAGGTTGGGTGATGTATAACCTATTGCTGTATTCGTCAGTTTTTCCTCCATGAAGTCGATTATTTTGATGCCTACATGAAGATTTACCGATTGGAATCAGTTCAAACTACGAGGAACCATTCAGAAATGACCCCCACTTTTCCCGGGTATATTCAACGACCACCTATTGATTTTGGGAATTTAGGGGTTGGGGTCGAGAATGAGAACGCCCGTGTATGTTTTGTGTTTTTTTTCCACAAAGTTGTTAATTTTTATGACTAGATCACGAATCGATAAGTGGAACAAGTTCAAATGATCAAAAACCATCTGAAATATGTCATTTTCCCCTTTCACCACTGTGTTCGGCTAAACATTCGGAATCATGCGGTGGATTTTGAAATCTAGAACTAATGCTCGAGTGGGCCCATTGATTTCTGAAACTACTGTTTTAGGGCTTCAAAATAAGCCCACATTCATGTTTCTAGGTCAATTTTTCACAACTCTGCGTGCATCCAAACTTTCCTCGTTTTCACAAAAATGAGTTCTTTTTCGGCGCGCTTTGGGATTTCAAGTGAGAAATTGCTCAAACTTGTCCATTTTTCTTGATTTTAGGCTCAAAAGATGCGCAATTTTATGAGGATTCCGAATCTATGTTTAGATTTGCTGTAGCTATCCTGGGTCAAAATTTGCGGTCTAGATTGTGATTTGAGCTTAAAAATTTTGGAAAAATCGACTTTCTTGAGATGGCCTGGGAGACGATTTTTGACACATGACGTCAGGAACCACACATCATCCGTTGGAAACAATATTTGTACTGCTGTGATGATATTGTCAAAGTTTCAGCCAAAAATCCACTTGCAATTTTTAGGAACGATTTTCTCTATTTTCAAAGTTTTCACTGGCCTTCCGTCACTAGTGAGAATTTCGAGGATTCGGGCGAGAGCAAAAATTGAAAATACCCCTCTGAGTTTTTTCCATGAATAGTCGTGCTCACATGTGAGAATGTTAAAAATCACAAATTAAGCAATTATTCCCGCCGCGGAATTCTGGAAGCGACGCCGATTTTCACGGTTTTCAAAGGCCTCACCATGGATTCCGGGAAACGGGAGATTAGGTGAGAAAAGACATATTTCGGTATATTGGGGTTTCTCCTCCATGAAGTATAATATTTTCGAGTCTAGATGACGATTTACCGATTGGAATCAGTTCAAACCTGCAGGAACCATCTAGAAATGAAGTCACTTTTCTCGGTATATTCAACGACCGACCGTTGATTTCGGGTGATTTGGGATCGGGTGGAGAATGACCCTATTGCTGTATGTTTTAGGTTTTATTCCACAAAGTTGTTCATTTTTATGACTAGATCACGAATCGATAAGTGGAACACGTTCAAAAGATCAAAAACCATCTGAAATAGGTCATTTTCCCCTTCAAAAATGAGCTTTTTTTCCGGCGCGTCTTCGGGCTTTTCTAAGCAACGTCAACGTTGTCCAAATACTATGATTTTAGGCTCAAAAGATGCGAAATTTCATGAGGATTCCGAATATATGCTCAGAATTGCTGTATCTTGTCTGGGAGCAAAATTGCGGCAATTTTAGTGATTTTGGTGGAAAATTTTTGAAAAATCGACTTTCTTCAGATGACCTGGGAGACCATTTTTGACACATGACGTCCTGCCCCACACATCATCCGCTGGAAATAATATTCATACTGCTGTGATGAAATTGTCCCAGTTTCAGCCAAAAATACACTCGCAATTTTTTTTGGAACTGTAGTTTGTTTCTTCAATTTTTCAAAGGCCTCCCGTTACTAGTGAGAATTCCGAGGATTTGGTCGAGAGCGAAAATTGAAATGACCATTCTGAGTTTTTTCCATAGAAAGTCTTGTTCACATGTAAGAATGTCAAAAATCGCAAATTGAGAAAATTCTGTCGCCCCGGGGAATTCTGGAATCGACGTCGCTTTTTCCCGATTTTCAAAGGCCTCCCGTTGATTTTTGGAAGTTTGAGATGTAGGGGTGAAATGAAAAATGACAGATACCCTCAAATGTCTCTCCATCGACAGATTCCAGGTCATGTGAGAGTGACGAAAATCCAAAAATCATGAATTCCTACTGTTGCGGGATTCTGGAATCGACGTCGCTCATACCCGGTTTTTGAGAGGCCTCACCATGGATTCCGGGAAAACGGGAGGTTGGGTGATGTATAACCTATTGCTGTATTCGTCAGTTTTTCCTCCATGAAGTCGATTATTTTGATGCCTACATGAAGATTTACCGATTGGAATCAGTTCAAACTACGAGGAACCATTCAGAAATGACCCCCACTTTTCCCGGGTATATTCAACGACCACCTATTGATTTTGGGAATTTAGGGGTTGGGGTCGAGAATGAGAACGCCCGTGTATGTTTTGTGTTTTTTTCCACAAACTTGTTCATTTTTATGACTAGATCACGAATCGATAAGTGGAACAAGTTCAAATGATCAAAAACCATCTGAAATATGTCATTTTCCCCTTTCACCACTGTGTTCGGCTAAACATTCGGAATCATGCGGTGGATTTTGAAATCTAGAACTAATGCTCGAGTGGGCCCATTGATTTCTGAAACTACTGTTTTAGGGCTTCAAAATAAGCCCACATTCATGTTTCTAGGTCAATTTTTCACAACTCTGCGTGCATCCAAACTTTCCTCGTTTTCACAAAAATGAGTTCTTTTTCGGCGCGCTTTGGGATTTCAAGTGAGAAATTGCTCAAACTTGTCCATTTTTCTTGATTTTAGGCTCAAAAGATGCGCAATTTTATGAGGATTCCGAATCTATGTTTAGATTTGCTGTAGCTATCCTGGGTCAAAATTTGCGGTCTAGATTGTGATTTGAGCTTAAAAATTTTGGAAAAATCGACTTTCTTGAGATGGCCTGGGAGACGATTTTTGACACATGACGTCAGGAACCACACATCATCCGTTGGAAACAATATTTGTACTGCTGTGATGATATTGTCAAAGTTTCAGCCAAAAATCCACTTGCAATTTTTAGGAACGATTTTCTCTATTTTCAAAGTTTTCACTGGCCTTCCGTCACTAGTGAGAATTTCGAGGATTCGGGCGAGAGCAAAAATTGAAAATACCCCTCTGAGTTTTTTCCATGAATAGTCGTGCTCACATGTGAGAATGTTAAAAATCACAAATTAAGCAATTATTCCCGCCGCGGAATTCTGGAAGCGACGCCGATTTTCACGGTTTTCAAAGGCCTCACCATGGATTCCGGGAAACGGGAGATTAGGTGAGAAAAGACATATTTCGGTATATTGGGGTTTCTCCTCCATGAAGTATAATATTTTCGAGTCTAGATGACGATTTACCGATTGGAATCAGTTCAAACCTGCAGGAACCATCTAGAAATGAAGTCACTTTTCTCGGTATATTCAACGACCGACCGTTGATTTCGGGTGATTTGGGATCGGGTGGAGAATGACCCTATTGCTGTATGTTTTAGGTTTTATTCCACAAAGTTGTTCATTTTTATGACTAGATCACGAATCGATAAGTGGAACACGTTCAAAAGATCAAAAACCATCTGAAATAGGTCATTTTCCCCTTCAAAAATGAGCTTTTTTTCCGGCGCGTCTTCGGGCTTTTCTAAGCAACGTCAACGTTGTCCAAATACTATGATTTTAGGCTCAAAAGATGCGAAATTTCATGAGGATTCCGAATATATGCTCAGAATTGCTGTATCTTGTCTGGGAGCAAAATTGCGGCAATTTTAGTGATTTTGGTGGAAAATTTTTGAAAAATCGACTTTCTTCAGATGACCTGGGAGACCATTTTTGACACATGACGTCCTGCCCCACACATCATCCGCTGGAAATAATATTCATACTGCTGTGATGAAATTGTCCCAGTTTCAGCCAAAAATACACTCGCAATTTTTTTTGGAACTGTAGTTTGTTTCTTCAATTTTTCAAAGGCCTCCCGTTACTAGTGAGAATTCCGAGGATTTGGTCGAGAGCGAAAATTGAAATGACCATTCTGAGTTTTTTCCATAGAAAGTCTTGTTCACATGTAAGAATGTCAAAAATCGCAAATTGAGAAAATTCTGTCGCCCCGGGGAATTCTGGAATCGACGTCGCTTTTTCCCGATTTTCAAAGGCCTCCCGTTGATTTTTGGAAGTTTGAGATGTAGGGGTGAAATGAAAAATGACAGATACCCTCAAATGTCTCTCCATAGACAGATTCCAGGTCATGTGAGAGTGACGAAAATCCAAAAATCATGAATTCCTACTGTTGCGGGATTCTGGAATCGACGTCGCTCATACCCGGTTTTTGAGAGGCCTCACCATGGATTCCGGGAAAACGGGAGGTTGGGTGATGTATAACCTATTGCTGTATTCGTCAGTTTTTCCTCCATGAAGTCGATTATTTTGATGCCTACATGAAGATTTACCGATTGGAATCAGTTCAAACTACGAGGAACCATTCAGAAATGACCCCCACTTTTCCCGGGTATATTCAACGACCACCTATTGATTTTGGGAATTTAGGGGTTGGGGTCGAGAATGAGAACGCCCGTGTATGTTTTGTGTTTTTTTCCACAAACTTGTTCATTTTTATGACTAGATCACGAATCGATAAGTGGAACAAGTTCAAATGATCAAAAACCATCTGAAATATGTCATTTTCCCCTTTCACCACTGTGTTCGGCTAAACATTCGGAATCATGCGGTGGATTTTGAAATCTAGAACTAATGCTCGAGTGGGCCCATTGATTTCTGAAACTACTGTTTTAGGGCTTCAAAATAAGCCCACATTCATGTTTCTAGGTCAATTTTTCACAACTCTGCGTGCATCCAAACTTTCCTCGTTTTCACAAAAATGAGTTCTTTTTCGGCGCGCTTTGGGATTTCAAGTGAGAAATTGCTCAAACTTGTCCATTTTTCTTGATTTTAGGCTCAAAAGATGCGCAATTTTATGAGGATTCCGAATCTATGTTTAGATTTGCTGTAGCTATCCTGGGTCAAAATTTGCGGTCTAGATTGTGATTTGAGCTTAAAAATTTTGGAAAAATCGACTTTCTTGAGATGGCCTGGGAGACGATTTTTGACACATGACGTCAGGAACCACACATCATCCGTTGGAAACAATATTTGTACTGCTGTGATGATATTGTCAAAGTTTCAGCCAAAAATCCACTTGCAATTTTTAGGAACGATTTTCTCTATTTTCAAAGTTTTCACTGGCCTTCCGTCACTAGTGAGAATTTCGAGGATTCGGGCGAGAGCAAAAATTGAAAATACCCCTCTGAGTTTTTTCCATGAATAGTCGTGCTCACATGTGAGAATGTTAAAAATCACAAATTAAGCAATTATTCCCGCCGCGGAATTCTGGAAGCGACGCCGATTTTCACGGTTTTCAAAGGCCTCACCATGGATTCCGGGAAACGGGAGATTAGGTGAGAAAAGACATATTTCGGTATATTGGGGTTTCTCCTCCATGAAGTATAATATTTTCGAGTCTAGATGACGATTTACCGATTGGAATCAGTTCAAACCTGCAGGAACCATCTAGAAATGAAGTCACTTTTCTCGGTATATTCAACGACCGACCGTTGATTTCGGGTGATTTGGGATCGGGTGGAGAATGACCCTATTGCTGTATGTTTTAGGTTTTATTCCACAAAGTTGTTCATTTTTATGACTAGATCACGAATCGATAAGTGGAACACGTTCAAAAGATCAAAAACCATCTGAAATAGGTCATTTTCCCCTTCAAAAATGAGCTTTTTTTCCGGCGCGTCTTCGGGCTTTTCTAAGCAACGTCAACGTTGTCCAAATACTATGATTTTAGGCTCAAAAGATGCGAAATTTCATGAGGATTCTGAATATATGCTCAGAATTGCTGTATCTTGTCTGGGAGCAAAATTGCGGCAATTTTAGTGATTTTGGTGGAAAATTTTTGAAAAATCGACTTTCTTCAGATGACCTGGGAGACCATTTTTGACACATGACGTCCTGCCCCACACATCATCCGCTGGAAATAATATTCATACTGCTGTGATGAAATTGTCCCAGTTTCAGCCAAAAATACACTCGCAATTTTTTTTGGAACTGTAGTTTGTTTCTTCAATTTTTCAAAGGCCTCCCGTTACTAGTGAGAATTCCGAGGATTTGGTCGAGAGCGAAAATTGAAATGACCATTCTGAGTTTTTTCCATAGAAAGTCTTGTTCACATGTAAGAATGTCAAAAATCGCAAATTGAGAAAATTCTGTCGCCCCGGGGAATTCTGGAATCGACGTCGCTTTTTCCCGATTTTCAAAGGCCTCCCGTTGATTTTTGGAAGTTTGAGATGTAGGGGTGAAATGAAAAATGACAGATACCCTCAAATGTCTCTCCATAGACAGATTCCAGGTCATGTGAGAGTGACGAAAATCCAAAAATCATGAATTCCTACTGTTGCGGGATTCTGGAATCGACGTCGCTCATACCCGGTTTTTGAGAGGCCTCACCATGGATTCCGGGAAAACGGGAGGTTGGGTGATGTATAACCTATTGCTGTATTCGTCAGTTTTTCCTCCATGAAGTCGATTATTTTGATGCCTACATGAAGATTTACCGATTGGAATCAGTTCAAACTACGAGGAACCATTCAGAAATGACCCCCACTTTTCCCGGGTATATTCAACGACCACCTATTGATTTTGGGAATTTAGGGGTTGGGGTCGAGAATGAGAACGCCCGTGTATGTTTTGTGTTTTTTTCCACAAACTTGTTCATTTTTATGACTAGATCACGAATCGATAAGTGGAACAAGTTCAAATGATCAAAAACCATCTGAAATATGTCATTTTCCCCTTTCACCACTGTGTTCGGCTAAACATTCGGAATCATGCGGTGGATTTTGAAATCTAGAACTAATGCTCGAGTGGGCCCATTGATTTCTGAAACTACTGTTTTAGGGCTTCAAAATAAGCCCACATTCATGTTTCTAGGTCAATTTTTCACAACTCTGCGTGCATCCAAACTTTCCTCGTTTTCACAAAAATGAGTTCTTTTTCGGCGCGCTTTGGGATTTCAAGTGAGAAATTGCTCAAACTTGTCCATTTTTCTTGATTTTAGGCTCAAAAGATGCGCAATTTTATGAGGATTCCGAATCTATGTTTAGATTTGCTGTAGCTATCCTGGGTCAAAATTTGCGGTCTAGATTGTGATTTGAGCTTAAAAATTTTGGAAAAATCGACTTTCTTGAGATGGCCTGGGAGACGATTTTTGACACATGACGTCAGGAACCACACATCATCCGTTGGAAACAATATTTGTACTGCTGTGATGATATTGTCAAAGTTTCAGCCAAAAATCCACTTGCAATTTTTAGGAACGATTTTCTCTATTTTCAAAGTTTTCACTGGCCTTCCGTCACTAGTGAGAATTTCGAGGATTCGGGCGAGAGCAAAAATTGAAAATACCCCTCTGAGTTTTTTCCATGAATAGTCGTGCTCACATGTGAGAATGTTAAAAATCACAAATTAAGCAATTATTCCCGCCGCGGAATTCTGGAAGCGACGCCGATTTTCACGGTTTTCAAAGGCCTCACCATGGATTCCGGGAAACGGGAGATTAGGTGAGAAAAGACATATTTCGGTATATTGGGGTTTCTCCTCCATGAAGTATAATATTTTCGAGTCTAGATGACGATTTACCGATTGGAATCAGTTCAAACCTGCAGGAACCATCTAGAAATGAAGTCACTTTTCTCGGTATATTCAACGACCGACCGTTGATTTCGGGTGATTTGGGATCGGGTGGAGAATGACCCTATTGCTGTATGTTTTAGGTTTTATTCCACAAAGTTGTTCATTTTTATGACTAGATCACGAATCGATAAGTGGAACACGTTCAAATGATCAAAAACCATCTGAAATATGTCATTTTCCCCTTTCACCACTGTGTTCGGCTAAACATTCGGAATCATGCGGTGGATTTTGAAATCTAGAACTAATGCTCGAGTGGGCCCATTGATTTCTGAAACTACTGTTTTAGGGCTTCAAAATAAGCCCACATTCATGTTTCTAGGTCAATTTTTCACAACTCTGCGTGCATCCAAACTTTCCTCGTTTTCACAAAAATGAGTTCTTTTTCGGCGCGCTTTGGGATTTCAAGTGAGAAATTGCTCAAACTTGTCCATTTTTTTTGATTTTAGGCTCAAAAGATGCGCAATTTTATGAGGATTCCGAATCTATGTTTAGATTTGCTGTAGCTATCCTGGGTCAAAATTTGCGGTCTAGATTGTGATTTGAGCTTAAAAATTTTGGAAAAATCGACTTTCTTGAGATGGCCTGGGAGACGATTTTTGACACATGACGTCAGGAACCACACATCATCCGTTGGAAACAATATTTGTACTGCTGTGATGATATTGTCAAAGTTTCAGCCAAAAATCCACTTGCAATTTTTAGGAACGATTTTCTCTATTTTCAAAGTTTTCACTGGCCTTCCGTCACTAGTGAGAATTTCGAGGATTCGGGCGAGAGCAAAAATTGAAAATACCCCTCTGAGTTTTTTCCATGAATAGTCGTGCTCACATGTGAGAATGTTAAAAATCACAAATTAAGCAATTATTCCCGCCGCGGAATTCTGGAAGCGACGCCGATTTTCACGGTTTTCAAAGGCCTCACCATGGATTCCGGGAAACGGGAGATTAGGTGAGAAAAGACATATTTCGGTATATTGGGGTTTCTCCTCCATGAAGTATAATATTTTCGAGTCTAGATGACGATTTACCGATTGGAATCAGTTCAAACCTGCAGGAACCATCTAGAAATGAAGTCACTTTTCTCGGTATATTCAACGACCGACCGTTGATTTCGGGTGATTTGGGATCGGGTGGAGAATGACCCTATTGCTGTATGTTTTAGGTTTTATTCCACAAAGTTGTTCATTTTTATGACTAGATCACGAATCGATAAGTGGAACACGTTCAAACGATCAAAAACCATCTGAAATAGGTCATTTTCCCCTTCAAAAATGAGCTTTTTTTCCGGCGCGTCTTCGGGCTTTTCTAAGCAACGTCAACGTTGTCCAAATACTATGATTTTAGGCTCAAAAGATGCGAAATTTCATGAGGATTCCGAATATATGCTCAGAATTGCTGTATCTTGTCTGGGAGCAAAATTGCGGCAATTTTAGTGATTTTGGTGGATAATTTTTGAAAAATCGACTTTCTTCAGATGACCTGGGAGACCATTTTTGACACATGACGTCCTGCCCCACACATCATCCGCTGGAAATAATATTCATACTGCTGTGATGAAATTGTCCCAGTTTCAGCCAAAAATACACTCGCAATTTTTTTTGGAACTGTAGTTTGTTTCTTCAATTTTTCAAAGGCCTCCCGTTACTAGTGAGAATTCCGAGGATTTGGTCGAGAGCGAAAATTGAAATGACCATTCTGAGTTTTTTCCATAGAAAGTCTTGTTCACATGTAAGAATGTCAAAAATCGCAAATTGAGAAAATTCTGTCGCCCCGGGGAATTCTGGAATCGACGTCGCTTTTTCCCGATTTTCAAAGGCCTCCCGTTGATTTTTGGAAGTTTGAGATGTAGGGGTGAAATGAAAAATGACAGATACCCTCAAATGTCTCTCCATAGACAGATTCCAGGTCATGTGAGAGTGACGAAAATCCAAAAATCATGAATTCCTACTGTTGCGGGATTCTGGAATCGACGTCGCTCATACCCGGTTTTTGAGAGGCCTCACCATGGATTCCGGGAAAACGGGAGGTTGGGTGATGTATAACCTATTGCTGTATTCGTCAGTTTTTCCTCCATGAAGTCGATTATTTTGATGCCTACATGAAGATTTACCGATTGGAATCAGTTCAAACTACGAGGAACCATTCAGAAATGACCCCCACTTTTCCCGGGTATATTCAACGACCACCTATTGATTTTGGGAATTTAGGGGTTGGGGTCGAGAATGAGAACGCCCGTGTATGTTTTGTGTTTTTTTCCACAAACTTGTTCATTTTTATGACTAGATCACGAATCGATAAGTGGAACAAGTTCAAATGATCAAAAACCATCTGAAATATGTCATTTTCCCCTTTCACCACTGTGTTCGGCTAAACATTCGGAATCATGCGGTGGATTTTGAAATCTAGAACTAATGCTCGAGTGGGCCCATTGATTTCTGAAACTACTGTTTTAGGGCTTCAAAATAAGCCCACATTCATGTTTCTAGGTCAATTTTTCACAACTCTGCGTGCATCCAAACTTTCCTCGTTTTCACAAAAATGAGTTCTTTTTCGGCGCGCTTTGGGATTTCAAGTGAGAAATTGCTCAAACTTGTCCATTTTTCTTGATTTTAGGCTCAAAAGATGCGCAATTTTATGAGGATTCCGAATCTATGTTTAGATTTGCTGTAGCTATCCTGGGTCAAAATTTGCGGTCTAGATTGTGATTTGAGCTTAAAAATTTTGGAAAAATCGACTTTCTTGAGATGGCCTGGGAGACGATTTTTGACACATGACGTCAGGAACCACACATCATCCGTTGGAAACAATATTTGTACTGCTGTGATGATATTGTCAAAGTTTCAGCCAAAAATCCACTTGCAATTTTTAGGAACGATTTTCTCTATTTTCAAAGTTTTCACTGGCCTTCCGTCACTAGTGAGAATTTCGAGGATTCGGGCGAGAGCAAAAATTGAAAATACCCCTCTGAGTTTTTTCCATGAATAGTCGTGCTCACATGTGAGAATGTTAAAAATCACAAATTAAGCAATTATTCCCGCCGCGGAATTCTGGAAGCGACGCCGATTTTCACGGTTTTCAAAGGCCTCACCATGGATTCCGGGAAACGGGAGATTAGGTGAGAAAAGACATATTTCGGTATATTGGGGTTTCTCCTCCATGAAGTATAATATTTTCGAGTCTAGATGACGATTTACCGATTGGAATCAGTTCAAACCTGCAGGAACCATCTAGAAATGAAGTCACTTTTCTCGGTATATTCAACGACCGACCGTTGATTTCGGGTGATTTGGGATCGGGTGGAGAATGACCCTATTGCTGTATGTTTTAGGTTTTATTCCACAAAGTTGTTCATTTTTATGACTAGATCACGAATCGATAAGTGGAACACGTTCAAACGATCAAAAACCATCTGAAATAGGTCATTTTCCCCTTCAAAAATGAGCTTTTTTTCCGGCGCGTCTTCGGGCTTTTCTAAGCAACGTCAACGTTGTCCAAATACTATGATTTTAGGCTCAAAAGATGCGAAATTTCATGAGGATTCCGAATATATGCTCAGAATTGCTGTATCTTGTCTGGGAGCAAAATTGCGGCAATTTTAGTGATTTTGGTGGATAATTTTTGAAAAATCGACTTTCTTCAGATGACCTGGGAGACCATTTTTGACACATGACGTCCTGCCCCACACATCATCCGCTGGAAATAATATTCATACTGCTGTGATGAAATTGTCCCAGTTTCAGCCAAAAATACACTCGCAATTTTTTTTGGAACTGTAGTTTGTTTCTTCAATTTTTCAAAGGCCTCCCGTTACTAGTGAGAATTCCGAGGATTTGGTCGAGAGCGAAAATTGAAATGACCATTCTGAGTTTTTTCCATAGAAAGTCTTGTTCACATGTAAGAATGTCAAAAATCGCAAATTGAGAAAATTCTGTCGCCCCGGGGAATTCTGGAATCGACGTCGCTTTTTCCCGATTTTCAAAGGCCTCCCGTTGATTTTTGGAAGTTTGAGATGTAGGGGTGAAATGAAAAATGACAGATACCCTCAAATGTCTCTCCATAGACAGATTCCAGGTCATGTGAGAGTGACGAAAATCCAAAAATCATGAATTCCTACTGTTGCGGGATTCTGGAATCGACGTCGCTCATACCCGGTTTTTGAGAGGCCTCACCATGGATTCCGGGAAAACGGGAGGTTGGGTGATGTATAACCTATTGCTGTATTCGTCAGTTTTTCCTCCATGAAGTCGATTATTTTGATGCCTACATGAAGATTTACCGATTGGAATCAGTTCAAACTACGAGGAACCATTCAGAAATGACCCCCACTTTTCCCGGGTATATTCAACGACCACCTATTGATTTTGGGAATTTAGGGGTTGGGGTCGAGAATGAGAACGCCCGTGTATGTTTTGTGTTTTTTTCCACAAACTTGTTCATTTTTATGACTAGATCACGAATCGATAAGTGGAACAAGTTCAAATGATCAAAAACCATCTGAAATATGTCATTTTCCCCTTTCACCACTGTGTTCGGCTAAACATTCGGAATCATGCGGTGGATTTTGAAATCTAGAACTAATGCTCGAGTGGGCCCATTGATTTCTGAAACTACTGTTTTAGGGCTTCAAAATAAGCCCACATTCATGTTTCTAGGTCAATTTTTCACAACTCTGCGTGCATCCAAACTTTCCTCGTTTTCACAAAAATGAGTTCTTTTTCGGCGCGCTTTGGGATTTCAAGTGAGAAATTGCTCAAACTTGTCCATTTTTCTTGATTTTAGGCTCAAAAGATGCGCAATTTTATGAGGATTCCGAATCTATGTTTAGATTTGCTGTAGCTATCCTGGGTCAAAATTTGCGGTCTAGATTGTGATTTGAGCTTAAAAATTTTGGAAAAATCGACTTTCTTGAGATGGCCTGGGAGACGATTTTTGACACATGACGTCAGGAACCACACATCATCCGTTGGAAACAATATTTGTACTGCTGTGATGATATTGTCAAAGTTTCAGCCAAAAATCCACTTGCAATTTTTAGGAACGATTTTCTCTATTTTCAAAGTTTTCACTGGCCTTCCGTCACTAGTGAGAATTTCGAGGATTCGGGCGAGAGCAAAAATTGAAAATACCCCTCTGAGTTTTTTCCATGAATAGTCGTGCTCACATGTGAGAATGTTAAAAATCACAAATTAAGCAATTATTCCCGCCGCGGAATTCTGGAAGCGACGCCGATTTTCACGGTTTTCAAAGGCCTCACCATGGATTCCGGGAAACGGGAGATTAGGTGAGAAAAGACATATTTCGGTATATTGGGGTTTCTCCTCCATGAAGTATAATATTTTCGAGTCTAGATGACGATTTACCGATTGGAATCAGTTCAAACCTGCAGGAACCATCTAGAAATGAAGTCACTTTTCTCGGTATATTCAACGACCGACCGTTGATTTCGGGTGATTTGGGATCGGGTGGAGAATGACCCTATTGCTGTATGTTTTAGGTTTTATTCCACAAAGTTGTTCATTTTTATGACTAGATCACGAATCGATAAGTGGAACACGTTCAAACGATCAAAAACCATCTGAAATAGGTCATTTTCCCCTTCAAAAATGAGCTTTTTTTCCGGCGCGTCTTCGGGCTTTTCTAAGCAACGTCAACGTTGTCCAAATACTATGATTTTAGGCTCAAAAGATGCGAAATTTCATGAGGATTCCGAATATATGCTCAGAATTGCTGTATCTTGTCTGGGAGCAAAATTGCGGCAATTTTAGTGATTTTGGTGGATAATTTTTGAAAAATCGACTTTCTTCAGATGACCTGGGAGACCATTTTTGACACATGACGTCCTGCCCCACACATCATCCGCTGGAAATAATATTCATACTGCTGTGATGAAATTGTCCCAGTTTCAGCCAAAAATACACTCGCAATTTTTTTTGGAACTGTAGTTTGTTTCTTCAATTTTTCAAAGGCCTCCCGTTACTAGTGAGAATTCCGAGGATTTGGTCGAGAGCGAAAATTGAAATGACCATTCTGAGTTTTTTCCATAGAAAGTCTTGTTCACATGTAAGAATGTCAAAAATCGCAAATTGAGAAAATTCTGTCGCCCCGGGGAATTCTGGAATCGACGTCGCTTTTTCCCGATTTTCAAAGGCCTCCCGTTGATTTTTGGAAGTTTGAGATGTAGGGGTGAAATGAAAAATGACAGATACCCTCAAATGTCTCTCCATAGACAGATTCCAGGTCATGTGAGAGTGACGAAAATCCAAAAATCATGAATTCCTACTGTTGCGGGATTCTGGAATCGACGTCGCTCATACCCGGTTTTTGAGAGGCCTCACCATGGATTCCGGGAAAACGGGAGGTTGGGTGATGTATAACCTATTGCTGTATTCGTCAGTTTTTCCTCCATGAAGTCGATTATTTTGATGCCTACATGAAGATTTACCGATTGGAATCAGTTCAAACTACGAGGAACCATTCAGAAATGACCCCCACTTTTCCCGGGTATATTCAACGACCACCTATTGATTTTGGGAATTTAGGGGTTGGGGTCGAGAATGAGAACGCCCGTGTATGTTTTGTGTTTTTTTCCACAAACTTGTTCATTTTTATGACTAGATCACGAATCGATAAGTGGAACAAGTTCAAATGATCAAAAACCATCTGAAATATGTCATTTTCCCCTTTCACCACTGTGTTCGGCTAAACATTCGGAATCATGCGGTGGATTTTGAAATCTAGAACTAATGCTCGAGTGGGCCCATTGATTTCTGAAACTACTGTTTTAGGGCTTCAAAATAAGCCCACATTCATGTTTCTAGGTCAATTTTTCACAACTCTGCGTGCATCCAAACTTTCCTCGTTTTCACAAAAATGAGTTCTTTTTCGGCGCGCTTTGGGATTTCAAGTGAGAAATTGCTCAAACTTGTCCATTTTTCTTGATTTTAGGCTCAAAAGATGCGCAATTTTATGAGGATTCCGAATCTATGTTTAGATTTGCTGTAGCTATCCTGGGTCAAAATTTGCGGTCTAGATTGTGATTTGAGCTTAAAAATTTTGGAAAAATCGACTTTCTTGAGATGGCCTGGGAGACGATTTTTGACACATGACGTCAGGAACCACACATCATCCGTTGGAAACAATATTTGTACTGCTGTGATGATATTGTCAAAGTTTCAGCCAAAAATCCACTTGCAATTTTTAGGAACGATTTTCTCTATTTTCAAAGTTTTCACTGGCCTTCCGTCACTAGTGAGAATTTCGAGGATTCGGGCGAGAGCAAAAATTGAAAATACCCCTCTGAGTTTTTTCCATGAATAGTCGTGCTCACATGTGAGAATGTTAAAAATCACAAATTAAGCAATTATTCCCGCCGCGGAATTCTGGAAGCGACGCCGATTTTCACGGTTTTCAAAGGCCTCACCATGGATTCCGGGAAACGGGAGATTAGGTGAGAAAAGACATATTTCGGTATATTGGGGTTTCTCCTCCATGAAGTATAATATTTTCGAGTCTAGATGACGATTTACCGATTGGAATCAGTTCAAACCTGCAGGAACCATCTAGAAATGAAGTCACTTTTCTCGGTATATTCAACGACCGACCGTTGATTTCGGGTGATTTGGGATCGGGTGGAGAATGACCCTATTGCTGTATGTTTTAGGTTTTATTCCACAAAGTTGTTCATTTTTATGACTAGATCACGAATCGATAAGTGGAACACGTTCAAAAGATCAAAAACCATCTGAAATAGGTCATTTTCCCCTTCAAAAATGAGCTTTTTTTTCGGCGCGTCTTCGGGCTTTTCTAAGCAACGTCAACGTTGTCCAAATACTATGATTTTAGGCTCAAAAGATGCGAAATTTCATGAGGATTCCGAATATATGCTCAGAATTGCTGTATCTTGTCTGGGAGCAAAATTGCGGCAATTTTAGTGATTTTGGTGGATAATTTTTGAAAAATCGACTTTCTTCAGATGACCTGGGAGACCATTTTTGACACATGACGTCCTGCCCCACACATCATCCGCTGGAAATAATATTCATACTGCTGTGATGAAATTGTCCCAGTTTCAGCCAAAAATACACTCGCAATTTTTTTTGGAACTGTAGTTTGTTTCTTCAATTTTTCAAAGGCCTCCCGTTACTAGTGAGAATTCCGAGGATTTGGTCGAGAGCGAAAATTGAAATGACCATTCTGAGTTTTTTCCATAGAAAGTCTTGTTCACATGTAAGAATGTCAAAAATCGCAAATTGAGAAAATTCTGTCGCCCCGGGGAATTCTGGAATCGACGTCGCTTTTTCCCGATTTTCAAAGGCCTCCCGTTGATTTTTGGAAGTTTGAGATGTAGGGGTGAAATGAAAAATGACAGATACCCTCAAATGTCTCTCCATAGACAGATTCCAGGTCATGTGAGAGTGACGAAAATCCAAAAATCATGAATTCCTACTGTTGCGGGATTCTGGAATCGACGTCGCTCATACCCGGTTTTTGAGAGGCCTCACCATGGATTCCGGGAAAACGGGAGGTTGGGTGATGTATAACCTATTGCTGTATTCGTCAGTTTTTCCTCCATGAAGTCGATTATTTTGATGCCTACATGAAGATTTACCGATTGGAATCAGTTCAAACTACGAGGAACCATTCAGAAATGACCCCCACTTTTCCCGGGTATATTCAACGACCACCTATTGATTTTGGGAATTTAGGGGTTGGGGTCGAGAATGAGAACGCCCGTGTATGTTTTGTGTTTTTTTCCACAAACTTGTTCATTTTTATGACTAGATCACGAATCGATAAGTGGAACAAGTTCAAATGATCAAAAACCATCTGAAATATGTCATTTTCCCCTTTCACCACTGTGTTCGGCTAAACATTCGGAATCATGCGGTGGATTTTGAAATCTAGAACTAATGCTCGAGTGGGCCCATTGATTTCTGAAACTACTGTTTTAGGGCTTCAAAATAAGCCCACATTCATGTTTCTAGGTCAATTTTTCACAACTCTGCGTGCATCCAAACTTTCCTCGTTTTCACAAAAATGAGTTCTTTTTCGGCGCGCTTTGGGATTTCAAGTGAGAAATTGCTCAAACTTGTCCATTTTTCTTGATTTTAGGCTCAAAAGATGCGCAATTTTATGAGGATTCCGAATCTATGTTTAGATTTGCTGTAGCTATCCTGGGTCAAAATTTGCGGTCTAGATTGTGATTTGAGCTTAAAAATTTTGGAAAAATCGACTTTCTTGAGATGGCCTGGGAGACGATTTTTGACACATGACGTCAGGAACCACACATCATCCGTTGGAAACAATATTTGTACTGCTGTGATGATATTGTCAAAGTTTCAGCCAAAAATCCACTTGCAATTTTTAGGAACGATTTTCTCTATTTTCAAAGTTTTCACTGGCCTTCCGTCACTAGTGAGAATTTCGAGGATTCGGGCGAGAGCAAAAATTGAAAATACCCCTCTGAGTTTTTTCCATGAATAGTCGTGCTCACATGTGAGAATGTTAAAAATCACAAATTAAGCAATTATTCCCGCCGCGGAATTCTGGAAGCGACGCCGATTTTCACGGTTTTCAAAGGCCTCACCATGGATTCCGGGAAACGGGAGATTAGGTGAGAAAAGACATATTTCGGTATATTGGGGTTTCTCCTCCATGAAGTATAATATTTTCGAGTCTAGATGACGATTTACCGATTGGAATCAGTTCAAACCTGCAGGAACCATCTAGAAATGAAGTCACTTTTCTCGGTATATTCAACGACCGACCGTTGATTTCGGGTGATTTGGGATCGGGTGGAGAATGACCCTATTGCTGTATGTTTTAGGTTTTATTCCACAAAGTTGTTCATTTTTATGACTAGATCACGAATCGATAAGTGGAACACGTTCAAACGATCAAAAACCATCTGAAATAGGTCATTTTCCCCTTCAAAAATGAGCTTTTTTTCCGGCGCGTCTTCGGGCTTTTCTAAGCAACGTCAACGTTGTCCAAATACTATGATTTTAGGCTCAAAAGATGCGAAATTTCATGAGGATTCCGAATATATGCTCAGAATTGCTGTATCTTGTCTGGGAGCAAAATTGCGGCAATTTTAGTGATTTTGGTGGATAATTTTTGAAAAATCGACTTTCTTCAGATGACCTGGGAGACCATTTTTGACACATGACGTCCTGCCCCACACATCATCCGCTGGAAATAATATTCATACTGCTGTGATGAAATTGTCCCAGTTTCAGCCAAAAATACACTCGCAATTTTTTTTGGAACTGTAGTTTGTTTCTTCAATTTTTCAAAGGCCTCCCGTTACTAGTGAGAATTCCGAGGATTTGGTCGAGAGCGAAAATTGAAATGACCATTCTGAGTTTTTTCCATAGAAAATCTTGTTCACATGTAAGAATGTCAAAAATCGCAAATTGAGAAAATTCTGTCGCCCCGGGGAATTCTGGAATCGACGTCGCTTTTTCCCGATTTTCAAAGGCCTCCCGTTGATTTTTGGAAGTTTGAGATGTAGGGGTGAAATGAAAAAT
This sequence comes from Caenorhabditis sinica, assembly GCA_963932045.1. Taxonomy (NCBI): domain Eukaryota; kingdom Metazoa; phylum Nematoda; class Chromadorea; order Rhabditida; family Rhabditidae; genus Caenorhabditis; species Caenorhabditis sinica. The sequence goes on along the minus strand of OZ009942.1, from coordinate 20,003,231 downwards.
GACAGATACCCTCAAATGTCTCTCCATAGACAGATTCCAGGTCATGTGAGAGTGACGAAAATCCAAAAATCATGAATTCCTACTGTTGCGGGATTCTGGAATCGACGTCGCTCATACCCGGTTTTTGAGAGGCCTCACCATGGATTCCGGGAAAACGGGAGGTTGGGTGATGTATAACCTATTGCTGTATTCGTCAGTTTTTCCTCCATGAAGTCGATTATTTTGATGCCTACATGAAGATTTACCGATTGGAATCAGTTCAAACTACGAGGAACCATTCAGAAATGACCCCCACTTTTCCCGGGTATATTCAACGACCACCTATTGATTTTGGGAATTTAGGGGTTGGGGTCGAGAATGAGAACGCCCGTGTATGTTTTGTGTTTTTTTCCACAAACTTGTTCATTTTTATGACTAGATCACGAATCGATAAGTGGAACAAGTTCAAATGATCAAAAACCATCTGAAATATGTCATTTTCCCCTTTCACCACTGTGTTCGGCTAAACATTCGGAATCATGCGGTGGATTTTGAAATCTAGAACTAATGCTCGAGTGGGCCCATTGATTTCTGAAACTACTGTTTTAGGGCTTCAAAATAAGCCCACATTCATGTTTCTAGGTCAATTTTTCACAACTCTGCGTGCATCCAAACTTTCCTCGTTTTCACAAAAATGAGTTCTTTTTCGGCGCGCTTTGGGATTTCAAGTGAGAAATTGCTCAAACTTGTCCATTTTTCTTGATTTTAGGCTCAAAAGATGCGCAATTTTATGAGGATTCCGAATCTATGTTTAGATTTGCTGTAGCTATCCTGGGTCAAAATTTGCGGTCTAGATTGTGATTTGAGCTTAAAAATTTTGGAAAAATCGACTTTCTTGAGATGGCCTGGGAGACGATTTTTGACACATGACGTCAGGAACCACACATCATCCGTTGGAAACAATATTTGTACTGCTGTGATGATATTGTCAAAGTTTCAGCCAAAAATCCACTTGCAATTTTTAGGAACGATTTTCTCTATTTTCAAAGTTTTCACTGGCCTTCCGTCACTAGTGAGAATTTCGAGGATTCGGGCGAGAGCAAAAATTGAAAATACCCCTCTGAGTTTTTTCCATGAATAGTCGTGCTCACATGTGAGAATGTTAAAAATCACAAATTAAGCAATTATTCCCGCCGCGGAATTCTGGAAGCGACGCCGATTTTCACGGTTTTCAAAGGCCTCACCATGGATTCCGGGAAACGGGAGATTAGGTGAGAAAAGACATATTTCGGTATATTGGGGTTTCTCCTCCATGAAGTATAATATTTTCGAGTCTAGATGACGATTTACCGATTGGAATCAGTTCAAACCTGCAGGAACCATCTAGAAATGAAGTCACTTTTCTCGGTATATTCAACGACCGACCGTTGATTTCGGGTGATTTGGGATCGGGTGGAGAATGACCCTATTGCTGTATGTTTTAGGTTTTATTCCACAAAGTTGTTCATTTTTATGACTAGATCACGAATCGATAAGTGGAACACGTTCAAAAGATCAAAAACCATCTGAAATAGGTCATTTTCCCCTTCAAAAATGAGCTTTTTTTTCGGCGCGTCTTCGGGCTTTTCTAAGCAACGTCAACGTTGTCCAAATACTATGATTTTAGGCTCAAAAGATGCGAAATTTCATGAGGATTCCGAATATATGCTCAGAATTGCTGTATCTTGTCTGGGAGCAAAATTGCGGCAATTTTAGTGATTTTGGTGGATAATTTTTGAAAAATCGACTTTCTTCAGATGACCTGGGAGACCATTTTTGACACATGACGTCCTGCCCCACACATCATCCGCTGGAAATAATATTCATACTGCTGTGATGAAATTGTCCCAGTTTCAGCCAAAAATACACTCGCAATTTTTTTTGGAACTGTAGTTTGTTTCTTCAATTTTTCAAAGGCCTCCCGTTACTAGTGAGAATTCCGAGGATTTGGTCGAGAGCGAAAATTGAAATGACCATTCTGAGTTTTTTCCATAGAAAGTCTTGTTCACATGTAAGAATGTCAAAAATCGCAAATTGAGAAAATTCTGTCGCCCCGGGGAATTCTGGAATCGACGTCGCTTTTTCCCGATTTTCAAAGGCCTCCCGTTGATTTTTGGAAGTTTGAGATGTAGGGGTGAAATGAAAAATGACAGATACCCTCAAATGTCTCTCCATAGACAGATTCCAGGTCATGTGAGAGTGACGAAAATCCAAAAATCATGAATTCCTACTGTTGCGGGATTCTGGAATCGACGTCGCTCATACCCGGTTTTTGAGAGGCCTCACCATGGATTCCGGGAAAACGGGAGGTTGGGTGATGTATAACCTATTGCTGTATTCGTCAGTTTTTCCTCCATGAAGTCGATTATTTTGATGCCTACATGAAGATTTACCGATTGGAATCAGTTCAAACTACGAGGAACCATTCAGAAATGACCCCCACTTTTCCCGGGTATATTCAACGACCACCTATTGATTTTGGGAATTTAGGGGTTGGGGTCGAGAATGAGAACGCCCGTGTATGTTTTGTGTTTTTTTCCACAAACTTGTTCATTTTTATGACTAGATCACGAATCGATAAGTGGAACAAGTTCAAATGATCAAAAACCATCTGAAATATGTCATTTTCCCCTTTCACCACTGTGTTCGGCTAAACATTCGGAATCATGCGGTGGATTTTGAAATCTAGAACTAATGCTCGAGTGGGCCCATTGATTTCTGAAACTACTGTTTTAGGGCTTCAAAATAAGCCCACATTCATGTTTCTAGGTCAATTTTTCACAACTCTGCGTGCATCCAAACTTTCCTCGTTTTCACAAAAATGAGTTCTTTTTCGGCGCGCTTTGGGATTTCAAGTGAGAAATTGCTCAAACTTGTCCATTTTTCTTGATTTTAGGCTCAAAAGATGCGCAATTTTATGAGGATTCCGAATCTATGTTTAGATTTGCTGTAGCTATCCTGGGTCAAAATTTGCGGTCTAGATTGTGATTTGAGCTTAAAAATTTTGGAAAAATCGACTTTCTTGAGATGGCCTGGGAGACGATTTTTGACACATGACGTCAGGAACCACACATCATCCGTTGGAAACAATATTTGTACTGCTGTGATGATATTGTCAAAGTTTCAGCCAAAAATCCACTTGCAATTTTTAGGAACGATTTTCTCTATTTTCAAAGTTTTCACTGGCCTTCCGTCACTAGTGAGAATTTCGAGGATTCGGGCGAGAGCAAAAATTGAAAATACCCCTCTGAGTTTTTTCCATGAATAGTCGTGCTCACATGTGAGAATGTTAAAAATCACAAATTAAGCAATTATTCCCGCCGCGGAATTCTGGAAGCGACGCCGATTTTCACGGTTTTCAAAGGCCTCACCATGGATTCCGGGAAACGGGAGATTAGGTGAGAAAAGACATATTTCGGTATATTGGGGTTTCTCCTCCATGAAGTATAATATTTTCGAGTCTAGATGACGATTTACCGATTGGAATCAGTTCAAACCTGCAGGAACCATCTAGAAATGAAGTCACTTTTCTCGGTATATTCAACGACCGACCGTTGATTTCGGGTGATTTGGGATCGGGTGGAGAATGACCCTATTGCTGTATGTTTTAGGTTTTATTCCACAAAGTTGTTCATTTTTATGACTAGATCACGAATCGATAAGTGGAACACGTTCAAACGATCAAAAACCATCTGAAATAGGTCATTTTCCCCTTCAAAAATGAGCTTTTTTTCCGGCGCGTCTTCGGGCTTTTCTAAGCAACGTCAACGTTGTCCAAATACTATGATTTTAGGCTCAAAAGATGCGAAATTTCATGAGGATTCCGAATATATGCTCAGAATTGCTGTATCTTGTCTGGGAGCAAAATTGCGGCAATTTTAGTGATTTTGGTGGATAATTTTTGAAAAATCGACTTTCTTCAGATGACCTGGGAGACCATTTTTGACACATGACGTCCTGCCCCACACATCATCCGCTGGAAATAATATTCATACTGCTGTGATGAAATTGTCCCAGTTTCAGCCAAAAATACACTCGCAATTTTTTTTGGAACTGTAGTTTGTTTCTTCAATTTTTCAAAGGCCTCCCGTTACTAGTGAGAATTCCGAGGATTTGGTCGAGAGCGAAAATTGAAATGACCATTCTGAGTTTTTTCCATAGAAAGTCTTGTTCACATGTAAGAATGTCAAAAATCGCAAATTGAGAAAATTCTGTCGCCCCGGGGAATTCTGGAATCGACGTCGCTTTTTCCCGATTTTCAAAGGCCTCCCGTTGATTTTTGGAAGTTTGAGATGTAGGGGTGAAATGAAAAATGACAGATACCCTCAAATGTCTCTCCATAGACAGATTCCAGGTCATGTGAGAGTGACGAAAATCCAAAAATCATGAATTCCTACTGTTGCGGGATTCTGGAATCGACGTCGCTCATACCCGGTTTTTGAGAGGCCTCACCATGGATTCCGGGAAAACGGGAGGTTGGGTGATGTATAACCTATTGCTGTATTCGTCAGTTTTTCCTCCATGAAGTCGATTATTTTGATGCCTACATGAAGATTTACCGATTGGAATCAGTTCAAACTACGAGGAACCATTCAGAAATGACCCCCACTTTTCCCGGGTATATTCAACGACCACCTATTGATTTTGGGAATTTAGGGGTTGGGGTCGAGAATGAGAACGCCCGTGTATGTTTTGTGTTTTTTTCCACAAACTTGTTCATTTTTATGACTAGATCACGAATCGATAAGTGGAACAAGTTCAAATGATCAAAAACCATCTGAAATATGTCATTTTCCCCTTTCACCACTGTGTTCGGCTAAACATTCGGAATCATGCGGTGGATTTTGAAATCTAGAACTAATGCTCGAGTGGGCCCATTGATTTCTGAAACTACTGTTTTAGGGCTTCAAAATAAGCCCACATTCATGTTTCTAGGTCAATTTTTCACAACTCTGCGTGCATCCAAACTTTCCTCGTTTTCACAAAAATGAGTTCTTTTTCGGCGCGCTTTGGGATTTCAAGTGAGAAATTGCTCAAACTTGTCCATTTTTCTTGATTTTAGGCTCAAAAGATGCGCAATTTTATGAGGATTCCGAATCTATGTTTAGATTTGCTGTAGCTATCCTGGGTCAAAATTTGCGGTCTAGATTGTGATTTGAGCTTAAAAATTTTGGAAAAATCGACTTTCTTGAGATGGCCTGGGAGACGATTTTTGACACATGACGTCAGGAACCACACATCATCCGTTGGAAACAATATTTGTACTGCTGTGATGATATTGTCAAAGTTTCAGCCAAAAATCCACTTGCAATTTTTAGGAACGATTTTCTCTATTTTCAAAGTTTTCACTGGCCTTCCGTCACTAGTGAGAATTTCGAGGATTCGGGCGAGAGCAAAAATTGAAAATACCCCTCTGAGTTTTTTCCATGAATAGTCGTGCTCACATGTGAGAATGTTAAAAATCACAAATTAAGCAATTATTCCCGCCGCGGAATTCTGGAAGCGACGCCGATTTTCACGGTTTTCAAAGGCCTCACCATGGATTCCGGGAAACGGGAGATTAGGTGAGAAAAGACATATTTCGGTATATTGGGGTTTCTCCTCCATGAAGTATAATATTTTCGAGTCTAGATGACGATTTACCGATTGGAATCAGTTCAAACCTGCAGGAACCATCTAGAAATGAAGTCACTTTTCTCGGTATATTCAACGACCGACCGTTGATTTCGGGTGATTTGGGATCGGGTGGAGAATGACCCTATTGCTGTATGTTTTAGGTTTTATTCCACAAAGTTGTTCATTTTTATGACTAGATCACGAATCGATAAGTGGAACACGTTCAAAAGATCAAAAACCATCTGAAATAGGTCATTTTCCCCTTCAAAAATGAGCTTTTTTTTCGGCGCGTCTTCGGGCTTTTCTAAGCAACGTCAACGTTGTCCAAATACTATGATTTTAGGCTCAAAAGATGCGAAATTTCATGAGGATTCCGAATATATGCTCAGAATTGCTGTATCTTGTCTGGGAGCAAAATTGCGGCAATTTTAGTGATTTTGGTGGATAATTTTTGAAAAATCGACTTTCTTCAGATGACCTGGGAGACCATTTTTGACACATGACGTCCTGCCCCACACATCATCCGCTGGAAATAATATTCATACTGCTGTGATGAAATTGTCCCAGTTTCAGCCAAAAATACACTCGCAATTTTTTTTGGAACTGTAGTTTGTTTCTTCAATTTTTCAAAGGCCTCCCGTTACTAGTGAGAATTCCGAGGATTTGGTCGAGAGCGAAAATTGAAATGACCATTCTGAGTTTTTTCCATAGAAAGTCTTGTTCACATGTAAGAATGTCAAAAATCGCAAATTGAGAAAATTCTGTCGCCCCGGGGAATTCTGGAATCGACGTCGCTTTTTCCCGATTTTCAAAGGCCTCCCGTTGATTTTTGGAAGTTTGAGATGTAGGGGTGAAATGAAAAATGACAGATACCCTCAAATGTCTCTCCATAGACAGATTCCAGGTCATGTGAGAGTGACGAAAATCCAAAAATCATGAATTCCTACTGTTGCGGGATTCTGGAATCGACGTCGCTCATACCCGGTTTTTGAGAGGCCTCACCATGGATTCCGGGAAAACGGGAGGTTGGGTGATGTATAACCTATTGCTGTATTCGTCAGTTTTTCCTCCATGAAGTCGATTATTTTGATGCCTACATGAAGATTTACCGATTGGAATCAGTTCAAACTACGAGGAACCATTCAGAAATGACCCCCACTTTTCCCGGGTATATTCAACGACCACCTATTGATTTTGGGAATTTAGGGGTTGGGGTCGAGAATGAGAACGCCCGTGTATGTTTTGTGTTTTTTTCCACAAACTTGTTCATTTTTATGACTAGATCACGAATCGATAAGTGGAACAAGTTCAAATGATCAAAAACCATCTGAAATATGTCATTTTCCCCTTTCACCACTGTGTTCGGCTAAACATTCGGAATCATGCGGTGGATTTTGAAATCTAGAACTAATGCTCGAGTGGGCCCATTGATTTCTGAAACTACTGTTTTAGGGCTTCAAAATAAGCCCACATTCATGTTTCTAGGTCAATTTTTCACAACTCTGCGTGCATCCAAACTTTCCTCGTTTTCACAAAAATGAGTTCTTTTTCGGCGCGCTTTGGGATTTCAAGTGAGAAATTGCTCAAACTTGTCCATTTTTCTTGATTTTAGGCTCAAAAGATGCGCAATTTTATGAGGATTCCGAATCTATGTTTAGATTTGCTGTAGCTATCCTGGGTCAAAATTTGCGGTCTAGATTGTGATTTGAGCTTAAAAATTTTGGAAAAATCGACTTTCTTGAGATGGCCTGGGAGACGATTTTTGACACATGACGTCAGGAACCACACATCATCCGTTGGAAACAATATTTGTACTGCTGTGATGATATTGTCAAAGTTTCAGCCAAAAATCCACTTGCAATTTTTAGGAACGATTTTCTCTATTTTCAAAGTTTTCACTGGCCTTCCGTCACTAGTGAGAATTTCGAGGATTCGGGCGAGAGCAAAAATTGAAAATACCCCTCTGAGTTTTTTCCATGAATAGTCGTGCTCACATGTGAGAATGTTAAAAATCACAAATTAAGCAATTATTCCCGCCGCGGAATTCTGGAAGCGACGCCGATTTTCACGGTTTTCAAAGGCCTCACCATGGATTCCGGGAAACGGGAGATTAGGTGAGAAAAGACATATTTCGGTATATTGGGGTTTCTCCTCCATGAAGTATAATATTTTCGAGTCTAGATGACGATTTACCGATTGGAATCAGTTCAAACCTGCAGGAACCATCTAGAAATGAAGTCACTTTTCTCGGTATATTCAACGACCGACCGTTGATTTCGGGTGATTTGGGATCGGGTGGAGAATGACCCTATTGCTGTATGTTTTAGGTTTTATTCCACAAAGTTGTTCATTTTTATGACTAGATCACGAATCGATAAGTGGAACACGTTCAAAAGATCAAAAACCATCTGAAATAGGTCATTTTCCCCTTCAAAAATGAGATTTTTTTCCGGCGCGTCTTCGGGCTTTTCTAAGCAACGTCAACGTTGTTCAAATACCATGATGTTAGGCTCAAAAGATGCGAAATTTCATGAGGATTCCGAATCTATGCTCAAATTTGCTGTATCTTGTCTGGGAGCAAAATTGCGGCGATTTTAGTGATTTTGGTGGATAATTTTTGAAAAATCGACTTTCTTCAGATGACCTGGGAGACCATTTTTGACACATGACGTCCTGCCCCACACATCATCCGCTGGAAATAATATTCATACTGCTGTGATGAAATTGTCCCAGTTTCAGCCAAAAATACACTCGCAATTTTTTTTGGAACTGTAGTTTGTTTCTTCAATTTTTCAAAGGCCTCCCGTTACTAGTGAGAATTCCGAGGATTTGGTCGAGAGCGAAAATTGAAATGACCATTCTGAGTTTTTTCCATAGAAAGTCTTGTTCACATGTAAGAATGTCAAAAATCGCAAATTGAGAAAATTCTGTCGCCCCGGGGAATTCTGGAATCGACGTCGCTTTTTCCCGATTTTCAAAGGCCTCCCGTTGATTTTTGGAAGTTTGAGATGTAGGGGTGAAATGAAAAATGACAGATACCCTCAAATGTCTCTCCATAGACAGATTCCAGGTCATGTGAGAGTGACGAAAATCCAAAAATCATGAATTCCTACTGTTGCGGGATTCTGGAATCGACGTCGCTCATACCCGGTTTTTGAGAGGCCTCACCATGGATTCCGGGAAAACGGGAGGTTGGGTGATGTATAACCTATTGCTGTATTCGTCAGTTTTTCCTCCATGAAGTCGATTATTTTGATGCCTACATGAAGATTTACCGATTGGAATCAGTTCAAACTACGAGGAACCATTCAGAAATGACCCCCACTTTTCCCGGGTATATTCAACGACCACCTATTGATTTTGGGAATTTAGGGGTTGGGGTCGAGAATGAGAACGCCCGTGTATGTTTTGTGTTTTTTTCCACAAACTTGTTCATTTTTATGACTAGATCACGAATCGATAAGTGGAACAAGTTCAAATGATCAAAAACCATCTGAAATATGTCATTTTCCCCTTTCACCACTGTGTTCGGCTAAACATTCGGAATCATGCGGTGGATTTTGAAATCTAGAACTAATGCTCGAGTGGGCCCATTGATTTCTGAAACTACTGTTTTAGGGCTTCAAAATAAGCCCACATTCATGTTTCTAGGTCAATTTTTCACAACTCTGCGTGCATCCAAACTTTCCTCGTTTTCACAAAAATGAGTTCTTTTTCGGCGCGCTTTGGGATTTCAAGTGAGAAATTGCTCAAACTTGTCCATTTTTCTTGATTTTAGGCTCAAAAGATGCGCAATTTTATGAGGATTCCGAATCTATGTTTAGATTTGCTGTAGCTATCCTGGGTCAAAATTTGCGGTCTAGATTGTGATTTGAGCTTAAAAATTTTGGAAAAATCGACTTTCTTGAGATGGCCTGGGAGACGATTTTTGACACATGACGTCAGGAACCACACATCATCCGTTGGAAACAATATTTGTACTGCTGTGATGATATTGTCAAAGTTTCAGCCAAAAATCCACTTGCAATTTTTAGGAACGATTTTCTCTATTTTCAAAGTTTTCACTGGCCTTCCGTCACTAGTGAGAATTTCGAGGATTCGGGCGAGAGCAAAAATTGAAAATACCCCTCTGAGTTTTTTCCATGAATAGTCGTGCTCACATGTGAGAATGTTAAAAATCACAAATTAAGCAATTATTCCCGCCGCGGAATTCTGGAAGCGACGCCGATTTTCACGGTTTTCAAAGGCCTCACCATGGATTCCGGGAAACGGGAGATTAGGTGAGAAAAGACATATTTCGGTATATTGGGGTTTCTCCTCCATGAAGTATAATATTTTCGAGTCTAGATGACGATTTACCGATTGGAATCAGTTCAAACCTGCAGGAACCATCTAGAAATGAAGTCACTTTTCTCGGTATATTCAACGACCGACCGTTGATTTCGGGTGATTTGGGATCGGGTGGAGAATGACCCTATTGCTGTATGTTTTAGGTTTTATTCCACAAAGTTGTTCATTTTTATGACTAGATCACGAATCGATAAGTGGAACACGTTCAAAAGATCAAAAACCATCTGAAATAGGTCATTTTCCCCTTCAAAAATGAGATTTTTTTCCGGCGCGTCTTCGGGCTTTTCTAAGCAACGTCAACGTTGTTCAAATACCATGATGTTAGGCTCAAAAGATGCGAAATTTCATGAGGATTCCGAATCTATGCTCAAATTTGCTGTATCTTGTCTGGGAGCAAAATTGCGGCGATTTTAGTGATTTTGGTGGATAATTTTTGAAAAATCGACTTTCTTCAGATGACCTGGGAGACCATTTTTGACACATGACGTCCTGCCCCACACATCATCCGCTGGAAATAATATTCATACTGCTGTGATGAAATTGTCCCAGTTTCAGCCAAAAATACACTCGCAATTTTTTTTGGAACTGTAGTTTGTTTCTTCAATTTTTCAAAGGCCTCCCGTTACTAGTGAGAATTCCGAGGATTTGGTCGAGAGCGAAAATTGAAATGACCATTCTGAGTTTTTTCCATAGAAAGTCTTGTTCACATGTAAGAATGTCAAAAATCGCAAATTGAGAAAATTCTGTCGCCCCGGGGAATTCTGGAATCGACGTCGCTTTTTCCCGATTTTCAAAGGCCTCCCGTTGATTTTTGGAAGTTTGAGATGTAGGGGTGAAATGAAAAATGACAGATACCCTCAAATGTCTCTCCATAGACAGATTCCAGGTCATGTGAGAGTGACGAAAATCCAAAAATCATGAATTCCTACTGTTGCGGGATTCTGGAATCGACGTCGCTCATACCCGGTTTTTGAGAGGCCTCACCATGGATTCCGGGAAAACGGGAGGTTGGGTGATGTATAACCTATTGCTGTATTCGTCAGTTTTTCCTCCATGAAGTCGATTATTTTGATGCCTACATGAAGATTTACCGATTGGAATCAGTTCAAACTACGAGGAACCATTCAGAAATGACCCCCACTTTTCCCGGGTATATTCAACGACCACCTATTGATTTTGGGAATTTAGGGGTTGGGGTCGAGAATGAGAACGCCCGTGTATGTTTTGTGTTTTTTTCCACAAACTTGTTCATTTTTATGACTAGATCACGAATCGATAAGTGGAACAAGTTCAAATGATCAAAAACCATCTGAAATATGTCATTTTCCCCTTTCACCACTGTGTTCGGCTAAACATTCGGAATCATGCGGTGGATTTTGAAATCTAGAACTAATGCTCGAGTGGGCCCATTGATTTCTGAAACTACTGTTTTAGGGCTTCAAAATAAGCCCACATTCATGTTTCTAGGTCAATTTTTCACAACTCTGCGTGCATCCAAACTTTCCTCGTTTTCACAAAAATGAGTTCTTTTTCGGCGCGCTTTGGGATTTCAAGTGAGAAATTGCTCAAACTTGTCCATTTTTCTTGATTTTAGGCTCAAAAGATGCGCAATTTTATGAGGATTCCGAATCTATGTTTAGATTTGCTGTAGCTATCCTGGGTCAAAATTTGCGGTCTAGATTGTGATTTGAGCTTAAAAATTTTGGAAAAATCGACTTTCTTGAGATGGCCTGGGAGACGATTTTTGACACATGACGTCAGGAACCACACATCATCCGTTGGAAACAATATTTGTACTGCTGTGATGATATTGTCAAAGTTTCAGCCAAAAATCCACTTGCAATTTTTAGGAACGATTTTCTCTATTTTCAAAGTTTTCACTGGCCTTCCGTCACTAGTGAGAATTTCGAGGATTCGGGCGAGAGCAAAAATTGAAAATACCCCTCTGAGTTTTTTCCATGAATAGTCGTGCTCACATGTGAGAATGTTAAAAATCACAAATTAAGCAATTATTCCCGCCGCGGAATTCTGGAAGCGACGCCGATTTTCACGGTTTTCAAAGGCCTCACCATGGATTCCGGGAAACGGGAGATTAGGTGAGAAAAGACATATTTCGGTATATTGGGGTTTCTCCTCCATGAAGTATAATATTTTCGAGTCTAGATGACGATTTACCGATTGGAATCAGTTCAAACCTGCAGGAACCATCTAGAAATGAAGTCACTTTTCTCGGTATATTCAACGACCGACCGTTGATTTCGGGTGATTTGGGATCGGGTGGAGAATGACCCTATTGCTGTATGTTTTAGGTTTTATTCCACAAAGTTGTTCATTTTTATGACTAGATCACGAATCGATAAGTGGAACACGTTCAAAAGATCAAAAACCATCTGAAATAGGTCATTTTCCCCTTCAAAAATGAGATTTTTTTCCGGCGCGTCTTCGGGCTTTTCTAAGCAACGTCAACGTTGTTCAAATACCATGATGTTAGGCTCAAAAGATGCGAAATTTCATGAGGATTCCGAATCTATGCTCAAATTTGCTGTATCTTGTCTGGGAGCAAAATTGCGGCGATTTTAGTGATTTTGGTGGATAATTTTTGAAAAATCGACTTTCTTCAGATGACCTGGGAGACCATTTTTGACACATGACGTCCTGCCCCACACATCATCCGCTGGAAATAATATTCATACTGCTGTGATGAAATTGTCCCAGTTTCAGCCAAAAATACACTCGCAATTTTTTTTGGAACTGTAGTTTGTTTCTTCAATTTTTCAAAGGCCTCCCGTTACTAGTGAGAATTCCGAGGATTTGGTCGAGAGCGAAAATTGAAATGACCATTCTGAGTTTTTTCCATAGAAAGTCTTGTTCACATGTAAGAATGTCAAAAATCGCAAATTGAGAAAATTCTGTCGCCCCGGGGAATTCTGGAATCGACGTCGCTTTTTCCCGATTTTCAAAGGCCTCCCGTTGATTTTTGGAAGTTTGAGATGTAGGGGTGAAATGAAAAATGACAGATACCCTCAAATGTCTCTCCATAGACAGATTCCAGGTCATGTGAGAGTGACGAAAATCCAAAAATCATGAATTCCTACTGTTGCGGGATTCTGGAATCGACGTCGCTCATACCCGGTTTTTGAGAGGCCTCACCATGGATTCCGGGAAAACGGGAGGTTGGGTGATGTATAACCTATTGCTGTATTCGTCAGTTTTTCCTCCATGAAGTCGATTATTTTGATGCCTACATGAAGATTTACCGATTGGAATCAGTTCAAACTACGAGGAACCATTCAGAAATGACCCCCACTTTTCCCGGGTATATTCAACGACCACCTATTGATTTTGGGAATTTAGGGGTTGGGGTCGAGAATGAGAACGCCCGTGTATGTTTTGTGTTTTTTTCCACAAACTTGTTCATTTTTATGACTAGATCACGAATCGATAAGTGGAACAAGTTCAAATGATCAAAAACCATCTGAAATATGTCATTTTCCCCTTTCACCACTGTGTTCGGCTAAACATTCGGAATCATGCGGTGGATTTTGAAATCTAGAACTAATGCTCGAGTGGGCCCATTGATTTCTGAAACTACTGTTTTAGGGCTTCAAAATAAGCCCACATTCATGTTTCTAGGTCAATTTTTCACAACTCTGCGTGCATCCAAACTTTCCTCGTTTTCACAAAAATGAGTTCTTTTTCGGCGCGCTTTGGGATTTCAAGTGAGAAATTGCTCAAACTTGTCCATTTTTCTTGATTTTAGGCTCAAAAGATGCGCAATTTTATGAGGATTCCGAATCTATGTTTAGATTTGCTGTAGCTATCCTGGGTCAAAATTTGCGGTCTAGATTGTGATTTGAGCTTAAAAATTTTGGAAAAATCGACTTTCTTGAGATGGCCTGGGAGACGATTTTTGACACATGACGTCAGGAACCACACATCATCCGTTGGAAACAATATTTGTACTGCTGTGATGATATTGTCAAAGTTTCAGCCAAAAATCCACTTGCAATTTTTAGGAACGATTTTCTCTATTTTCAAAGTTTTCACTGGCCTTCCGTCACTAGTGAGAATTTCGAGGATTCGGGCGAGAGCAAAAATTGAAAATACCCCTCTGAGTTTTTTCCATGAATAGTCGTGCTCACATGTGAGAATGTTAAAAATCACAAATTAAGCAATTATTCCCGCCGCGGAATTCTGGAAGCGACGCCGATTTTCACGGTTTTCAAAGGCCTCACCATGGATTCCGGGAAACGGGAGATTAGGTGAGAAAAGACATATTTCGGTATATTGGGGTTTCTCCTCCATGAAGTATAATATTTTCGAGTCTAGATGACGATTTACCGATTGGAATCAGTTCAAACCTGCAGGAACCATCTAGAAATGAAGTCACTTTTCTCGGTATATTCAACGACCGACCGTTGATTTCGGGTGATTTGGGATCGGGTGGAGAATGACCCTATTGCTGTATGTTTTAGGTTTTATTCCACAAAGTTGTTCATTTTTATGACTAGATCACGAATCGATAAGTGGAACACGTTCAAAAGATCAAAAACCATCTGAAATAGGTCATTTTCCCCTTCAAAAATGAGATTTTTTTCCGGCGCGTCTTCGGGCTTTTCTAAGCAACGTCAACGTTGTTCAAATACCATGATGTTAGGCTCAAAAGATGCGAAATTTCATGAGGATTCCGAATCTATGCTCAAATTTGCTGTATCTTGTCTGGGAGCAAAATTGCGGCGATTTTAGTGATTTTGGTGGATAATTTTTGAAAAATCGACTTTCTTCAGATGACCTGGGAGACCATTTTTGACACATGACGTCCTGCCCCACACATCATCCGCTGGAAATAATATTCATACTGCTGTGATGAAATTGTCCCAGTTTCAGCCAAAAATACACTCGCAATTTTTTTTGGAACTGTAGTTTGTTTCTTCAATTTTTCAAAGGCCTCCCGTTACTAGTGAGAATTCCGAGGATTTGGTCGAGAGCGAAAATTGAAATGACCATTCTGAGTTTTTTCCATAGAAAGTCTTGTTCACATGTAAGAATGTCAAAAATCGCAAATTGAGAAAATTCTGTCGCCCCGGGGAATTCTGGAATCGACGTCGCTTTTTCCCGATTTTCAAAGGCCTCCCGTTGATTTTTGGAAGTTTGAGATGTAGGGGTGAAATGAAAAATGACAGATACCCTCAAATGTCTCTCCATAGACAGATTCCAGGTCATGTGAGAGTGACGAAAATCCAAAAATCATGAATTCCTACTGTTGCGGGATTCTGGAATCGACGTCGCTCATACCCGGTTTTTGAGAGGCCTCACCATGGATTCCGGGAAAACGGGAGGTTGGGTGATGTATAACCTATTGCTGTATTCGTCAGTTTTTCCTCCATGAAGTCGATTATTTTGATGCCTACATGAAGATTTACCGATTGGAATCAGTTCAAACTACGAGGAACCATTCAGAAATGACCCCCACTTTTCCCGGGTATATTCAACGACCACCTATTGATTTTGGGAATTTAGGGGTTGGGGTCGAGAATGAGAACGCCCGTGTATGTTTTGTGTTTTTTTCCACAAACTTGTTCATTTTTATGACTAGATCACGAATCGATAAGTGGAACAAGTTCAAATGATCAAAAACCATCTGAAATATGTCATTTTCCCCTTTCACCACTGTGTTCGGCTAAACATTCGGAATCATGCGGTGGATTTTGAAATCTAGAACTAATGCTCGAGTGGGCCCATTGATTTCTGAAACTACTGTTTTAGGGCTTCAAAATAAGCCCACATTCATGTTTCTAGGTCAATTTTTCACAACTCTGCGTGCATCCAAACTTTCCTCGTTTTCACAAAAATGAGTTCTTTTTCGGCGCGCTTTGGGATTTCAAGTGAGAAATTGCTCAAACTTGTCCATTTTTCTTGATTTTAGGCTCAAAAGATGCGCAATTTTATGAGGATTCCGAATCTATGTTTAGATTTGCTGTAGCTATCCTGGGTCAAAATTTGCGGTCTAGATTGTGATTTGAGCTTAAAAATTTTGGAAAAATCGACTTTCTTGAGATGGCCTGGGAGACGATTTTTGACACATGACGTCAGGAACCACACATCATCCGTTGGAAACAATATTTGTACTGCTGTGATGATATTGTCAAAGTTTCAGCCAAAAATCCACTTGCAATTTTTAGGAACGATTTTCTCTATTTTCAAAGTTTTCACTGGCCTTCCGTCACTAGTGAGAATTTCGAGGATTCGGGCGAGAGCAAAAATTGAAAATACCCCTCTGAGTTTTTTCCATGAATAGTCGTGCTCACATGTGAGAATGTTAAAAATCACAAATTAAGCAATTATTCCCGCCGCGGAATTCTGGAAGCGACGCCGATTTTCACGGTTTTCAAAGGCCTCACCATGGATTCCGGGAAACGGGAGATTAGGTGAGAAAAGACATATTTCGGTATATTGGGGTTTCTCCTCCATGAAGTATAATATTTTCGAGTCTAGATGACGATTTACCGATTGGAATCAGTTCAAACCTGCAGGAACCATCTAGAAATGAAGTCACTTTTCTCGGTATATTCAACGACCGACCGTTGATTTCGGGTGATTTGGGATCGGGTGGAGAATGACCCTATTGCTGTATGTTTTAGGTTTTATTCCACAAAGTTGTTCATTTTTATGACTAGATCACGAATCGATAAGTGGAACACGTTCAAAAGATCAAAAACCATCTGAAATAGGTCATTTTCCCCTTCAAAAATGAGATTTTTTTCCGGCGCGTCTTCGGGCTTTTCTAAGCAACGTCAACGTTGTTCAAATACCATGATGTTAGGCTCAAAAGATGCGAAATTTCATGAGGATTCCGAATCTATGCTCAAATTTGCTGTATCTTGTCTGGGAGCAAAATTGCGGCGATTTTAGTGATTTTGGTGGATAATTTTTGAAAAATCGACTTTCTTCAGATGACCTGGGAGACCATTTTTGACACATGACGTCCTGCCCCACACATCATCCGCTGGAAATAATATTCATACTGCTGTGATGAAATTGTCCCAGTTTCAGCCAAAAATACACTCGCAATTTTTTTTGGAACTGTAGTTTGTTTCTTCAATTTTTCAAAGGCCTCCCGTTACTAGTGAGAATTCCGAGGATTTGGTCGAGAGCGAAAATTGAAATGACCATTCTGAGTTTTTTCCATAGAAAGTCTTGTTCACATGTAAGAATGTCAAAAATCGCAAATTGAGAAAATTCTGTCGCCCCGGGGAATTCTGGAATCGACGTCGCTTTTTCCCGATTTTCAAAGGCCTCCCGTTGATTTTTGGAAGTTTGAGATGTAGGGGTGAAATGAAAAATGACAGATACCCTCAAATGTCTCTCCATAGACAGATTCCAGGTCATGTGAGAGTGACGAAAATCCAAAAATCATGAATTCCTACTGTTGCGGGATTCTGGAATCGACGTCGCTCATACCCGGTTTTTGAGAGGCCTCACCATGGATTCCGGGAAAACGGGAGGTTGGGTGATGTATAACCTATTGCTGTATTCGTCAGTTTTTCCTCCATGAAGTCGATTATTTTGATGCCTACATGAAGATTTACCGATTGGAATCAGTTCAAACTACGAGGAACCATTCAGAAATGACCCCCACTTTTCCCGGGTATATTCAACGACCACCTATTGATTTTGGGAATTTAGGGGTTGGGGTCGAGAATGAGAACGCCCGTGTATGTTTTGTGTTTTTTTTCCACAAACTTGTTCATTTTTATGACTAGATCACGAATCGATAAGTGGAACAAGTTCAAATGATCAAAAACCATCTGAAATATGTCATTTTCCCCTTTCACCACTGTGTTCGGCTAAACATTCGGAATCATGCGGTGGATTTTGAAATCTAGAACTAATGCTCGAGTGGGCCCATTGATTTCTGAAACTACTGTTTTAGGGCTTCAAAATAAGCCCACATTCATGTTTCTAGGTCAATTTTTCACAACTCTGCGTGCATCCAAACTTTCCTCGTTTTCACAAAAATGAGTTCTTTTTCGGCGCGCTTTGGGATTTCAAGTGAGAAATTGCTCAAACTTGTCCATTTTTCTTGATTTTAGGCTCAAAAGATGCGCAATTTTATGAGGATTCCGAATCTATGTTTAGATTTGCTGTAGCTATCCTGGGTCAAAATTTGCGGTCTAGATTGTGATTTGAGCTTAAAAATTTTGGAAAAATCGACTTTCTTGAGATGGCCTGGGAGACGATTTTTGACACATGACGTCAGGAACCACACATCATCCGTTGGAAACAATATTTGTACTGCTGTGATGATATTGTCAAAGTTTCAGCCAAAAATCCACTTGCAATTTTTAGGAACGATTTTCTCTATTTTCAAAGTTTTCACTGGCCTTCCGTCACTAGTGAGAATTTCGAGGATTCGGGCGAGAGCAAAAATTGAAAATACCCCTCTGAGTTTTTTCCATGAATAGTCGTGCTCACATGTGAGAATGTTAAAAATCACAAATTAAGCAATTATTCCCGCCGCGGAATTCTGGAAGCGACGCCGATTTTCACGGTTTTCAAAGGCCTCACCATGGATTCCGGGAAACGGGAGATTAGGTGAGAAAAGACATATTTCGGTATATTGGGGTTTCTCCTCCATGAAGTATAATATTTTCGAGTCTAGATGACGATTTACCGATTGGAATCAGTTCAAACCTGCAGGAACCATCTAGAAATGAAGTCACTTTTCTCGGTATATTCAACGACCGACCGTTGATTTCGGGTGATTTGGGATCGGGTGGAGAATGACCCTATTGCTGTATGTTTTAGGTTTTATTCCACAAAGTTGTTCATTTTTATGACTAGATCACGAATCGATAAGTGGAACACGTTCAAAAGATCAAAAACCATCTGAAATAGGTCATTTTCCCCTTCAAAAATGAGCTTTTTTTCCGGCGCGTCTTCGGGCTTTTCTAAGCAACGTCAACGTTGTTCAAATACCATGATGTTAGGCTCAAAAGATGCGAAATTTCATGAGGATTCCGAATCTATGCTCAAATTTGCTGTATCTTGTCTGGGAGCAAAATTGCGGCGATTTTAGTGATTTTGGTGGATAATTTTTGAAAAATCGACTTTCTTCAGATGACCTGGGAGACCATTTTTGACACATGACGTCCTGCCCCACACATCATCCGCTGGAAATAATATTCATACTGCTGTGATGAAATTGTCCCAGTTTCAGCCAAAAATACACTCGCAATTTTTTTTGGAACTGTAGTTTGTTTCTTCAATTTTTCAAAGGCCTCCCGTTACTAGTGAGAATTCCGAGGATTTGGTCGAGAGCGAAAATTGAAATGACCATTCTGAGTTTTTTCCATAGAAAGTCTTGTTCACATGTAAGAATGTCAAAAATCGCAAATTGAGAAAATTCTGTCGCCCCGGGGAATTCTGGAATCGACGTCGCTTTTTCCCGATTTTCAAAGGCCTCCCGTTGATTTTTGGAAGTTTGAGATGTAGGGGTGAAATGAAAAATGACAGATACCCTCAAATGTCTCTCCATAGACAGATTCCAGGTCATGTGAGAGTGACGAAAATCCAAAAATCATGAATTCCTACTGTTGCGGGATTCTGGAATCGACGTCGCTCATACCCGGTTTTTGAGAGGCCTCACCATGGATTCCGGGAAAACGGGAGGTTGGGTGATGTATAACCTATTGCTGTATTCGTCAGTTTTTCCTCCATGAAGTCGATTATTTTGATGCCTACATGAAGATTTACCGATTGGAATCAGTTCAAACTACGAGGAACCATTCAGAAATGACCCCCACTTTTCCCGGGTATATTCAACGACCACCTATTGATTTTGGGAATTTAGGGGTTGGGGTCGAGAATGAGAACGCCCGTGTATGTTTTGTGTTTTTTTCCACAAACTTGTTCATTTTTATGACTAGATCACGAATCGATAAGTGGAACAAGTTCAAATGATCAAAAACCATCTGAAATATGTCATTTTCCCCTTTCACCACTGTGTTCGGCTAAACATTCGGAATCATGCGGTGGATTTTGAAATCTAGAACTAATGCTCGAGTGGGCCCATTGATTTCTGAAACTACTGTTTTAGGGCTTCAAAATAAGCCCACATTCATGTTTCTAGGTCAATTTTTCACAACTCTGCGTGCATCCAAACTTTCCTCGTTTTCACAAAAATGAGTTCTTTTTCGGCGCGCTTTGGGATTTCAAGTGAGAAATTGCTCAAACTTGTCCATTTTTCTTGATTTTAGGCTCAAAAGATGCGCAATTTTATGAGGATTCCGAATCTATGTTTAGATTTGCTGTAGCTATCCTGGGTCAAAATTTGCGGTCTAGATTGTGATTTGAGCTTAAAAATTTTGGAAAAATCGACTTTCTTGAGATGGCCTGGGAGACGATTTTTGACACATGACGTCAGGAACCACACATCATCCGTTGGAAACAATATTTGTACTGCTGTGATGATATTGTCAAAGTTTCAGCCAAAAATCCACTTGCAATTTTTAGGAACGATTTTCTCTATTTTCAAAGTTTTCACTGGCCTTCCGTCACTAGTGAGAATTTCGAGGATTCGGGCGAGAGCAAAAATTGAAAATACCCCTCTGAGTTTTTTCCATGAATAGTCGTGCTCACATGTGAGAATGTTAAAAATCACAAATTAAGCAATTATTCCCGCCGCGGAATTCTGGAAGCGACGCCGATTTTCACGGTTTTCAAAGGCCTCACCATGGATTCCGGGAAACGGGAGATTAGGTGAGAAAAGACATATTTCGGTATATTGGGGTTTCTCCTCCATGAAGTATAATATTTTCGAGTCTAGATGACGATTTACCGATTGGAATCAGTTCAAACCTGCAGGAACCATCTAGAAATGAAGTCACTTTTCTCGGTATATTCAACGACCGACCGTTGATTTCGGGTGATTTGGGATCGGGTGGAGAATGACCCTATTGCTGTATGTTTTAGGTTTTATTCCACAAAGTTGTTCGATGTTATGTCTCGATCACGAGTCAACAAGTGGAACACGTTCAAACGATCAAAAACCATCTGAAATAGGTCATTTTCCCCTTCAAAAATGAGCTTTTTTTCCGGCGCGTCTTCGGGCTTTTCTAAGCAACGTCAACGTTGTTCAAATACCATGATGTTAGGCTCAAAAGATGCGAAATTTCATGAGGATTCCGAATCTATGCTCAAATTTGCTGTATCTTGTCTGGGAGCAAAATTGCGGCGATTTTAGTGATTTTGGTGGATAATTTTTGAAAAATCGACTTTCTTCAGATGACCTGGGAGACCATTTTTGACACATGACGTCCTGCCCCACACATCATCCGCTGGAAATAATATTCATACTGCTGTGATGAAATTGTCCCAGTTTCAGCCAAAAATACACTCGCAATTTTTTTTGGAACTGTACTTTGTTTCTTCAATTTTTCAAAGGCCTCCCGTTGATTTTTGGGCAATTTGGGATATGGGGGAAAAATGAAAAATGACAGATACCCTCAAATATCTCTCCATAGACAGATTCTCGGTCATGTGAGAATGCAGAAAATCCAAAAATCATGAATTCCGACTGTTGGGGACATCTGAAAATGACGTCAATATTTTCCCGATTTTCAAAGGCCTCATCATGGATTCCGGTGAAATGGGTTTTCAGGAAAAAGTGAAAATTGAAAACACGGGTATGAGTTTTTCCCATGAATAGTGGTGCTTACATGTGAGAATCCAAAAAATCACAATTTCATCAAATTCTGCTCCGGTGGAATTCTGGAATCGACGTCGAATCCGTGAGATTTTTCGATTTTTCGTCAATTTCCATCGATTTTCATATAATTAAAAAAACATTTTCACATCTTCTGATTGCCGAGTCTCAAATTTTACATTTTGCACCATATTCCAATGTTATCACGTCCAAAAATCAATGTTTTTCACCTTAAAATTACGATTTTGATTTTTCGTGCTAAGACCCGATTGACAAATTGTGGGTATGTCCCTTTGAGGCACCGTACCTTTTCGGCAAATGTTCTCTTTTTTCAGCCCTTTTTTTCGACGATTTCTTGCCATTTCCCTTCAAAATTACTGTAATTTTCACTAAAATTCTTCAATTTTTATCGATTTTTTTCAGGTAAAAAATCGCTAAAAATGTCGCAATTCCTGAAATCTCCCGATGAGATGTTTACGATGGGCACACTGTACGCCGCCGCCGGAAAATACATTCTCGAAGAGCTGCACAAGTACATTCCAAAAAGTGAACTTTGCCAAGATCCGTTTCTCGAAAACGATGGCGTTTCGGAGATTCAAAAAATGCTCGACGCCTCAAATCATAAGCTGAGAATGTACGGATCCGCTGAAGAGTTGGCGGGAAATTTGAAATTGTTCAGAAATTTTCCGGAGGCCGACAAGTTTTTTGGCTTGGAGAGAGAACCGTATAGTGTAGGGAAATTTGACAAAAATTTTTCAAAAAACAAATTTTTTAGTCGGATGCAGTTATCTACAGTAATCTAGATGGTGACAAGAAGTACGTTCGCAAGTCCGATCTTTTTGTGATTCTTCAAAATATGGCACTTTCGATTTTCCCCGGATCGGTAAGAAAGAGGAAAATTCTGAAAAAATTAACCAAAAACTCAAAAAAGGTCCTCATTTTTATGATTTTTGAATCATTTTTCAAGAGTTTTGAGGTTCAAGAACATTTAGAAAACAGAATCACAAAAATTGGCCCCGAGAAAGCCTAATTTTCATAAGCTCCGCCCACTTTTGAGGGGTCCCCATTTTTATGATTTGCGGGTCATTTTCCATCGACTTTTTTTTAAAGATTTATCAGTAAAAAGATTTTCAAGCAAGTTTTTTTTTTCAGAACAGCGGACAAGTCGTCCGGACAATCCTGGCTCCGCTCAAAATTACTCAAAAACAGAACCCATCGAAAGGAGTCGAATTCGTTGAATTTGATCAGAAATTTTTCGACGAAATCGAGAAAGAGATTCGAGAAGCCGAGAAGGTTTGCATTGGACGCACCGACGAATTGGAGATGCTCGGAAAAGAGTTGGCGGCGGGAAATTTTGAGAATTATGCCGCCAAATTCAAAATTATCAACAAAAAGAAGAAGTGGAATGATGCAGAGTCGATGGGAAAATTTAAGGTCTCTACAGATGAAAATTGATCTTTTCTTAGACAAATTTGAGTAAAAAATCGCACAAAATTGACTTGAAAATCGTGAGAAATGACTGAAAATTCATTAAAAAAATCATATAAAAATTATAAAAAATCGGACCCCCAAAAGTGGGCGGCGCTTGTTAAAAAATTAGCCCCGCCCACTTTAAGGGGTCCCATTTTGATGATTTTCTATTCAAATATTTTTCAACTTTTCAGAGCCTCTACAACATCCATAAGGATCCTATCTACATGGCGCTGTTTCTTTTGCAAGGTGTTATCATGAAAACCATTCCAAGCGTCATCGATAAGCGTCCGAAGATGTTCTTGCCGAATTCGGGCGGTCCGATTACTGTAAGATTGTTCGAAGATGGAGATGAGCAATTCGTGATGAAGGCGGAGCTTTTCGGCGCTCTCAAGATGACTTACAAGGATACGAATGATAATTTTATGACGATGAGAATGGAAGAGGTTCAGAAGAAGTATGGGAATCGTGTCAAGGGACTTGAGGTACAGTAGACATAGATTTTATCAATAGAGCGCATTTGCTGTTCTAACTCTCAACCTTTTCGAATTTCATGATAATTGTCGATAGAACGAATTTTCACAAAAATTTACTTCTTATCAAATGTCCCATCTATCAGTATGGTTTCCATAAAATTCTGGTAACTAGACATCGAGTTATGAGCTTTTTATCAATAGAGCGCATTCGCAATTTTCGAAAATATTGGCTAGTTAAATATCAGAACAGAATCCTCTCATTTTTTTAAAGATCTGCTTATGATTTTCATAAAATTCCGATCACTAGAACAAAAGTTATGAGTGTTTTATCGGTAGGGCGCACTTGCATTTTACAAAATATTGGGTTAAGAAAACATCAGAAACGAATCACCATTGAATTTTAAGTCTATATATACAATTTTCATCACATTCGGACCGCTAGAACTGAAATTACTACAATTTTATCAATAGAGCGAGTTTGCATTTTTATAAACTGTCTGCCGTTTTTTATTCAAATTTGCTTCAATTTGCAAATTTTCAACATTTTGCAAAAAAAAATGAGAGTTACAAGAGTTTTTCAAAAAATTGTCAATGGAGCGCATTTTTATCATTTTGCAGTTCATCCGCACCCAAATCCACCGTACCCAACACCATGCCGTCCCGATCAAGGACCCCTCCACCCACGATGGATTCTGTATCCCCGCAGTCGATGGATTTCTGGATTTCGCTAAAACACTGATTTTCGGAGTCAAAATTTTCCAAAAATACAAAGTATCGGATATGGGACGAGTTTTCAAGGAGATTCAAAAAGTTGGATTTCTTTCGGAGGAGGTAAAATTGGGGAGACAAAAAAACTTTTTTTCTTTAAAAAAATGGTTTCCAGAAAAATCCCTACTTCATCTCCACTAAAGGCATCGAAGAATTGAAGTACTTCTCCATTCAACTTATTAATGACTTCTACAGTATCGGAGTCACCAAAGATGTCAGAAATGCGAAAAAGGATGGATTCACACTTCAGAATCTGAAAAACGAGTTGGCTCATCTGAATCTTCTGAATGCGTTCCCTGAGATTCAGAATCATGCAGAAGGCGTCTATTCAGAAGTCGTCAACAAGAAAAAAGAGGAATTTCTGAGAACCTGTGATCTATTTAATGCAGTGGAGCACTGTCAGCTCAACTGTATTTTCGAGAGACTTCCTGAGGTAAGAGCCTCAAAAATCAGGAGAACATTAGGCTCCGCCTATTTTTAGGGGTCCGAATTTCCATAGGTTTTTTTTCTCAAAAATCAAAATGTTTCAAAAAAATTTGGAAAAAAAATTTGGAAAAAAACTCGAACCTCAGAAAAATCGGGCCCCCTAAAAGTGGGCGGAGCCTAATCAAAATTAAGCTCCGCCCACTTTTCGGTAAAAATTCCTTCAATTTTCAATTCAGAAATCATGAAACGACTCTCAAAAGCATAGAATCGATTAAAAAATCAAAAATTTTGATCCAAAAATCATGAAAAATCGGACCCCATAAAAGTGGGCGGAGCCTAATTTCAATAATTTTTAGTGCTCATTTTTCTTGTTTTTCAGCTATTATTGATTGAAAATGTCTTGGACATCGTGAGAAAAAAGCGAAGAAAACAGGAAAATTGCTTTTAAAATTTAAAAATTAGTAAAAACTCGAAAACCTCGGACCCCAATAAGTGGGCGGAACGTAGTTTTCAGAAAAAAATTCAAAATTCTCGATGGTTTTGATATTCTGACACTCTCAGAATTGGATTTTCAAAGTTTTTTTTCGTTAAAAAACCAAGAATTTTCACTTTCGAATAATTTGAAATTTTTCAGTACAAAAAGTTCCTGCACAACCAGAAGGGATGTCATAGAGTGTATGGATACAAGTGTGAAGAATGTGACAAGAATCAGAAAACGTCAGAGCTCCAGAAGACCCCTGAATCCTCGAAGATCCAAAAATCTCCAGAAACCATGCAGAAGACGTCCGTGATTCAGAAGGATGTTCAGAAGCCTGCCACTGAAAATCAGAAGACGTCAGTGCTACAGAAGTTTCCAGAAGAGTACGAGAAGTTGTTGGATATTCAGAAGATTCCAGAAACCAACCAGAAGACGTCGGGGATTCAGAATTCTTCCGGAATTCAAATCTCAGAATTGCAAACGGAACTTTGTCAACTCCGTCTTGACCACCAGACACATCTCGAAGCGTCCCATCAGAAATCCATGGAACTCCAGAAGAAGATTCTGGAGACGTCCGAAAAGATTCAGAAGACCTTCGAGGATTCTGATGTCTAACTTTTTCAATTTTTTCCTACCTTTTTTGTTGTTGAATTCTGTTGAACTCTGTTGAAATTTTTAATAAAAGTCTGCTTCTTTATTTTTATTTTTCCGTTCTTTTCTTGGTTTTTTTTCCATCGAAACTTTTCGATTTTTCAGATACAGTAACCTGAAATTGAATTTTCAAGATTTTCAGTTTTTTCTTGTCAATTTTGCATTATTAAACTGCCGCCAAAACTGCTAGCAACGACACTCCGCTATCCCGATGTGCGCCTCGTTTTTTCAATTTTTCAGCGAATTTCTTTATTTTCCAGCTCATTCTTATTATCCATTCGCCGCGCGCACGGTGATTTTTCCACTACCCTGCGAAGCCCTGCGACAGGAAAATAGTAAACTCGCAGTGGAACGCAATTTTTGTGAAAAATAGGCGGAGCCGACGAATCAGCGCACGAAAAAATGCGAGCAACCAATCAGCGTGCGGCAAAATTTACGTGGCCTAGAACTTTCGCGGTGGCCTAGAAATTTCGGACCTCGGCCAGCAAAATTTTGCTTGCTTTATATCAATTTTTAGGTATCTTATACACATTTTTCGGACGAAATTTTTTTTCAGTAGCAAGAAAATTAAATTTAGAAAAATCGTAAGAAATTTTTTCGAAATCCTAAGAAATTTAATTCGAGATAATCGCCGCTGAAGTCAAAAAAGGCCGATGGAAGAGAAATTAACACTGAATTTTGGTGGCCGCGGACTAGCTTTCTCCAGGTGGACCACCCACTAAGGGAGTGGAAAAATCACCGTGGCGCGGTGAGCCTAATTGGTACGACACTCCGCATATGCCGCTGTACTAATTCAAAAAATTAGTACAGCGGCATATGCGGAGTGTCGTACCAATTAGGCTCACCGCGCGGCGAATGGATAATAGTTGTTTTCGGTCGTTTCCGGTGAGAATTTTTGCGTTTTGAGATGAAAAATCGAGTTAGAAACAATAAATCCTCACAAAAAACTTGAATTTTCGCAGAAAAGTCAAGAAAATCGATGTTTTTCAAGACAAATTGATTTTCAACGAAAATGTGTTGTTTTGATTAGTTTTCTATAGCCAAATTCTTTGAAAAAAAAATAGCCAAATTCTTTGAAAAACGACACACAATGACTCGAAATAACGATGAAAACCGCTCTTAGTCGCGAAATTCGAAGCTAGCGACCCTGAAAAGTTATAAACTTTGTCGATTTTCGTCAAACTCGGTATTTTGAAAAAATCAACCGAATTTTTGGTTTTTTCCAGGTGAAACAAAATGGAAGGGTTTAATCAATCGAAATCGATTCAGGATGGCGCGAAATTTGAATTCTGGCCACAACTGCCAGCGGAGATCAAGTTGGAGTGTATCGGAAAGATGGATATTGAAAAGAGGTAAATTTGAACAAACCGATGCGAGCTCCGACCTACAAAACCGAGATATCACCATTTGAATAGATTTCAATATAATGGCCTAGAAACCCAAATTAGGAAAAACTAAACCCCACCATTTTTCAGGATCGCTCTCCGCTCAACCGCTCGTCTCGAACGTACTCTTGTGGATAGGGCGCCGCGAGTCGAATTCGAATTCGTCAAAATGGGCCGAACCGATTTCTTCGCCGACGATCTCCATATCAAATTCGACAACCAAAGAAAAGTCGCAAAACTGCTGCCCCTTGTGGCTCAAGTCTTGAAATCCACGAAAATTTCAACGTTCGTTTACGATAAAATGCTCGGAAGCAAGGCTCAATTCGAAAAGCTGAAAAAGCTCGTTGATCCAGAATCGCGACAGCTCGAAATCGACGAGGTCATCATGTATCACGATCCCAAGTTCATCCGGTCGTTGTTTTTGAATAATTTTGGAATTAAAGCGGAGAAGATCAAGTACACACACCACGATTTTGAGGACATCGACTATTTTATGGAATCGAATGTGGTGAGTTTGGTCGTGTAAGTCCGAGAAACCCAACTATTTGGAAAGTTAGGCCATGGAGATGACAAAATTTGGCTCCTATGTCGAACAGCAGGTCTCAACAATTCAATTCCTCTATTTTGAACTGAGTTATGGGTGGTGGCCTAGAAATCCAAATTTTGAAAAAGTTAGGCCATCAAAATTTTAAAAATATGTAGAACGAGAAATGAAGATGACTGGTGGCTTCAACTTCCCAATAGCTCATCTTTAAACCGAATTATGCCCATTTTAAGGCGGTGGCCTAGAAATCCAACATTTGCAAATGTTAGGCCGGCAGAATTAAGTAGGTCAAAAATGTGTGAAATGGGCTTCTCAGTTCAAAAATGCCATCAGAATTCCGATACCTCGATTCTAGGCTGAGTTACGGTCGGTTTTAGTTGAGGGACTAGAAATCCAAATATTGGAAAGTTAGGCCATAATTACCATTTTTCTCTATTTCCAGTTCATCAATGCAAAACGAATCATGATTCAAAATGTCTATGCTGACGACTTCAAATACATCGCGTCGGTTTGTAAGCTCCGCCCACTTTCAACCTAAAAATCATATTTTTGTAGATGTATCCAGAATCCCATGGAGCTGCTGGACAAGTGCTTCAAATGACGGCTCCCTCCGGATATGACAAGATCACCGTCGAAGACATGCACGATCCTCATATGAACATCATAGTGTAAGCATTTCTCGGGTGGGATGGCCTAGAAACCTAAAATCTAAAAAAAATAGGCCACCAAATTTAAGTAGATCAAAAATGTGCGAAATGAGCTTTCGAGTTCAAAAATGCCATTAGAATCTTCTGTTTTAACCAAAATAGGCCCATTTTTAGATAGGGGACTAGAAATCCAAGTTTTGAAAAAGTTAGGCCATCAATAAAAATATTTTTTAGCACCCACCACGACGACGACTACATCCGCGTCAAACACGCCAATTCGGATATGGATATTCTGATTCGATGCGTCCCGGATTACGGTTACGATATTACGTATCCAGATCCAGATGAAATCATCGATGTGTACGATACGAGATTCTTGGTTATTCCCCGTGACACAGATGTTTCGGAGCACGAACGCCTTCTTCCACAGTGGGACCCTAGAGAGGATTATTAATCCGATTTTTTCGAAATTTTGAATTTCCCACCCCAGCTATTTGATACGGTTATTACTATGTTCTGCCCCTCGTTTATTTTTTGTTTACAAAAAAGCTTCCCTTTCTTATTCTCTTTTTTTACTTGTTGCTCTTTCTTCTCCTAATAAAGCATTAAACTTGGGAATATATTTAGGGACCACAACGTGAGGGGGCGGAGCTTCAATTTCTTTCTCTTGGAGGTGATATGACAGCTTTGGAGGCCTGTAACTCTTGTCCAGACTATCCGTTTTTCAAAAAACTTGATGGGTGGACTAATTCAAATACGCAGAATCCGAAAATCCTGGTCATTTTTCTGAACATGTTACCTGGCTTCGGATAACTCGAAAAAACTCGTGCAGCTCTCAGTTTTTCGAGTCTTAAGGGTTCATAAAGTCCATATACGCATAATTTTTTCATGGATTCTAAGTAGCCTATGTTTGTTTTAATGGGACCAGTAAGAAAAATGAGGCTCTGAGTTAGCCGAAATTCGTGAATCTAGGTCAAACTTCAGTCAACTGTATTTTCGGCTCAATTATGATTTTTGATCTACATTTTATCCGAAAATACAGAAAAACTCTTATTCTACACTCTCTAAAAATTTGAACCTTGTTGGACTATATTGAGTAATTTTTTCAGTTGCCCGAAGACAGGTCACCTCGGAAAAACTTCGGTTTTTAGGGGTTTTCACATTGATGTGGGTCATATACGCAGGTTTTCTAATCACCATAGGATTCTACGCAAAATTTCAGTTCTGACCCACTTTTCTAATTTTTGCCACGAGTTAGCCGAAAAAAGTTATTCGTGTCAGACTGTGCAGAAAATGAGTTCAAAACTACAAAAAGGCGCAAGAAGAAAAACGATGACCTCTTGAAATATATAAAACTTTTGAATAGATTTCAAAACGTGATTAATGGTGTAGTGGGTAACGCGTCAACTTATCATTCACTAGACCGGAGTTCAATTCCTTGGGAAAATTTTTGTGTTTTTTACGTTTTTTCACGTGAAACAAAAGTGTGCGGCAAAATTGCATTTTTAAACCCCGCCTTAAAAACCGTGCCCTAGCAAATCCTTCAAGAGAAAATGACTGGGTTTCACCAAATTTAAAACTGAAGTATCTCGAGAACGGCTGAAGATTTTTGGCTGAAATTTTCAGAGGGTGCTTATATCAATCGAAGCTATCGATCAATATGCGAAAATCTAGAAAAAAGGCAGTTTGAAAATTATGCTGTGGTCCCTAAATATATTTGTTTTTTTTATTCTCATAAATCGTACTCAACAGTTTATTTGTTTCAAAAAATGAAAAAAGCAGCGGCAAACAAAGGTTAACAAAGTAACATTTGAAAAAGGCAACAAAATTTGATGAAACCTGATGAAACAAACAGGAAGATGCAGTTGAAAT
This sequence comes from Caenorhabditis sinica, assembly GCA_963932045.1. Lineage (NCBI taxonomy): Eukaryota > Metazoa > Nematoda > Chromadorea > Rhabditida > Rhabditidae > Caenorhabditis > Caenorhabditis sinica. Next base: position 19,972,823 of record OZ009942.1, on the reverse strand, counting down.
GGGAAACATTTTTGAACGATTAGAGGAAAAATTATGGAGAAGAGGATAGAGATGAAAACTAAGAAAAAAAAGTTGAAAAACCAAAGTAAAAATTATAGCAAATCATTAAAAACATCTCCTAGAGGAAAATTTAGAATCGGTCGAGTGTAGAGGCAACTAGTTATCGAGGAGAAGGAGTGTGGTTTCCATTGCGGACTTGATTCTTTCGAATGGGACACTCTGAAATTATCAATTTTCTTTTCGCTTTTTTAAAAATTACTCACTTTCTCCGAACTTTTGTCGTGGGTCTTCTCGATTCTCTTTTGGAGCTGAGACAGAGATTCACTGTTTGAAACTGTCAAGTGGTAGATAACATTCAGAAGAAGTTTCAAGAAGATTTTCACAGAAATCGTAGTGTTTCGATCAATCACGACGTCTTCAGAAACATTAGATGGCGAAGTGACAAATTGGAAGATCCAGTTCAGTGAGAGGAGCACAGTTTGAAGGGGCACTTTTCGGGAACTCTCTTTATACTTTTCGAATGCTTCTTGGAGTTTGCTTTCAATACCAGAAAGATTTGGATTACGAACGCTGAGAATCAGACAGTGGAGTTCCATGAGTAACATATGGAGATCGATGAATTCAGAGGAATCAGGCGAAGTTGAAAGATCAGTTGAAAGCTCTTTTCTCGCATTCAAAATTTCTGGCAATTCATTCACATCTTCTGGGGACTCCTGTTTCAGCGACAACGGCATCTGTGCATTCTGAATCGGCAGGTTTTTCTCTCGAACCTCGTTCATCGCTTCTTGTTGCACAGATTCCACAGAAAGGTTCTGAGGGAGAAAAACTGTTTTCAGTCTCGGCTCCTCCTTCAGAATCACAGAGGACGTTGGTTTCGGAGCGAAGACTTCGGTAGCAGCCAAATTATCTGCTTCTGGCAGTGGGGAGGAGCGATTCTGAATGTTTCCAAACGTAAAACTTCCATCGAACGCCTTGTATCCACTGATTCTGCTTCTTTTGTCAAGGATCACATCAGCGTCTTTTCGAATTCTGAAAATACGAAAAGTTACAGAATATTCCGAAAAATCTCTTACAATTCCAAAAAGTCCGGTTTAAGATCCACAGCCATAATGTACATCATCTTGGCACGCGTGTGAACATCGATATGAGTGAATAGATGAATTTGTTGTTTCAACTCGCCCATTCTGAAAATTGCGATATATTTTGGACAGCCGAGCACATTTTAAACCATCGATTCTCTATGGAGCGCGTTTTCTGCGAATTATATATCGAATAGAGCGCATTTACAAACCTTTTAACGACTAGATTATGCGACATGTTGTGGCGTTCTTTTTTCGTATACATCTTAGCAAGTTGATACTTGCTTGCATACTCATCACGGTGTCTACAGACGTTCGCCACGAAATTCGCCAATTTTCGAGTTAGGATCTCTCTGTCTGGGTGCCTTCCGAATAAGTGTTGTCTATCATTAGAAAAAACACTGATGATTCGATATTCGTGATCGAACTTGAGCGTTGACTGCGGAGCGACGCTGAAATTCAAGAAATTCTTGCAAAAGTTTCACAAATTTGGTTACATTTTATAAAAATCCTCGTTGATCGGAATCCCGAGGGCGTAGAGCATTCTCACTCTGCTCCAAATCGACGTCGAAAATCTCGGAGTTCTTATAGAATTCAGAGCAAACTGATCGAAACAATTGTTTTTTCTGTTTTTCAGAAAGTAGATCGCTTCCCATTTCCGAATCCAGAAAATCAAAAATTGTTTCGGTTTTTTGTTGGCTCAATGCAACCCCGTCGACATCTTCTGGAGGCTCCTGTTTCGACGACAACGGCATCTGTGTATTCTGAATCGGCACGTTCGGCTCCAGATCTTCATTCTCCGCTTCTTGTTGCACAGATTCCATAGAAAGGTTCAGTGGGGAATAAACTGCTTCCAGTGTCGGCTCCTCCTTCAGAATCCTAGAGGACGTTGGGTTCGGAGCGAAGACTTCGTTAGCAGCCAAATTATCCGCTTCTGGCATTGGGGAGAAGTGATTCGGAAAGTATCCAAACGTAAAACTTCCATCGAACGCCTTATATCCACTGATTCTTTTTCCGTTATCGAGGATCACCACAGCGTCTTTTCGAATTCTGAAAATACGAAAAGTTCTTGAATTTTCCAAAGAATCTCTTACAATTCCAAAAAGTCCGGATGCGGAACCACATCCATGATGTACAACATCTTCACACGTGTGGGAACATCGAGATGATTCACTTCATGAATATGCGCTTGCAACTCGTACATTCTGAAAATTGCGATATATTTTGGACAGCACATCTTCAGCATCGATTATCTATGGAGCGCATTTTCTGCGATCCATATATCGAATGGAGCGCATTTACAAACCTTTCATAGAGTTCCTTTTCTGACATCTTGATGTGTTCTTTCTTCATACACATCTGAACCATCTGATCGGTGCTTACAATCAGATCACTGCATCTACAGACGCTCGCGACGAAATTCGCCAATTCTCGAAATTGGATTTCCTTGTCTGGGTTCATTCCGAATAAGTGTAGTCCATCATTGGAGAAAACACTGATGATCCGATCTTTCTGATCAATCCGGAGCGTTGACTGCGGAGCGACGCTGTAATTCAAGTGATTTTTGCAAATAATTCCGCACATTTTTTTACATTTTATAAAAATCCTCGTTGATCGGAACTCCGAGCGCGTAGAGCATTCTCACTCTGCCCCACATCGAATATCGCTTCATTTTGTGCACATTTCCATCCAAGATCCATTCGAGTCTGAAAAATGCTCTATTGCACTTCTTGTTTGCGTTGGAGCGCAATTTTTCACTTACTGTCTCATTATGTCAAGTGTACTACGATTCGGTGCTTCTTTCTGGCAAAATGCCTTAAAAAATTTCAATTTCTGTTCATTCGTAAGTTTTTTGCTTCCGATTTCATTGTCGACATGGTCGAAAACTTTGTGGACTTCCGAATCGCTCAATGGAACAGGGGCGATTTTACATTTCTTCTTTGATGGCATAGTTATCTGGAAGATGTTATATCATAATTTAAATTAAAATTTTATATGAAAATTGTAGATTTTCTCGAAGAAAATTGAAGGTATTAATATGCTTTGATGAAACCATTGAAATGAAAACAAGAGGAATCTATAGAAAACTTGCAAACTTTTTATTATGAATAAAGGATAAACACAAGTAAAATTTTGAAAAAAAGGCAACAAAATTTTATCAAACCTAATGCGATAATCATAGAAAGATACAGTTGGAATGAGAAACATTTTCAACGATTAGAGGAAAAATTATGGAGAAGACAAGAGGTAAAAATTTGAAAAAAAAGAGATGAAAATTAAGTAAAAAAGTTAAAAAAAACGAAGTAAAAATGATGGAAAATCATTGAAAAAGGCTCATAGAAGAAAATTCAGATTTCGAAAATTTAGATTTAATAGCTACTAAAGCAAGAGAAAGTAACAAATATTAAAAATAACAACAAAAATAAAAACTTAAACAACAGGATTTTAATGAGTAATCAATGAATTCTCACAAATTCAAAAGTCCTGGAAGTCAAAGATTATTAAAGAGAGAGGGATTTCTTGAGAAGTTCTGCCACAATCGAAGGATCCAAACCATCTTGATTTCCAGAAAAAAACACAGATTTGATGTCAGCTTTTGTCTTGATTCCCGCCATGCATTTATCCTAAAAAATGTAAATGCGCTCTATTGATAATCGTTGGAAATCTACCTTCAACTTCTTCAAATTAAAGCGATGCGCGATTTGCAACTTCTTTCTGTCAGAGTGTCCAAAACTATCGATCAAGAAATCCTCGCATTTGCCAATGACAATGGATGTGGCAAACATGTCGGCGAGAAGGAGAATGCCCTCTACAGTGACCACATCGATTGAGGGATGCCCATAGAGAACTTCTAGATAATTCTGGAACTCTTCTGGTGCGATATCCATCAGTTCGATTTCAGGTTTTTCGGATTCTTTGAATTTTCCGAGAAATAGTGCTTTGAAGAACGAAGAGTGAGCAGCGAGGAACTATAAACAGTGATATTCTAACTTCTTCAACTCAAAAGTCATTTCTCACCAATTTTGACACATAGAACTTCTGCCCTCCGACGACCAATGCGACATCCGATACCTCCTTCGCCGATTCATCAAAACTTCTCAGATTCTCCTTATAGAGTCCTGTCATCTTATTGATCTCTACATGAATTTCAGCAGTCAGATTGTCATTAACAAGAAAATCTTTCTTCAATTCTTCCACTGAGATAAACTTTGCTAATCCCCATGCTCCGTCTTCATTCTTGCATTTTTCAAGAACATCTTCATCATTGTTTTCTTTTGCGTTTCCATTCACATCGATCAACTTGAGTGTGAGATTTATGTCAATCTCCATTTTTCCAATTGGCCATTGTTTTCGGAACATCAAATAGAAACCGATATTTATTTTCTTTTTGATGATGAGCATGTTCCTAAAAAAGAAAACAACTTATTTGTTAATTCAAGAGTTCATAAATTACCATACAACTCCAAAGTGATTTTCTACATAGCTGTAGTAATGATTCCCTTTTTTGAATTTCGAAACATTCTCGAAAACATCCTTCAAAACGAACGATCTTCCAACCGGCGACATTCCATTGCTTGGACACTGAAAATAAATTATGGTTGCAAATGCGCTCCGCTGATTTCTCAACTTGTATTTGAGCGCATTTTCTTACCTTTCTTTTCAAGAATCTCAGAAAAATGTGCGAATTGAACGAATGCTTCTTTTCCTCTTCTGCTTTCTTCTGTTCCTCAGATTTGTTGTTTTTCTGAAGTTGCTCCAAAATCAACTTTTGCTGAGTCTCCAGACGTTCCAATCTCTTGTCCAATTGTCGTTGAATTTTCAACAATTTCCAAACATTTTTCTGGAGACTCTTCTTCTTCTTCGAATTGAGATTTTCGATTGGATTTCCCTGAAATTTTTTTTAATTGCTCGAAAAGTTTGAAAATCTTCGAATTTCTCACACTTTTATCATCTGCAGCACTTTTATCATCATTGCGCTTGCGCTTTCTACCCGTCATTATTGAGGAAGTATCTGAAAAAATTATGAAGAGTTGAAAACACGCTCCAGTGTAAATTCAAATACATTGTCGATTTTCAACGATTTCAGCTTGACACAGAAAAAGGTGATAATGAAATGCACAAAAATTTATTTTTAAAAAATTGACAGAAAGATTTGAGAATCGAAAAATTCCAGAAAACAAATGGAAACTTTAAAATTATTGTAAGTAACAACAATGAGCTGAAAAACACGGAAATATTGAAACTCGTCAAAAAATTTTTGGCTTTTGTTCGATTAGAATATTATCCAAATTCTCTTCGTAGTGGTATTCAAAATGACTCGTAGATGGCCCATCTTACTCTTCTGTCTTAACTCCTATGAAATTCTCTGGTTTCTTCTCTACTGGAATATGTTCTATATCCTCCTCATATTTCAGTGCATCATCACTAAATAGGTTATCCTCGTAGTGGCATTTAACAATACTTGTTGATGATTCTTCTGCTTTAACTTTAAGCAAACTTTCAGGCATTTTTTCAAATGGAATATGATCCATGTCCAGTTAATAATTCGATGGGTCATAATCGAAATCATCTGCATTGTGCGCATCGAAATCCATCGACCAATCATCCTCTAGTTTCACTGATTCTTCGCCATCTATTCCACTAATACTTGTTGATTGGAATTCCGGTACTTCTATCTTAACTTCCAGCAAGCTTTCAGGCTTCGTTTCAAGTGGAACATAATTCATGTTTTCCTCATAATTCGGTGGATCATAATGGAAATATTCAGCATAGCTTAAATCAAAATTTTGAGCTTCTAGTGAATCATCATTTTCTGAGACCTCTCTCGTTCGCTTTCTCTTCAAAGTCGCTGCTATACATTGTTTCTTATTATCCACTCTTGCTGTTTCGATTTTCGCAAACAAACTGTGATCTCCTTCTAATTCCAAACATCCATCATTTGCTTTATATTTTGTGATTCTTCCTTCCTCTTCTACCTCAACATCTGCTTCTTTGCGAAGTCTGAAATCAATTACTTTTTTTCAACAGTCAATTGCAATTCTACTCTTTGAGGATCTCATGAGAAAGTTTCGCATTTGAGATGAACATCATTTTGATCTTCGTGTTCTTGTCGATTTCAGCAAGCTGGAAGAGTGTGTTCTTCACACGAGCATACCTGAAAATCTTAATTTTGAATTGTTTTTTTTTTTTAGATGACGACCAACCTATGGCTAAGTGCACTAAAGAAATCCAAACATTCCGTTTTTGCTTTGAATTTTCTCACGAAAATGGCATCAACCATTGGAGCGTCAGTTGTCTGTGTCTTCTCAGCTAAGAATTGGAGAATTGGTTTGTTTCGATCCTCTTGTTGATCCATCAAAAATACTATTTTCAAACTCAATTCCAATTCTCCGTTATTTTGCTTGTACTGAATGGTTCGCTGCTGAGCATCTACTTCCACATCTGCTACTTTCTTCAGTCTGAAATTATCTTTATCAATATGAAACATAGACATCCGAAACTCACTCTTTAAGGAATTCGGCATCGATAGAAGCACCAAGCGCGAACATCATTCTAACTTTCGTCTCCGTATCGAATTCATTCTTTTTTTCTTCCATTTTTTTCACGGCTTCTTTTGACTTGCGAACCTTGACGAGCCAATCCAGTGAGAACTTGCTCTGACTCGCTCTGGAAAAAGGAGATTTTGAGCCATTGTCAATGAAATTAGAGCGATTCTCATGAATAGAAAATGCTCTCTATCGTAGTTTTATAAATTTTCTTACATTTCTCACCAAAGATCCCGAGGAAAGCACTGAATTGAATGAGGGCTTCTCCTCTAATCGCGAACTTGAAAAATAACAATGGTCGTTGAATGGTACCAAAAAATCAACCTAAATTAAGAGGAAACACATTAAATTTATTGAAAAAAATAGTAATTCAATGAAACCGGAAATAAAAAGATGCAATAAAAATCGTCTTAAAAGCAAAAAATGTCACGAATTCAAAAGTACTAGAAGTCAAAATGCGGATTGTTAAATAGAAAGGGATTTCTCGAGAAGTTCCGCCAAAATTGAAGAATCCAAACCATCTGGATTTCCAGAAATCACCGATTTGATGACTTTTTTTGTCTTGATTCCCGACATGCATTTATCCTGAAAAAAGTAGATGCGCTTTATTGATAATCGTTGGAAATTTACCTTCAACTTCTTGAAATTGAAGCGATGCGCCATTTCCAACTTTTTTCTGTACGATTTTCCAGACCTCTCACTCAAGAAATCCTCGCATTTTCCGATGACGATCGAAGTGTCGTACATGTCAGCAAGGAGGAGAATGCCCTCTACAGTATCCTCATCAATCGATGGGTGCCCATAGAGAGCCTCGAGGAACTTCTGAAAATCTTCTGGTGCGATTCCGGAGAGTTTGATTTCAGATTTATCGGATTCTTGGAATTGTCCGAAGAAAAGTGCTTTGAAGAATTCGGAGTGAGCGGCGAGGCACTATAAACAATTATGGTCTAACTTCTTCAACTCATAAGTCATTTCGTACCAATTTTCCCACATAAAACTTCTGTTCTTCGACAACCAATACGACATCCGATACCTCCTTCGCCGATTCATCAAAACTTCTCAGATTCTCTTTGTATATTCCTGTCATCTTATTGATCTCGACAACGATTTCTGCCGTCAACTTGTCATCAACAAGAGAATTCTCCAGTTTTTCCACTGAGATGAACTTCGCTTGTCCCCATGCCAACTTCTTGTTATTGAAGTTTTCTGGATCATCATCTTTGTCTTCTTTTCCTTTTCCATTTACTCCAAACATCTTGAGTTCGCATTTTAAGTCAATCGACAATTTTTCAGAGTGCGACTTGTTGCAGGACAAGTAGAAACCGACGTGTTCTTCCATTTTAATGACATGCATCTGCCTAAAAAGACAAAAAACTTTGTAGCTATTTCAAGATTTCATAAAGTACCATAGAACTCCATAGTGGTCCTCTGCTATGCTGTAGCACGGTGTTCCTTCTTCGATTGTCGAAACATTTTTGAAGACATGCTTCAAAACGAACGATTTTCCAACCGGCGACATTTCATTGCTTGGACACTGAAAATAAATGATGGTTGCAAATGCGCTCTAAATTGTATCATTGCAAACTTGATCTACCGCTGATTTCTCAACTTGTATTTGAGCACATTTTCTTACATTTTTCATTAAGAATCCAGGGTAAATGACTGAATTGAACGATGGCTTCTGTTCCTCTTCTGCTTTCTTTTGTTCCTTAGCTGTGTTGTTTTTTTGAAGTTCCTCCAATATCAGCTTCTGTTGATTCTCCAGATTTTCCAATCTTTCGTCTGATTTTCGTTGAATCTTCAAAATTTTCCCTACTTTTTTCTGGAGACTCTCCTCCTTCGAATTGAGCTCTTCGTTTGGATTTTCCTGAAAAAAAAGTTTTTGAAATTTTTTTATTGCTTGAAGTTTTAAAATGTCTTACATTTCCCTGATTTACATCACTAGAATTATCATTGCGTTTGCGTTTTCCACCCGTCATTACTGAGAAAGTATCTGAAAAAATTATGAAAGATTGCAAACACGCTCCAGTGCAAATTCAAATACATTGTCGACTTTCAACGACCTCAGCTTGACACAAAAAAGGTGTTAATGAAATGCACAAAAATTTATAAAATATCAAAATTGACAATCGTAAAATTCCAAAACAAAAGGAAATTTTAATATTATTTCGATTCCTGTGAAACAGTTTTTCGAAGAAGTGAAGCCAAAATCATTGGATCCATTCCCGACAAATCGCCAGTGATAACCGATCGGACATCGTCAACAGTCTTGATATTTACGAGGCAGTGGTTCTGAAATGAAAATGTTTGAATTAGAGGTGCTAACGCGCTCTAATGCGATATTGGGGTTGAATGTGCGGTACGAGCGCGATCAACTGTCTTATTTTTGTTTCTAGCTAGCAATTTTGCACTAAGGTTGCAAACGCGCTCCTATGATAAGTTCTCACCTTTAGCTTTCGCAAATTGTACTTGACAGCAAACTCCAGCTTCTTCTTCATCGATTTTTCCGAATTTTCCATCAAAAAATTTTCACAGTTTTTGACAACAGTTTGTGCATCGTACATGTCCGCTGAGAAAATTCTGAAATTCCAAGACATCGATTCCAGTGAGAACTACTTCTGTGAAAACCACTTCTCGTCGTCCCGTTCAGATGCAACTTCGTTAATTTTTTCGCAAATTGTGTGCCAGCGATCAGAATAAAAAGACTTCGTGACAGTCGAAACTTCATGGCTTCCTAAATCCAAACGTCCATCTTCTGATTTCTAATTAGTGATTCTTCCCGCTTCATCTATCTCAACATCTGCATTTTTCTGAAGACTGTAAAAATGTTTTTTATTTATCAATCGTGAATTTCTGTCATACTCTTTCAGGGCCTCGGCGGAAAGTTCCACATTCGAAATGAACATCATTTTGATCTTTGTGCTCTTATCGATTCCGGTCAAGCGATAGATTGCTCTCTTCAAACGCAGTTATCTGAAATCACTAATTGAAAATGTTCCTTCAGATAACAACCAACCGCTTTTCAAGAGCTTCAATTGAATCTGGACATGCAGTGTTTCTCTTGAATTCTCTCAATAAAGCAATCGGAGTGCCGACTGTTTGTGTCTTCTCAGCCAAAAACTGAAGAATACTTTTGTTTCGATCCTCTCCCTGTTCTATCGAAAGATGCAAGTATTCCGCACTCAATTCCAACCCTCTATCCTTCTGTTTGTATTGAATGATTCTTTGAAGATCATCTATTTCTACATCGGCCACATTCTTCAGTCTGAAATTCTTTTTGTCAGCATAAATAAAAGAATATCGAAACTCACTCGCTAAGGAATCCTGCATCGACAGGAGCGATGAGTGCAAACAACATCTTCACTTTAGTTTCCTTATCGAATTCCGTCATGCCATGAATTTCGAGGCGATGAGTGTCGATTCTAAAAAAATTAATTTTAGTAAAAAAGCTTCCGTTATGTACATTACTCTACCTTCTTTTCAAAGTGTCTACCGTCGCCGAAGATTCATTTTCTTCCTTGAACTGTCTCAACATCTTTCTGACATTCATCGGTGATGTCACATTTCTTGACTTTTCACGTTGCTTATTATCCGCTTCCACGTCAGCTACTTTCTTCAGTCTGAAACTCTCTTTCGAAAATTAAAATAAAGAATTTCAAAACTCACTCGCTAAGAAATCCTGCATCGATGGGAGCACTAAGTGCAAAAATCATCTTCACTTTGGTCTCCATATCGAATTCATTCATGTCATGAATTTTGAGACGACTTTTCTCGATTCTAAAAATAAATGTTTTTAAGAAAGTTTTGTACAGAACCTCACCTCGTGATCAAAGCTTTCAACATCACCGAAGATCCAGTTTCTTTTTGGAACTGTCTACACAACTCAGAAATATTCATCGGAGATGTTACATTTTTTGATTTTGCAGCAATAAATCGCATCAACGGAGCGATTTCTTCCGGTGGCAGCGGAGGTGCCATTACCTGAATCAAGCATTTGATTTGAAAATTTTTCTCAGCGTTACAACGCGCTCTATTGCTAAAATGGTGAAAATTTCTATTTTTTAGCTACGCCGCCGTTTTCTCAACGTTTTAACGCCACATAAATATTATTCTATTCGTAGACAACTTACGAGAATCACACTAGGCGTCAAAATCTGGAAAAATTGCGACAAAGTTGAAAATTCAAATTTCAGCCGTGTTATCAATGGAGCGCGTTTTAGCATTATAAATATAGCAAGTATCAACGAACAATGACATAAATAAGAAACGCATGTTGAAGTAGGTATTGACTGAATTAACGGAAGCAATTAAAAGAACGCAGAAATTTCTTGAATTCTTTCATTGAAAAAAACGAGACGAAAAATAAAGAAAATTCTTTATGAAAAATGGGTAATGCTGGGGAAAGTGATAAAAATGGGAAATTTGAGTTGAAAAATGATAAAAAACAATACTTTGAATACAACAATTGGAAGCTCATTGTGCAATAATATTGATTGGGGTCTCCATTGCTCGCTGGACAATTTCCACTGGAATTTTCTGAAAATTCGAAGATCTATTTGATACAAAATCTAACAAGTAACAGAGAGAATAGTGAAGTAACAAATTCCGATAATTCTGAATAAAAACAACAAAAATGAGTTAAAAAACAGTGAAGTATTGCAGTTCAAGAAGACAATTCTGGTTTTGGTTCGGTTAAAACATCCTCGTAGTGAAATTCGAGATTATTCGTTGATGACTCTTCTGGCACTTCTAATTTGACTTCTGTGTAATTTTCTGGCTTTTTCTCAGTTGGAATATGCTCCATGTGCCCCTTATAATTTGGTGGATTATCGCAGTGGTGTTCAAAATTACTCGTTGATGGTCCTTCTGGTACTTCTGTTTTGACTTCAATCAGAGTTTCCGGCTTGTTCTCAATTGGAATGTAATCTATTTCCAGCTCATAATTCGATGGATTGTAATCAAAATCGACAGGACTGTGCGTATCATGATCCATCGCCGAATCATATTCAACTTTTGGTGGTTTTCCATCATCATCTTCTTCTGAAACTTGTCTCACTCGCTTTCTCCCTTTTTGAATCGTAGCCAATTCCAAACTTCCATCGTTTGCCTTGTACTTTTTGATTCTCTTCATCTCATCCAACTCCACGAATGCATCTTTTTGAATTCTGCAAAACATAACTTTTATCAAAAAGTAAAGAAAAAAGAAATGACTGACACTTCCAGAAACTTTGTATCAACTGTAGCACTCAAAGCAAACATCATTTTGACTTTAGTAGAGATTTTGAACTGAGTCATTTCGTGAATTCGTTGACGAAAATTTTCGATTCTGAAAATTACAAGCTGTTAGCAACGAGCTCACTAAAAATGTACAAACCAACCGGTAAAATGTGCTTTTCTGAGAATCGGAACTTTTAAATTCAGTGTTGAAATTTGCTGCCAAACAGGGAATGCACATTGGATACTTTGCATCTTTGGTTCGCTCAATAAGAAATTTGACCAATTCTATTCGCTTTTTCTCATAGTCTTTCTGCCAGTTCGAGACATCTCTCTTGTCGTCTTCCAATTCATCATTATTGACTTTTTCGCAAATTTTGCTCCAGCGTGCCGTACACAAATTGAGCTGCTCTTCTTCAAAGTCTCTCTGCCTAGAATACGATTGAGATCTTCCTTCCAATTCCAAACATCCATCATTTCTTTTGTATTTGATAATTCTTCCTCTTTTGTCCACTTCAACATCTGCATCTTTGCGAAGTCTGCAATAATGCCAATTAGCTTTCAATCGTCTATTTTTGTAATACTCTATTAGAGTTTCTTTGGGAAGTTTCACATTCGACAGGAACATCATTTTGATTTTCGTTTTTTCGTCAATTCCAGGAGTCTGATAGATTGTTTTCTTCACACGCTGATATCTGAAGTAGAGTGCCGTGTCGACACGAATTTCGGCAAATTTTACCGGGCGAGACAAAAAATGTTTGCCGAAAAAGTTTGTGCCGATCGGTAAAAAAATTATTTTTGCCGACAACAACCGGCAAAATTACGGTTACCGAAAGAAAATTTTCTCTCGGTAACCGACAGTCGGTTGCCGGCGGTAACCGATTACCGATACTGTCTCGGTTACCGAGAAAAAACTCGGTAACCGTTCGGCGGTAACCGAAGCGTGGCCGTGGCCTACAAAACCCTCGTGTAGTCCTCGTGGACAACTCGTTTTTTTAGTTAATTAATCGCAATTTTTTTAGATTTTTACTCATTTTTGAGCAGAATTCTTGTAATTTTGTACATTTTAAAAATTTGAATTAATTTTCAACAAAAATCGTCAAAAAAATGTCAGAAAAATCACAAACATCTCTGTGAAAATGTGTCAAATGTTCACAAACGCTCAAAAACGTCAGGAATCATAAATCACATTCGTAGTTTCCGTTTATGCTTGGCTTGAAACATTTCGAGACTAGAGATGTTTGCGATTTTTCTGACATTTTTTGGACGTTTTTTGCTGAAAATTAATTCAAATTTTTAAAATGTACAAAATTACAAGAATTCTGCTCGAAAATGAGTAAAAATCTAAAAAAATTGCGATTAATTAAATAAAAAACGAGTTGTCCACGAGGACTACACAAGGGTTTTCTAGGCCACGGCCACGCTTCGGTTACCGCCGAACGGTTACCGAGTTTTTTCTCGGTAACCGAGACAAAATTTTTACCGATTACCGTCGGTTACCGAGCTCTTGGGTAACCGACAGTCGGTTACCGGCGGTTACCGACAAAAATTCGGTTGATCTCGGTAACCGACCGGCAACAGTTTGCCGACAAGAATTCATTTCGGAACGCTCGGCAAAAATTTTCCCGGTTTTTCCGGTTTTACCGACAAACTTGTTTGTCGACACGTTACTCTAATCTGAAGTATTTTAGTAAAAGTGTTTTCAGATGACAGCAAACCTATTTTCAAGTGCTCCTACGGAATTTGTAGATCCAGTCTTTTCCTTAAATTCTCTCACGAGAACTACGTCAGCAATACGTTTGTCAGTTGTCTTTGACTTCTCAGCTAAAAACTGAATGATACTTTTGTCTCGTTGATCCTCCTGATTCATCGTACGTCTCAAGTGTTTTCCACTCAATTCCAATGTTCCATCTTTTTGTTCATAGTGAATAATTCGTTGTAGTTCATCTAATTCCACATTAGCAACTTTTTTCAGTCTGAAATGTTTTTTATCAGATTAGAACAGAAAGTTTCAAACTCACTCAACAAGAAATCCAAAATCAAGCGGAGCACTGAGAGCGAAGATCATCTTCACCTTTGTATCCGTATTGAATTCTTTCATTTCGTGAATTCTCTCACGATACAACTTGATTCTAAAAATCATATTATCCCACTGCAAACTCTGTTCAACTGTACCTGTTTGCCAAATTAATTATCGAAACTGAAGATCCAGTTGCTTTTTGGAATTGTCTACATAGCTCTGTGACATTCATAGGAGACGTAACATTTTTCACTTTTCCCGCAATAAATCCCATCAACTGTTTAATTTCTTCCGGTGGAGTAGGAGGAGGTGCCATTGCCTGGAAAACTCTTCCGTTGAAAACAAAAATTTGAATTTTATGAGTAAAGAAGCAGCATTCAAAAGATATATCGGGAAAAATGAGCACAACATTGAGAACAAAAAAAGTACCAGCAGACGAGGGAACTTCTGAAAATATGCTTCATTTTCAACAGAAAAAAATGGGAAACAAAGAGGAAGGAAAAGAAGACGCATTCAGTCAAGAAGTGACAGAGAGAATAGTGAAGTAACAATATTTAATTATATTGACTAAAAACAAAAAAAAACAGTTTAAAACAGTGGAGTATTGCAATTCAGGAAAACGATTTGAGATTTGGTTCAGTTAAAATATCCTCGTAGTGATATTAGAGATTACTTGTTGAAAAGTCTTCTGTCTTCACTTCCATGAGACTCCCTGGTATTTTCTCTTCTAGATTCTCCTCTATATCCTCGTCATAAATCGGTGGATCATAATCAAAGAAGAAGTGGTCTCCACTAATACTTGTTGATGATCCGTCTAGTACTTCTATCTCAAGTTCCATGAGATTTTCTGGTTTCATCTCCATTTGAATGTGCTCTATGTCGTCTTCATAATTCGGTGGATTGTAGTAAAAACAGTCGTATCTTCTATCATCAGCATTGTTCGTGTTGCATTCCATCATTTTCACCGTCATTGATTCCTCATCATCATCTTTCTCTTTGTCGACTTCCGAATATGCTGCTTTCACTCGCTTGCTCTCTTTTTGAATTGATGCAAGGAGTTGAGATAGACTAGTGGATTGATAATATTTTTCTCTGGTTGATCCACTTAAAGCGTTCACTTTCCGTGCTTGGATATTTGAAGAAAAACTATGATCCACTCCCAACTCCAAACTTCCATCGTTTGCTTTGTACTTTTTGATCCTCCGTTTCTCATCCAACTCCACGAGTGCATCTTTTTGAATTCTGCAAAACATAATCTTTATTAAAAATTGGAGGAGAAATGACTTACTCTTTCAGAAAATCTGCATCAGCACTCAGAGCAAACATGATTTTGACTTTAGTAGACATGTTGAACTCGTTCATTTTGTGAATTCGTTGACAGAAGCTTCTGATTCTGAAAATTTTTCGTGTAATATGACTTCAAAAAACTCGAGGTTCAGAAAATTTTAAAATTTGCTGTCCTGTCAATTTCAAAACAGATTCACATTAGATTTCGAACGATAAGATTGCTAACCGTCTATGTGCTCTATACTTGTCTGCAGGATTATTGAATTCCGTTTCATAGTCCTTTGCCAAATTGGCAATTCTCAATGAAGCAGTCGCATTTTTCGTTCTTTCGATAAGAAATCAAACAAAATCAATTTGCTTTTTCTCATAGCCTTTCTGTCAGTTCGAAGCATCTTCCCCGTCATCTTCTGTTTCGTCGTTGTTGGCTTTTTGGCAAATCTTTTTCCTGCGATTAGAATGAAAAGACTTCATAAGAGATGACAATTCATGGTTTCTTTCTAAATCCAAACTTCCATCATTCGCTTTATATTTCTTGATTCTTCTTTCTTCGTCTACTTCAACAACTGCATCTTGGCGAAGTCTGGAAATATGTCATTCAGCACCTGTTTCATCATACTCTTTCACCTGTTTCATCATACTCTTCCAGAATATCCTCGGAAAGTTTTGTATGAGAGATGAACATCATTTTAATCTTTGTGTTCTTATTAACTGCCGTGTTCTTGAATATTGTATTCTTCATACGATTATATCTATTTCGGAGTGAGTCCATGGAATCTGAGCATCCAGTCTTTTTCTTGAATTCTCTCAAAAAATGCTTGTCAGGTATCGGAGTGTCACTTGTCTCTGACTTCTTGGCTAAAAACTGAATAATTTCACTGTTTCGCTGTTCACATTGACTATTTTCACTTTTGTGTCCATGTCGAATTCGTTCACTCGTTCATTTCATGAATTCGATGTCGATGGAATCGGATTCTGAGAAATAAATTCTAATAAAAATTTCCGTAGAAAATCTGATTCACAAATAATCTAACCTAGTTTCCACATTTTCTATCGACAATAATGAGCCACTTTCCGCTTTGAATTGTCAACACAGTTCCTTCACATTCATCGGTGATGTCACATTTATCGTCTTGTTTGCAATAAATTGCATCAGTTGTGCAATTTCTTTTGGTGGCGGTGAAGATTTTGGCATCATCTGAAGTTTTTTATTTGAACAAAACAAACGGAACAAAACAAACTTTCTATCAAAAAAGCGACGAGTCTGATTTTTTACGGAATATCAAGATTCAACAGTTTTCAATATTGCGAATTTATGACGCACCCAGGAAGCCTTAGATTTTCAAGGAAAATAAGGTTTCCAGTTCTCAATAGAGCACCCTTTCTTCTTTCTCATTAAAGTGAAATTTCTAACCCTATCAGAGTGTTTCACTGGATTTCGATACAGAAAGATTCCTGATTTATCTTTCCTCCCTGTTGTCAATAGAGCGTTCTTTCTGAATCTTATTAGAGCGCACTTTCTATTCCCGTGATCCTCAATAGAGCGCGATTGTTGCTCTTCGAGTTCACTGATACTATCCCCGTCCAGACTACCACTTTTCTCTTCATCTAGCGATACAATCATCAACTATTCTTGCTCCTTTCGATACAATACAATTCTTAACGGTTCTGCATTATAGGTTGTCAATAGAGCGCGCTTGCAAAATCGCGTTAAAGTGAAGTTCCCATTTCTCCTAATTCTCCGTAGAGCGCGGTTGTTACTTTTCGATTTCCCCCCTTCCCATCTTGATTATGTCTTTTCTATCTGAATCTAGCACTATATTTAGCTCCTCTCAATTTTGCCCCTGGTGCTCTATTGAGAAAAATAATCTACCATGACACGCCAAATTTGGCCAAAGTGCTTCTCTTAGTTGCTTTCAATAGTTTTGCACTCTCTCCAGTTTTTAATATTTTTGAAGACGTGTTTGATTATCAATAAAGCGAACTTTTAGAAAAATATTGACATAGGTGTGGTCTCAAATTCGCTTTAACGGAATCTGCTGACTTTTTCTCGCTAGAGCGCATTTGCAAAAAATAAACAGCCAGAGTAAAAACTGGGGATTTTTTCAAAGATTAAAATGCTTGCGAATTAAAATTTATTGGAAAACAGTTAAAAAACTCAACAAGAAGAAAAATGGAACGAAAAGCTTATTTAGGAATCATGGAAATCGATTTTTTGAACAATTCCTTCCAAACAGCGTAGTCGAAATTCGATGGATCTTCTGGAACAATCGATTGGAGGTGAGCGGCCGATTTCATCTCCGAGATGCACTTGATCTGAAAAAAGTGTTATTGGGGCGCGTATTTATCATAACTTAGAAATCTCAATACACAAGAGCATTGAAGCGCACCTTGAAATGGTACAAACCTAGGTACAATCAGTAGAGCGCATTTCCAACAGAAGATATAGAATTGTCAATAGAGCGCACATCTAATAGGAATTGGTTGGAGAGGCGCTCTATAGCGACTTTGACGAATATTATCTTTAGAGCGCATTTTCATACCTTCAACTCCTCCAAATTGTACTTGATAGCAGCTTCGAACTTCTGATGAAGTGGAAGAGTCGATTTCTGGACCAAGTATTTCTGACATCTTTTGAATGCAGTCTTCGAATCGAAGAAATCGGCGAGATGGAGAATTCCAAGAACAGAGTATTCTGAAAAATCGAAAATGTTCTCAATTCTTATTAGAGCAAATTTACCTCGAACCGAGCACTCTCCATAGATGAGCTCCAGATAGTATTGAAAGTCGTTTGGATCGATATCCTTCAATTCGAACACAGTTTTCTTCGATTCCGCGGCATTTTTGAAGAAGAGAGATTCAAAGTAGGTGGAGTGATGAGCGAGGTACTGAAAACATGTAGTGTATGTAAATGTGCTCTACTAAACTATCTGCTCAAATCTAAGTTAGAAGACTGTAGAAGCTGTGAAACGGCGCTCTAATGCCGAAATATACTTTCTCACCAAATATACTGCGAAGAAATATGCAAATACAAACAGAATTAGCACTAGAGCGCATTTGCTCACTATTATGCACACGTGGAGCTTCTGGTCCTTATCTCTAAAAGTGGGTGGAGCTCAGCTGAAATCGCAATTTTCTAAGATCTAGGGGCATTGGAAGGTTGTGTCAGTGGACAAAGTTGTCTAGAATAAAATTTTACCAATGATATTGAGAAAAGATTTCGAATTAAAAAAATTTCAACTTTGAAAGTTTTCATTACCATTTTGTTCACATAGAACTTTTGATCTCCGATTTTCAAAGTCACATCCGAGTGTTTTTTGACTTTCTCATCATCGAATTTCAGTTTCTTCTCGATGGCAGGTTTATTGGAGGTGACTGACATTTTTGATTTATAACGCCTGGAACAACACCTGATTTTTAGTTTAAAAAGAAGCAAAAAGGCAAAAAACGAGTTAAAAATGTGAAGACATTATAGGGTTATTCATGCTGAGAAAAAAAGTGTTTTTTTTTCTCTATTTTTTTCCTTATTCATGTAGTTAACTACGTAGTTCCAAAAAACTCCAAAAAACGCCAAAAAACTACCTGCTTTTTTGGAGTTTTGGGAATTTTTTTCTAGTGCAAAACCGGCAATCGTTGCGAGACCCAGAGTTCCTACGGTCAATGGCCCGTAAATCGACACATTGCCTTTGGGTCTTGCAACGATTGACGGTTTTGCACTGGAAAAAATTCCAAAAAACAGGTAGTTTTTTGGCATTTTTGGAGTTTTCAGCTTTCCCGCCTTTTTCAAGAAGATGGAGTGCGGTAGTTTGAAGTTTCGCTGGTTTATATTTGCCTAATACCAAAAACAAAACGAAGATATCGAAATTTCTGGATGTTCAACAGAAAAAAAAGAATAATCACAGACTTATGCGAACGTTTTATTAGTAATAAAAAAGTAAAGAAAGTGCAAAACAGGGCAATGCAGAAAAGTGAAAGTATGAGAAGAGGTAACCAAGTGAACAAAAAAGACTGGGAAAGGGAGAAAGCATTGAAGCCAGTCAGCACGAAACACAGGAAAAATTAAGTGAAAAATTCGAAGAATTTTTGAGAAAAATGTAACAACATGAGGTGAGAAGCAATGAAATATTGAAATTCATCAACCAATTTCTGGCTTTGGTTCAATTAGAACGTGATATAAGTTGTCTTCGTAGTGGTATTCAAAATTACTCGTTGATGGTCCTTCTGACTTTTCTGTCTTCACTTCTATGAGATTCTCTGGTTTCTTCTCTACTGGAATATGCTCCATGAGCTCCTCATAACTCGGTGGATCATAATCAAAGAAGTAGTGGTTTCGGAAACCACCACTGGTTTCCATCAAAACTTGCTGATGACATTTCTTTTGCTTCAGTCTTGACTTCCTGGAGATCCTCTGGTTTTTTCTCTTCTGAAATAGGATTCATGTCCTCTTCATAACCCAGTGAATCGTAGTCACAATAGTTGTATCTTTCATTAACCACATGGTTCATATCGTAATCCATCGCCGAATTATCCTCCAGTTTCAGTGTGTCTTCATCATCATCTTCTTCTGAGATTTGTCTTACTCGCTTTCTCCCTTTTGAATCGCAACGTCAACAGTCTTGATATTCACGAGGCAGTGGTTCTGAAATTAAAATGTTTGAATTAGAGGCGCTAACGCGCTCTAATGCGATAGTGGGGTTGAAAGTGCGGTAGAGCGCGTTTCACTGCACTGTTTTTGTTTTTGGCAAGCAATTTCGCATCAAAGTTGCAAACGCGCTCCTCTGATGACTTCTCACCTTTATTAGTTTTAAAACTATGGCTTACTCCCATCTGTTTGACTGCTTGAAGAATTTCATTCGGAAGGAAGAAAAACTGTTTCCAAGCTGAAATATCCGTCTCCTTTTTCGCTTTTTTCTCCTGGTTTTCTCTTTTTGTTCTCAACTTTAATCGAGCAGTAAATGGGCTTTTGATATTCGCTTGAAGAAGACATTTCGGTGAGTAGTTGAACCTTGTAACAGCTGAAAGATAGACGATATTTTTAAAAAGGAAACTCACGATTCGGTGAGAAACACGATAAAAATGAAGGAAAAAACACCGAAATTTTTTTTGTTGGCTTGATTTTCAGCGTTTCCAGATCAATTTTCATGATTTTTCGGTCATTCTCAACGATTTTCGGCCACTTACAAGTATCTCCCCTCATCAAGCGCCTTCCAATCTACGTTTTCCATCCCCACTGAAGTCTCTCGATGATTCCGATTTTCGAAAATCCACAACCATATCCAAAATTTACAGATCTCTTCTCGACACCCTCGAGACTTTTTTTGAGTTTTAACAACATATTTATTCTCTGAACACTCTTCATTCTGAGTCCAAACATCATTTTCACTTTTGTGTCCATGTCGAATTCGTTCATTTCATGAATTCTATGTCGATGGAATCGGATTCTGCAAAATACTTCTTACGATCCTCCGCTTCGTCGTGACATTGCTTCATCCTCCTCATCGAGTTCCTTGTGGATTTTTATCGTACTGAAAATATGAAGAAATTGAGTCTGGGGTCGATTGGTACAATGTTTATGTCTATTTTCATGATTTTTGAGCCAATTTTCAGAACTTTTAGGATTTTTAGATTATTTTCAATAATTTTCGGCCACTTACATCTTCTGAATCCCAACGTCATCAGAATTCTGAATATCCACAATTCGCACACTCTCGTCACGAAGTTTCTCGATGATTCCGATTTTTGAAAATCCAAACCCATATCCGAAATTATTAAGTTTCGTCATGTGTGGTCTCTTTCGGCTCATTTTGGATTTTCTGCTTTACGAGGATTTCGTTGCCTTCCGAATCCTTCTCAACGTCTTCTGAATCTTCTGAATCCATATTTCTATTGCCCGCCCATGAATCTGTGAAGCCGTCGTCGGAATCAGAAGCTCCGTGATTATGTCTAGATTCGAAAAGTGCTCATTTTTGTGAATCTTGGGTACTGTGACATGAAATTCTCCCTTGTCGGATTTCCACTCGATTTTGCCATTTCCACTACCGTACTCCTCGACCATTTGTTTGAAGTGGAGTCTGAAAATTTCGAACTTTTCTTTCAATTTTTTTCCAAATTTTACCTCAAAAATATGGAGCTCATGAGAACACGAACATGTACTCGCCATCTCTACCAGATTTCCTTGTCCAACAGGGAATCAAATGGGAAGTTCTTGAATTCGTGAGGATCACGTGTAGAGGAAGTTGGATGAGTTGATCCCCATCGTCACTGAATTTCGACTGAAAAAAAGTTGTTTCAGCCATTTCTAGTAAAACCATGTTAAATACCAAGAAATCCGCATCGAGAAATTCTAAATAGCTGATTCTTCTTTGCACCAGAGACTCAACAAATTGAAGACTTCCCAACTGTTGCTTAACGAATGTTTCTGAAAATTCACAGGTATTTGGAATTTGTTTCACTTCTTGATTGCGGATACCTTGCTCGCCTCTAGAATCTTTTCCTCTCATCACGGTTTTCTCATGAACTATTGCATTGTAAACAATTTCCAGCTTTTCAATGCTTGTGGAACTCAATAGACAGGCAAGGAAATCTTCTGGTCTCGGTTCGACATCGCTGAGCAACCACACGATTAATTGAAAGATTTCGTTTGAGTCAGAAAAGAAAGAGAGTTGAGAGAATCACTTTTCGAACTGAAATTTGAATAATATCAATTAAATTCTAGAGATCGCTAGAAATAACTAACCAACAACTTCTCGGAGTAAAAATCTTAATGGGCGACTTCGGAAATCTTCCGGAGGCATCACAAGATACAAAATGAGACATTCTATTGAAACTGGAAACCAACCGCAGTGACAACGGAAAACAGTTGGAAAATGTTAAAAATTGCGAGAGTTCATTATACTGATAATGTTCAAATCCGTGTGCTCTACATCTGCATTATTTGGAGCCGGCTGATTTTGCTCAGGCGTTGTTTAGTTTTGCCTGCAGGCCGATTCTCCTCGTTGTTCAACAATGAGTAGCAGATACGGCGAATATTACGAGCGACTGCAAAAAATAACTTCGAAATGTCTAAAAATCAACTAATCTTACCATTCAAAAACGCTTCCACCGAGCCTGGCAAGCAAGCTTTCTTCGGGCTTTCTTCTCTCGATTCCATATCGTTCTTCTTGTTTTCCAAAGACTCTGGTGGTGTGTTTTCTTGAGAAACCACAACTGGCTCCTTTACTGTTTCATTTGATTATTCCTTTGGCGTAGTCGCTGAAACAAATGGAGCAATTGGAGAAGATGTTGTGCTGACCAAAGTGAAATCAGAAGTTTTCACTTCATATTGCGGATCGCCAATAGTATTCAGAGTTTTGATATTGTAAAGGTCGTCAGTGGCCGGCACACCTCGCTAACTGAGTGTAAAGAGTCGCCAGTGGCTCACTCACTCGGTTACCCTGTTATTCACTTTCTCTGGTTTTACCCTAACACCAATGGCTTGTTTTGCAGACCCACTCCGCACAAGTTCACCAGGGACAGTAACGGTGTCGGCGTCTCTTCATGACACACACTCTCTCGCCGCACACCAACGGACCATTCGTTCTACGCGATCGGCACGGGCGCCAATCTCTAACCGTCTGGCGTCTCTCTCACTCTCGCCGACGGGTATAAAAGGAGGCGGTCAAGCTCATTTGGACACAGTTCTACCGACGTACATTCATTTTACCGTTCCTTTGAGTTTACCCCATTCGCACCCCTTGCTTTCCCTAGTCCCTTCCCCAATGCACCACTCACTTGTAGCTTCTATTAAGCCTTAATAAACCCGTAGTCTTTATCCGCCTTACCACATCGCTTATCATTCACGCTTCCAACCTTCAGCGCTTACTGGTAGCAGCGAGTGCGAGTGACGTCTCATTAAGTCACTCGTATCTCGGTCCGCGTTAAGTTTATTAGGTTTTTCGTTACATTTAGTGCATTTTAACTAGGCTTTAAGCATTGCCCTATTTTTCTTCCCTCTCTATTCATACGTAGGCTTAGTTTGGGTTTTAAAGTAGGCGCGTTAGCGTTTCTGGGTACTTCTCTACTATAAAAGGGCTATAACGGTCGTCGTAGTAAGTTAGAGTTTGTTCGGCGGCCATCCTTTCTCTCTCTTTCTTATTTCGCTCGTGTTTACTTGCGAATAACTGTCGGGGTGATTTTTCACTCCTTATCTCACTAATTGTCCCCATTTTTCACCGCCCGGCAATCGTCGCCGGCGGTTCTTCGTAAATTTTGCTTGTTTTTCAGAGAACTTGGCAGTCAGCTTATCATGAGCAATCAGCACGCCCAGTGGGCACAAGCAACGGATTCTCGAACCCGAGCACAGTTGGTTTCGGAGGAAGGCAACAAGCAGCAGAACGAGTTGGAGAAGGAGGTAAGTGGTTTTTCTGAAACCTTTTCTTTGGGAGGGGAGGCTACCCCAGGAGCCGGCGGTCTCACAACCGCCGGAGGGGCCGGCTTCCCTATTCACCCCATTTTCTCTCCCTCTCTCCCTCTTCTTGCCTCTTCGGCAGAATTGTCTGCTAATTCCGCTCGCAAGAGCGCTTCTTCAGGTTATCGCAGTACATCGCCGGATCAGAAGACAGCCACAGAGCCAATCAAGGAAGCAAGCACGAGAAAAGACAACGACAACGGGACAAAGGTATCTCCAGTCACAACGGTTGAGTCGACCGGTTCAAGGAACATCGACGAAGGAAACGCTGCAATCAATCAGCATTCCGAATCAATCGCTCATATGAAGTCACACCAAGGAGCGAACCAACCGTTGGCAAGAGAGAAAGCCAACCAAAGTCTTGACAACATCAAGCACCCCCTGCATCATGCATCGCAGGGAGAAGACGTGGATTCAAATGATATCAACGGATCACACGCATCATCAGGTGAGTCTGAAGGTACTCCAAGAGCCAAGGAACCCTCATTCCTTGGAGGAGCAGCCGGTGGCAGCAACACCTACACCTCTATCAAACAATCGAATTTTGATATTACTCGCAAGAGTAAACCCCAAGCTAATTATGTTCACCAGGTACTTATGGTC
Source organism: Caenorhabditis sinica (assembly GCA_963932045.1). NCBI lineage: Eukaryota > Metazoa > Nematoda > Chromadorea > Rhabditida > Rhabditidae > Caenorhabditis > Caenorhabditis sinica. Next base: position 19,948,631 of record OZ009942.1, on the reverse strand, counting down.
AACTTTGAAAAAGGTCCTCGCGTGACTCCGTACAGCGGAAGTCTTCTAGAAGATTTGAGGACGTTTGAACTTGCGATCACGGATCACCTCAAGCTAGCAACGAATGGCAAGCCGGAAACCGACTTGGCTATACTCCTTACCTATCTAAAAGGAGAAGCACGTGAAACAATCGCCGAATTTCAGCAAGAGCAGCCATCGCTAACGACAGAAGACGTGTTCAAGCGTCTATCGGAACGATTCGAAGGACCAATCATGGCTGAACGGTACCAAGAAGAACTGTCAACAGCAAAACGGAACGACGCCGAGTCAGTGTCCGAGTTCTATGGCAGAATTTGCAACTTAGCTCGACGGGCTTACGGAACAGACAAGAAGAAGAAGGCCAACGAAGTGATTCTTCAACGCTTCACTAGAGGGTTGGGCGGCGGCATCATCAAAACACTCGTGAGGTTACTGAAGCCGAAATCCCAGCAAGAGGCTTATCAGATAGCACTTCAAGTGGAAGCAGACCTCAAACCGGACAACCCCCTCACTCAGCCGGTCAACAACGCAGCTATTATTTCTCGGATCGATAATTTGGAGGCGACAGTTCAACAGTCGACAAGCAGTTCCAGCAATGGAAACAATTCAAGTCAGTCCGGAGAATTTTGCACCTTCTGCAACAAAGCAGGTCACCTCAAGAAAGACTGTCGGAAACGTCTGAAGAAAAGAAAATCTAACGGGTCCGAACACTCTGTAAAACGGCAAGAACAGGGTAGCTCAGTCAACTCTCTTAGAAAGGCATTAAAACAGAAGAACAAGAGAATCAAAGCTCTCGAGGAATTCACAAGAAACCCACGAGAAGATCAATCGTCGGATGAATCAGAAGTCCGCGTACTCAGTTTGGCCTGGACTCAAGACACTACCAAGGACGATGATCACGATGGTTTCGGTTATGAGCATGAAGTCAACTCTGCTCGTCACCCGTTGATTGCACAAATACCAATCACAGCAAACGACACTGGATGTTCTGGACTTATCGACACTGGAGCAAGTGTTTCCATTGCCAATATGGAGATGGTTACAATCTTGGGCATCAAGGAACTACAGGAACATGAAGCACAACGCGCTCAAGGAATTGCAGGCAACATGGTGGAAATGGATGGATCAGCAATGGTCAATTTCACAGTGGGATCGTATCGGATCACACACCGAATCCACTTCACCAAGACGCCGTGCACACCTTCTGGATCCCAAGGATACAACTTCATTCTAGGCAACGACTTTCTCTGTAAACTCCCACGATTCTACATGGACTACAACTTGTCGGAATTCCACGTTGGAGAAGACACCCTACCAATGGGACAAGGACAACAAGAGGTCTACACCGAAGAACAAACCAACGTCACCTCGGAAGTTGACATCAAAGTCTGGAACAGTCAAGGACAGTCAGGTATTACCTCAGATGGACAAAAGGTCTTGGTATCTATCCCAGGAGCGGATGGGTCACACAACCCTCCGAGGGACTGGATGCCGATGACTCCATCTCGAGAACAATCGTTAAAACCTCAAAGTTCAACTTTTAGTTCTAAAGCTAAAGAATCCGTTGAGGATTCAAAACTAATTGCAGATGCAAGTCCCTCAGAATGCAACAAAGATCGGCAAGCTGTAGACAAGAAGCGGAACACCATTGGTTCGGATCACAGGACCTACCACCGCTGCAACACAATCGGACACATGGAGCGTGTCTGTCACGACAAGCATCAGGACAAGAACTTCACTTCGGATATCGTCAAGCACACAGTCAATCAGCTCGAGGATTCGACTACAGTCGACTTTGTTTCGGATCTTTTCTCCAAGTACATGGAAGACGAATCCAGGGAATTTCTGGAAGCAGTCGTAACAGGTAACACGAACGCTTCGTTACAGGAAACGATGCAACTCCTCAAGACACACTTCGATTGTGAGACTAAGGAAGATAGTCCAATTCAATGGCTAAGCTCGTACAAAATGGGTCAGAAGGAGTCACTCAGCAGCTATCACTGGATGGTAACAGGATTCGCCAACGTCGCTTTCTGCGACGTCTCCAAGGACACTCGTAACCAGTACATCAAGGACTCATTCATCTTCGGTTTACACGACGACATCAGAACCATGTCAGACAAGAGAAGCCGATGACTATAGGAGACGCAGTAGACGCAGCTCTTCGAGCCAAGGACGCCAAAGCACCAAATCGGCCGATCAAACATACTCAAACGATGCAGAAGAGCACGGAAGACTACAACAAGCTCGTTGACGTCAATCAAAACATTCTGAATCAGTTCGAGAAGCCATCGGAAACCGCACAACAAGGCAGCAGCGACAATAACCACGGCAAGTCAGCTAAAACTAAGAAAAGTCAGGCCATTTGCTTCTATTGCAAGAAGATCGGTCACTACAAAAGAGACTGTTATCAACGTCAGAAGAAGTTGAAAGAAGCCGAGTCCGTCAGAAGACAAGCAGCCAACACAGTCGAAAACGGAGTCGTCTCAGAGTTGAAGAGAATGCTGAAAGAAAGAGACGAGAGGATCCGAGCTCTTATCGAGTTCACGAAAAGCAAAGTCGAGACGTCACCGAAGGATACAGCAGTCGACACGGACAGTACGTTCAAGACACAAGAAGTCTCCGGAACCAGTCAGCAAGCAGTGAAGAAGAAGAAGAACACACAGAAGCCGTGCACATGTCAGAAGAAGGTCACTGGAAACAGTAAGAAGATCAACAAATCCAATGGTTCCAACTGCAACAAGACGGAACATGTCCGGAGAGACTGCAGCCAAAGACAACAGAAGCTCAGGGAGAAAAGCAAATCAGGAGCAGAAGCAGTCAATCGGAACGTCACCACAAGTAGTCAGCAGCCAACGGAGCAGCACACCGAGCAGCAGACCCAGTCATCTTTTCTGCAAATCGCCGAGCAGGTATTTATAAATGCTCGGGCCCCCAAGTTCCTTAGGTTACTCCAGGAGCAAGGGAACCCTCATTCCCTTGGAGAGCAGATCTAGGAAACTCCGTTCATTTCCCCAACTCTATCGAAATGGCAAGGCATTGTGAAGTGTCTGTAGAATTTTTCTTAATAATTTTCTGCAGATTTTCTCAATTTTTCCTGGAATTTCACTCGAAATTCACGAATCGGTCCACAGTTCGAATTACTATTCCAAAATTCAAACGTCGAGGATTTCGCGCGCAAAGTGCGATGGACTACGGTGGACAACGGACACGACACAGGCAGTGTTTGCGGACGATGAAACGGATACAACGACAGTTTGCGGCGACCAAGAATTTTCTCGCCAGTTTGCATTTTTCTGTGTCCCGATTTGCTGGCACATTTTCTATGCACCAGCTTTAGGTTTTCCGCAAATTTCTTCGCGAAATTCCTTTCAAAATCGTACACTTGAAATTCGTCAAATTTCTTGTGTGAAAATCTCAAAACTTCGTGCCCGGAAACAATTTTGTTTTCCAGAAGTCTCCAATTCGTCAACAACAACGAAACCGAAGGGCATGGAAGAGCAGCACCACAAGCGAAGCCACCTGCCAAAGCAAAAACAGAAGCAGCAGATGTCAATCGACGCATCGGATACCGGAGTCACGCAGGTATCAAGGGCTCTCGTTCCCAGGGGATCAGGCTACCCCAGGAGCCGTCGGATCCCTATCCGGCGGAGGGGCTGGCTTGGTCCTCGAGGCCAAAAACATTCAAAACCATCACCATTTAATGGTGTACCTACTCCCTCTCTCTCCTTTTTCCAAAGCTAATCTCGCGGCAGATCGCCAGCGTTACGCAGGGTACTTCCATCGTTACCAGGAAGGATCAGGAGAAGACAAGACATAACAAAGTTCGGATTCTCGTTCCCGGTTGTCATATGGATAGCCTCGGTCTACATCAGTCAAGGAAGACATGTACCTACATCGGTCACTACGATAAGAAGACATGAAGGATCCATCCAACGTTCACGTGGCCCCGCTGGATAAGACATCCCAAGGAACCAGCGGACGGACCGATCAGTCAAGACGGATTCAGAAAGACACCCCAAAGACATGGATCAACAGAAGAACCAGTCAGGACTACAAGTCACGACACATCCAAGAATCAGTCAAGACAACAGGTCAGGATACACCCAAAAGTGCTCGGAAAGGATTCGGCATCCAGAATCCAGGAAGATACCGACCAGGACAAACACCCAGTCAACTGAAGGAGATCCACACTCAAGCACTCGGGACTAGTGTAGAAGCCCAAACATCACAAGGCGCAACAAGAATGGCAGCAAGGAGGAGTTTTCAACTCCACCCATCCGACGTCATCGGAGGAGCCCCAGTTCTGTCAGGCTCGCAAGGAAAGCTCAAGAAGATTCACAAGAGTCACGGTCTTCAAACAACCACCAGAGAAGTTCAAAGCCTAAGTTTTCGTTTCAGACCGACCGGGACGGTTCGGTCTTAACGGGGGAGGTGTAAAGGTCGTCAGTGGCCGGCACACCTCGCTAACTGAGTGTAAAGAGTCGCCAGTGGCTCACTCACTCGGTTACCCTGTTATTCACTTTCTCTGGTTTTACCCTAACACCAATGGCTTGTTTTGCAGACCCACTCCGCACAAGTTCACCAGGGACAGTAACGGTGTCGGCGTCTCTTCATGACACACACTCTCTCGCCGCACACCAACGGACCATTCGTTCTACGCGATCGGCACGGGCGCCAATCTCTAACCGTCTGGCGTCTCTCTCACTCTCGCCGACGGGTATAAAAGGAGGCGGTCAAGCTCATTTGGACACAGTTCTACCGACGTACATTCATTTTACCGTTCCTTTGAGTTTACCCCATTCGCACCCCTTGCTTTCCCTAGTCCCTTCCCCAATGCACCACTCACTTGTAGCTTCTATTAAGCCTTAATAAACCCGTAGTCTTTATCCGCCTTACCACATCGCTTATCATTCACGCTTCCAACCTTCAGCGCTTACTATATGATCAAAGCTGCGCTCTATTGCACTTTTTTCCTAATATCGGGGTTCACGAACTCAGAATAAAAAACTTAAATTGGGTTTCGAACCAAAAAGACATTGTAAACCAAAATCTTTTGAAACAAGCATTTACGAAATCTAAAGTTTTATTGTAAACAAAATAATATACAATCACAAAAAAATTCGTATAATAATAAGCGGAATTCACAGCACAAATTAAAAAATTAGTCGATTTGAAGAAGACGCTCAAACAGTTTTGTCTTCGTTTCGAATGAGAGCTTCTTGTACTCCTCCGATTTTTGCAGGGTCCTGGCTTTCTCTTTCGTATCCATGGCACGGATACACTTTTCCAGAAGCATCGGCATATCGTATGCATCTGCCATCCACATCATTTTTTCGTCTGGAAAATTTTCGGAAAGCTGAGGATTGTGGATGAGCTGGTGTTTGACAAGATTTGTGACACATGGCATTAGGAAGCGATCGGCGAGCTCCAGAAGTTTCGGGGCGGTTGTGTCTAGAAATATTTAAAGTTTTAAATGGCTAAAATGCGCTCTATTGTTAACGAAGCACGTTTACAAGGCTACCAGAGCTTCTATAGAGCGCTGTATTGCAAATACAGCAAGATTAGCAATAGAGCGCGTTTGCATTATGACGAACCATTTTGGAAGACTTGTTTCAGGTTGATACTGCTCATCAGGAGGCCGAAATCTTCATAGGAGACGTCCTTGATTGGAATTTCAGCCAATTGTCCTTCTTTGAAATTTGACGAGAAGAGAGCAGTGAAGAAGTCGGAGTGGTAAGAGAGGAACTGAAAAATTTTTGAAAAATTTAGAAATTTTTATTTAGAGCGCTCTTGCTTACCGCCTTGTTAACATGAACCTTTTTTTCGTCAATCACCAAAATTGCATCAGTCTTGTCGGAAGCCGCAAACATCTCATCGTACGACACTTGCTCCATTTGAATATACTGTAGACCGTAGTAAGCAGTCAGATGGCACTCGTAGACAGCGTAGACAGCGTAGATTATTCTGTTTTCAGATGGCAAAAATTCGGAAATCGTCTCAATGCCCTCTCTCCAGTCAATACAGATTTTCTTCAACTGAAATCTATCTTCATCCCCTGCTGACGGCTTCACAATGAGATGTCCAGAAATACGGTCGACACCCTCATTTTTCAATTTTGTCCAATCGAAATTCCAAGTGAAGTTGAACATGCTGTTGTCGTTGCCATATCTCCCCACGGATCCGGTCCACGAGCTGAATTTCAGTTAGATTTGAACTTTTGGGTAGGTTTTCGTACTTACCAAGCAATTCCTTCGATTTCAGTAGTCTCCAGAAGATCGAATTCTTTGTAAACGCTTTTCGCACCACTTTTATACTCAATCACCTTATTCGTCATTTTCGATTGTTTAGTTGGGGTTACCTGAAATTTCGAAGATTTTAAGCAATTTTGAAAAACTATTGTTTTCATAATGTTCTACCGCGCTCTATTGCTAATATGATTACAATAGGTTTTGAGGCTCGTCGACGATTCACGAGAACTTCACGAGGCCTCAAACTTTGAAACAAAAAAGTCTAAAAATACAAACTCAAACCATGTTAGCATTAGTGCGCTGGTTGATATATGACGAAAAAACCACGAAAAGAGATTGAATGAGGCAATGATAACTCAGCGTCTTTATAAATCATGAAGTTTGAAAATAGTCATTTCATTTTTCCAGAGGACAACAAAAATATTAATGGCTATTAAAACAGGATAAAGTAACAAATATTGAGAACAACAACAGTAATAACAAAAACTGAAACAACAGTAATTTCAATGAAATATGCATAAAAACGAAAGGAGCAGTTAATCAGTGATCTCCGAATCACTATCCTCGTCCTCCGAAGCTTCCTCTTCTGATTCCTCTTCTTCTTCGTTCTCCTCGTTTTCAGAATCTTCTTCCATTTTCTTCACGGCTTCTTTTGACTTGCGAACTTTGACGAGCCAATCCAGTGAGAACTTGTTTTGATTTGCTCTGAAAAAAAAGGGATTTAGAGCCATTTTACAAAAATTTTGGGCCAAGTTTCATGATTTTCCGCCTTCTTTTGACTTACAGTTTGCTAATATGTTGTTGATGATGAGCGACGATTTGCTGGATACCGGTGAGCGTTGCAACGTCTGAGCGTCCTTTCAGCTGCATGCCGTGCTCCGGAAGGATCGCTCGAAGCCAAATCTGAAAATCCGACGCTCGAGAAGCCTGATAACATTTCGAAATTACCATATAAAAATGAACATGGCGCGTGGATGACATAACGTTTCCTTCAACCATCCATTTTAGAAGACGTTCAGCATACATCAAAGGAAGCGAACTGATCACGAGCGGAACTGAAGAATTCATAAATTTCTATGAACCCATTGCTTTGGGAACTCACTTTGTGGAACACTTGTAGACTGCAAACAATCGCTGATGTACTGAGAATTATTGAGACGAAGAGCACCCATCAAAGCTGTCGTAAAGTCGTTTCCCCAAAGAGCTCTGAAATTGATATATATCACTTAGTGGCTTTTTCGAAAAACGAAAGGAACAGTTAATCAGTGATCTCCGAATCGCTATCCTCGTCTTCCGAAGCTTCCTCTTCTTCTTCGTTCTCCTCGTTCTCAGAATCTTCTTCCATTTTCTTCACGGCTTCTTTTGACTTGCGAACCTTGACGAGCCAATCCAGTGAGAACTTGTTTTGATTTGTTCTGAAAAAAAGGGGGATTTTGAGTTATTATCTATGGACTCATTTTCATGATTTTTTTTTCATTTTTTATAAGTTTAGACATAATTTCATGATTTTTGGGCCAAGTTTCATGATTTTCCGCCTTCTTCTGACTTACAGTTTGCTAATATGTTGTTGATGATGAGCGACGATTTGCTGGATACCAGTGAGCGTTGCAACGTCTGAACGTCCTTTCAGCTGCATGCCGTGCTCCTGAAGAATCGCTCGAAGCCAAACCTGGAAATCTGCAGTTTCAGAAACCTGATAAAATGGAGAGTTTTGAAAATACCATATAATAATGAACATGGCGCGTGGATGACATAGCGTTTCCTTCAACAATCCATTTTAGAAGACGTTCAGCATACATCAAAGGAAGCGAACTGATCACGTTTAAAATCATAATCTTTGGCTTTGAAATCAACGCTCGAGCAATAGCGATTCTTTGCTTTAGATCTCCACTCAACTTGCATCCGTGCTCACCAACCTGAAAATCGAATTGTAAAAATTTCAACCGCTCTTGACATACCATCGTCTCAAATCCATTTTCAAACCCTTGAATGAAATCCAATGCATTTGCTAATTGCGCAGCCTCTTCCAGTTGCTGCTGACTTATTCTATCCGGAAATTCTGCTCCCATGAGAATATTTTCTCGAATAGAGCAAGTGAACAACACTGGTTCCTGTCCAACAGTTCCAATAGCATGTCGCCAGGCAGTTGGATTGATGCCTAGAAGATCCACGCCATCAACAGTGATTCTTCCATCTGCTGAATCATAAAGTCTCTGCATCAGACTAGCAATAGACGACTTTCCACTTCCAGACGGACTAATCTCAGCTGTAATTTTGTCACGTGGAATGTTGAATGATATCTTTTCCAGTGTCTTTTTCCTCCCAGCATATGCAAATGACACATTTTCAAATCGAATCGCTTCCTGCACATCAGTCTTGCGAATTCCTGTAGTCAGATTCATAACTGGCTGAGAGTTTTTTTCAGCTCAAACAACCGGGATGATGCACCAAGACCCTTCCTGACTTGGCTTGATTATAGAATCCGAAGATATTCGAAAGACTTGTGACAGCAAGAACAGCATACAGACAGAAGGAAGAGAGCTCTCCTGTAAATAATTTTCTTTTAAATGTCTCAAAATAGGAAAGAAACGCTAACCATAAGTAATGTGACCGGTGTTAATCAGATGACTTCCCTAGAACAAAATCGATGAGAATGCAGAATATCCGGTGAATTGAAACTGCAATCAAAGGTTTACTTTTGCATTATGATTGCAAATCACCGATCCAATCAAACTGCCTTTAGCCAATGTTTCATTTTTCGAAATGTCCAGAACTAGTGTTTCCTTTTTGCAGTATTCATCAATTGATTGCTCTTCTGCGCTCAGCATCCGAACTGTTTTCATATTCGCCATTCGTTCAATAGCGGCTTGATTGACATCTGCTTCTTGTAACTGCAACGTGCACTGCTGTTGAACTCTTCCGAACGTTTTGAATATTCCCATTACAATAGGTGCTATAAGGAACGAAACTGTGGACAACTCCAACATCAGCATCATTCCGATAGATCCGACGCCTACTAGCACTGCACTTAAAAAAACGTTACCATATTTTTATCGAAAAATGTCATGTCTTGTCGAATAATTGAACTGTAAACTGCTTTTCGTAGACTTCCAACAATGTTCACACCTGGAATATCGTATTTACGTATTTCAAGTTACTTTACGAGTCCAGCTCACCTGCAATATGTAAGCAATAAGCTTTCGCCGCCGCCGCCAACGCTCCGACAGCTAACAATCCAACTAATGCCATCGGCTGCTCTTTGAAAAACTTTGCAATTCTCATAGTGATCTCTTCCTCTGACCGTGATAATCCTGCGTTGCTGTCGAACTGATCAATCAGTTTACCCAGAATTCGAGGAATAACTCGTGCCCACTGGAAATGATTTTTTCATTGTTTACATAAAATGGTTAACAAGCAAAACCTTACAAATAATCCACCCGCGAAACAGCTTCGCGATTTCGTACAATTCCACCAAATCCTTCCAGGTTGTGTGTCTCAAGAGGTATGCAGCATTTCGACGATCGACGCGTTTAATCTGAAATTCTTTGTCTAATTTTCAGGTAATCGGATCTAGTTACATTATGAGCGCCCGTGGTTCTTCCTTTGATCCATGTGTACTCATCAATTTGAGTCTTAGGTAGCGATGCGAAATCGCCGATAGTCGCTACTTCGTTTAACTGCAACTGCTTCTTGCAATATTCCCTGGATTTCTGGGTGCACACGGGAGATGAACGGAAAAGAATCTTATCGACTGAATCCTGGCAATTTATGAGTTTTGAGAAGAATGGAACCGTTTTAGAGTCGATTTCTGAAGGAATGTCCAATAAACTGTTAGATTTTGTTTCCAGAATCGTCGCTGTCTATCTAAAAGAAGAGTTGTATTAAAATAAATCAATAGCCATCGTTAATTATATTTAACTTTCGAATAATAATCACTGACCTTTCTCTTGGTCATTGGAGAATCATTGCCACCAATTCTCTTTGCAGCTCGCAAAATCGATGGAGTTCGAGGAGTTTTTCGGCGGTGACTACTGAACTTCCGGAGATTCAGATTCATCCATTGGAACAACACTGACAAATGAATTTTCCAATTCATTAGGCACTTCTACTTCAGGACTGCATCTCGCTTCCGAAGAAGTTGAATGATCCTGAATCGTAGAAACGATGTCCTCCGGGGATTTATCACTGGAAAGCGTAACGGGCAAAGAGTCCTCAATGGCGGGGTTAAGTGAAGCGAAATTCTTCTGAGCCTGGAATATTCAATGTTTTGATAACGAAAAACGTATTAGTGAAGACCACCAACCTTGCTTGGGCGACCCCGTCTTTTCACATGAGAATCTTTTCCGACCATAGTAGGCAATTTCTCCAATTCCTCTTCAAATTTCGAAATAGTTTTCAGAGACTCGTCTGGTGGCTGTTCTTCTTAGGTGATGACGTCATATCACGGTCCTTTGCTGCTGCTTCAGAATCCGATGTATTCTAATTGTCGTTGCCAAAATTACACAAGCTGGATGACACAACGGGAAGCGCCTTGATGGGAGAATCAAACTGCAATTAAAAGAAGACAAATTAGGATGATTCGGAGTGAATTAAAATTACCAAAATTCTCTTGACCGACTTCTCATCTGCTCTTTTTCAACATTGTCCGACATCAACGCGCTCATTCTTTCCTCTTCAATATCAAAGTTGAGTGCTCGATAGGCGTTTTTCATTAGTTCGGTTTTTTGAATACCGCTTTGAGATTCCTCGTCTACATAATTGATAAAGTTCTTGGATGTCATCGCGAGTGTTTCTTTCTGACGTCCCGTTAACTTCTTTCTATGACTGGAAGATGGAGTAGACGTGATACGAACATAGTCACTGCTAGTTTCATCCATCAACATTCTGTCAGTTCGCTTCCGAGTTGGAGTTTGTTTGGCGGTTACTTTTGGAGCTTCAGTTTTCGACTTTCTTTCCTTTAAGAGATTGTCAGCCATGGCGTTAACGGCGGATCGTTGGGATAGTTGAAAAGTGCTTTGGCTTTCAATCGAGTTTTATATGATGTCGTCAATCCATCGCTTCATCGTCATCCAATAAGAAAGGGACAACTCGAGAAACATTTGCCGCTGGTGGCAGTTAAATTGCAAGTCGTTTCGGCAACTTTTCCAGTGTTTCTCTGAAATCCGATACTACTGATAAAGCTTTCCAGGAAATCTCTTACCTCCAATTTTCAGGCCATTTCAATGGTGTCTTGATTTTTCCAAAAGTTTTTCGCCAGAAAAAAGCTCCATTTTCTCTCAAAGAATTATTTCTTGAAGTGAGAAGCGCTTTGAAAACGTCTCATCATTAACTGAGTATCTCCGAGTTAAAAGGTTCAACGGTTTTGTCAGAGCCAAAAATACATTTGAATTCGGCAGAAGTGACCTCCTCTTTGCCGAAATTCTCGATCAACTTTGAAAACGGAATGCCAATTTCACCGATCAAGGACTGTATCTGCAATTTCTGTTTTTAAATACCACAATGTTTGTCGAATAATACGTACTGAATAAGGTGGAATATTCGCTAAAACCTCTGTGAGCTCTTCCAGGATCTTGGCGAACGATTTTGCTTTCGCTGTAACCTCCTGCCCCTCCAACGAGTTTGTTTCGAACTTCATCACAATCTCTTCCATTCTCATCTTTAGTTCTTGCAGCGGTTTCTCCTGTGACCCAAACGGGTTGAATTGTGTGGAAGGCATTGACATTTCGACGAAATCTGGAAAAAAAAGGATAAGAGAATCGAAGGTTAATTTTTGGAGAAAGTTAAGCATGAGCAATCAGCTATTTTTTCGCCGAAATCGATTGCGAAATGCTTATTACATTTAAAGTAATTGTTTATAAAGATGCGAAAATTTTATATTCATCAAAAAAATTAGCAAAAATACCTCGAAAATCGCTCAAAAATCACGGAAAACGCCAAGAAAATCGAGGCGGCCTAGCTTTCGCACTTTTTACAAACTTGGCCACGCTCTGATTGGCTGCCGCTTAGCGGCCGCTATTTGCAAGCATGCTTATTGGTTAGCTCCGCCTACTTTTTTGCTGGCCGAGCTTGCTTGCAAAAGTTAGGCCATCGTTTGAAAAATCGCGATTTCTGCTATTTTCGGGCTCAAAATTCACCGTTTTTCACCGCTTTTTCGAGCATTTTTCACAGTTTTTTTGCTGTCCGTTTATAAAATTTGTATTTCCGAAAATTGCGAAAAAATTTAATGTGATTTTCCGCACTAGTTCGGCAGAAGAATAGTGCGGTGCTCATGCCTAATGTTCTCACATATTTCGACTAATTTTTCGTCCTTTCCTCCGTTTTTTTCCACTAAAAATCTGCATTTCTCAGACTCGCTAACTAAAAATGTCAATTACCGATGATTCTGAAAAACAGTTTGTCATAATCATCACTCGCTCTATGTTTACTTGTCATCGTTCAATATACCTTTTTCAATCAAAATTCAACAAACAATCTAACCAATTTCCTTTTTTTTCAGGCGATGAAAGCCTCGCTTTTATTATCACTAGCCTTCCTCCTGGTGGGGATGTCTTCGGGCATCAACGTCGATTCGCTTGTCAAGATGTGCGCAAATCCGCCAGCCGAGTAGACGAAGATCAGTGATAAAATCGCCTTTCCCGATTCTTATAAGGTATATATCAGCGCTCTACTACAGTAAAAACTCTGCAAATTTTCAGATCTCTGGCTCAGTGACTGATTGGATGTTGGAAAAGACGACGCTTTTGATGGAGAGTGCGGATAGTAAACGCTTCCGTTGTTTTGCCTTTTGCCTTTAAGAATTAGATATGGAAAAGATCTCCAATGCTCTTCAAATTCTCCAATTCAATTGCCGACGTCTTTTGCGAATTCCACAGAAAACGGTGGCTCCAGTTCTCTGGCGTCCATCAGCTATCACATCAGCTCAGGAGCCAAGTGCACAGTTTTGAGCGAAACTGAGTAACGAAGAAAATCGAAGATTGGATCGATTAATGGAAGAGCTAACTCTATTTTCGAGATTATCTACGAGATTCCCCAAAAAGATGAGAGGTTTGTAGTTGTTTTGTAAATATCTCTGTACAAGATTAGTTTTCCAGATTCCGATTGGAAAACCCTTCTCGAAATCAAAACACGAAAATCCCGTTTCGATCAAGCCATGTTTCTGTACCGAAAAAAAATGCTGGAGCTGAAAGATTCAAAACGGAAAGCGAAACTTCGTGAAATCAGAAAATCGGAAGCAATTGAGCGATCGAAGTGTCCTTCATACATTCTTCCCTTTCCCAATTCCTTTTCCGAAAAATGGTTGCAGTTCAGAAATACAATTGAAGCATATCGATTGGAAGATCGGTTAACCCTGGCTCAGTGGCTAGCTGGCTGGCTTGTCAAGATGTGCGCAAATCCGCCAGCCGAGTAGACGAAGATCAGTGATAAAATCGCCCTTCCCGATTCTCATACACGGGGTCCTGCGGAGGCAAAGTAGAAAAATGCGCCAGCACGAAAAGCGCGCCAAGTCGCCTATTGCGCACTTTCCGTGCAGCCAAAATTTGATTTTTTTTGAACTGGAAATTTGTTTTCTGCTTATAAAAAATGAATTTCGATGCTTTTTCATGATTTTTTTATAGAATCTACTCATTAACACTTACTTTATCGAAACAATACAACGGTTCCTTCGACTTTTTTTTGGAATTCGCGGCATCTTCCCCCGATTTTTCAAGGGAAGAAAACGCATCTTCCAATGAAAACCCGAGAAAACCGTTACGTTGTTTCGATGAATTCGGTGTTGAATAGTTAAATTAAAACCTAATTCATCAAAACAACGTAACGGTTCTCTCGGGTTTTCATTGGAAGATGCGTTTTCTTCCCTTGAAAAATCGGGGGAAGATGCCGCGAATTCCAAAAAAAATTCGAAGGAACCGTTATATTGTTTCGATAAAGTAAGTGTTAATGAGTAGATTCTATAAAAAAAATCATGAAAAAGCATCGAAATTCATTTTTTATAAGCAGAAAACAAATTTCCAGTTCAAAAAAAAATCAAATTTTGGCAGCACGGAAAGTGCGCAATAGGCGACTTGGCGCGCTTTTCGTGCTGGCGCATTTTTCTACTTTGCCTCCGCTGGACCCCGTGTCATAAGGTAAATATCAGCGAGTTTCTACAAGAAAAACACTGTAAATTTTCAGATCTCTGGCTCAGTGACTGATTAGATGTTGGAAAAGACGACGCTTTTGATGGAGAGTGCGGATAGTAAAGGCTTCCGTTTTTTTCGAAATGAAGAAAGACGATCAGACACAGAAGTGGCTTCAGCTTGGTGACAAAACTTTCGTGCTTATTACAAGCAGTACGTGGAATTTAGTCATAATCTTGAAGGAGGATCCAGGTCCAGATTTGTTGCTCTTCAAATTTAAAAAATCGAGTGGAGATCTCAAAAATCACAATGAAAAACCTCCCAGTTTGTTCTAAAACACCGAAGGTGTGCTCCAAAATAAGCCAAAAACTCATAAGTTGCCTCGTGATCGAAATTCACTAAAAAGTGCTACCAGGATCATTCTGGAGGATTCTTGGCCTAATTTTCATGATTTCTGACTCATTTTTCCCCGTATCCTGTTCTTTCAGTGATGATTAAGCTTTTTCATTGTGTTTTTTGAGATCTTCACTGATTTTTGCATATTTTGAAGTTGACCGGAGGCTTTTTTAAAGGTTTAGACGTGTTAAGATGTCTTCCAAAGAATCTCAAAAATCAAAATTTTTCCAGACGGCGACTGTGACGACAAAGCTTCTCCTCCTGTCATCGTGAATGCTACCAGATTCAACAGTGTCATCGGCAGTGACACCTCTTCTTTATCCAGCATTGTCGGAGGAATCATCACCTTTGTCAAGAACAACTCGGGATTCATGGTCAAGGACAACATCGACGTTGTGGGAGGAGTCAACGCAATGAAATGGGTGTCCTGTATAAAAGGAGCAAATGCTAATATGCTCGTTGAAATTCGTTTCGGAGGAGATGAGTCTATTCATCAGGCCGTCAAATCGTTCTCTAACCCGATTCTCCTATCGATTCGAATTGCGGAGATGGAGAATTTCAACTCGACAACTGTCAAGAATCACTACTCAATCGAGTTTGATCGATACGAGTTGCCATCAGGAAACGAGGCATGGATTGATCATCGTGTCATCTGTGAGCACAGAAATCACACCGAGTTGAATCTGGCACATCTGGATGAGTTCGCTGCTACTCTGGACTATTTCGACCATGCCAAAAACGTATCGGAGGTGGTAGAAGTACTCTCTTCGGAAAAGGACGAGATCTCCGTGGTGTCTGGTCTCTCGTTCAATAATCTCCTAAATATCAAAGAAAGTAAATATCCCAATGGTATTGACTATATTCTTCATGACTACAAGTATGGATATGGATACGAGTTCACAATGAGTATGGATACGAGTTCCTAATGAGCCAAGGAGCTTGTGGAAATTTCACAACATTGACTGACTATACTAGCGATGCGTATGTTGACAACTCGACCAGAATCAACAGAACATCCATGGAAAGTCTGTTGGTGGACCAGCATATGGACTGGGCTCGCTATCAGGACTTTGTCGGTGCCGATGGTTACGTATTAATTTTGAAGGAAAGAAAGTGGAAAACTGAAGCTCCAAAAGTAACCGCCAAACAAACTCCAACTCGGAAGCGAACTGACAGAATGTTTATAGATGAAACTAGCAGTGACTATGTTCGTATCACGTCTACTCCATCTTCCAGTCATAGAAAGAAGTTAACGGGACGTCAGAAAGAAACACTCGCGATGACATCGAAGAACTTCCATGTAGAATTATGTAGACGAGGAATCTCAAAGCGGTATTCAAAAAACCGAACTAATGAAAAACGCCTATCGAGCACTCAACTTTGATATTGGAGAGGATAGTATGAGCGCGTTGATGCCAGATATTGTTGAAAAAGTTGAAAAAGAAAAAGAAGAATTTCAAAAACCAAAAACAAATGAGAAGTCGGTCAAGAGAAATTTGGTGATTTTAATTCACTCCGAATTATCATCATTTCACGAGTTCGCCGGGTGTGCGATTTTAAGATTTGTCTGCTCCACTGGACTGCGCGGGAATTCAAACTAATTCGCTCCGCGCCACACGTTAAAAGCGAAAATGGCGATACGCAGCCAAATCAGCTAGAACTCGAACTCTTCCATTTTTGGAGTGATTTTTCTGGTTTTTCTGACGATTTACAGCATGTAAAATGGAAAATATCAATCAAATTTCAAAAAAAATTGAAAAAAAAATTATAATTTTAATTTTGGCTCTGGTAGGCGAATTCGCCGAATTTTCGATGTGAAAACATATATTTTCGAGTACTAGATTTTTTTCTCCACCTTTTAAAATATCAGCAACTTTCGAATTTAATCGTAAAACGGTTGCAAAAATCAGAAATTTACCCGAAAATTTGAACTACCGCCGAGAATCTCAAGTGTCTAGTGGAGCGCGTTTACAACGATAAAATAAAAATCGCACACCCGGCGAACTCGTGTCATTTGTCTTTTATTTTCAGTTTGATTCTCCCATCAAGGCGCTTCCGGTTGTGTCATCCAGCTTGCGTAATTTCGGCAACGACAATGAGAATATATCGGATTCCGAAGCAGCAACAAAGAACCGTGATATGACGTCACCACCTAAGAAACGAGTCAAATCCGAACAGCCACCAGACGAGTCTCTGAAAACTCTTTCGAAACCCGAAGAGGAATTGGAGAAATTTCCTACTATGGTTGGAACAGATTCTCCTGTGAGAAGACGGGGTCGCCCAAGCAAGGTTGGTGGTCTTCACTTATACGTTTTTCGTTGTCGCAACATTGAATATTCCAGACTCAGAAGAATTTCGCTTCACTTAACCCCGCCATTGAGGACACTTTGCCCGTTGCGCTTTCCAGTGATAAATCCCCGGAGGATATCGTTTCTACGATTCAGGATTATTCAACTTCAATCAAATCTGAATCTCCGGAAGTTCAGCAGTCGCCACCGAAAACTCCTCGAACTCCATCGATTTCGTGAGCTGCACAGAGAATTGGTGGCAATGATTCTCCAATGACCAAGAGAAAGGTTAGTGATTATATTTCGAAAGTTAAATATATTGAACGATGGTTATAGTTTTATTTCAATCCAACTCTTCTTTCAGAGAGATCGTGTTCCTTCCGATGAAGATTGTCTACCGAAAGAGTCTTCGTCATCTCAAATGACTCCTAGCAGGAAGGCTGAAGCGAAAAGCCCTTTCAAACCTCCAGTTTCGACAGTGGCGAAGCTGGAAACGAAATCGAACAGTTTATTGGACATTCCTTCAGAAATCGACTCTAAAACGGTTCCATTCTTCTCAAAACTCATCAATTGCCAGGATTCAGTCGATCGTCGCAGCAGAAAGTGGCTCATTATTATCGATAAAAGGTGTGGAAACTAGGTTGGATTCTTTGTGAACATATCAGACAGGCATCTTTATTAGAATTTGTTTTCCAGAATCCGATTGCATCGACATAGAATTCATAAAATGAACGAATTAAACATGGACACAAAAGTGAAGATGATGTTTGCGCTAAGCGCGCCAATAGATGTTGGATTCCTTACCGAGTGAGTTTCGACATTATTTGTTTGACATTGATTAATAGAATTTCAGACTGAAGAAAGTAGCCGACGTTGCCTCATCAGAATCGGAAGAAGTTCCATTCAAACGATCGATTTCTCTGCGTAGCTCGTTCGTCCCTCCATCGGAATGGACTGAACCAACGGAGGAAGTGACTATTAAGAAAGTGAAAACAGAAGAAGCCTCGACATCATCGTTAGCAGTACCAACACAATATATCTGTCACATTGGCGAGAATAAGAACGAAAGTGTCGTCAGTTTGTCGGATGTCAATGAAATTTTCTGTTTTTTTTTCGCTCTTCTTCGTGCTGGTGACGAATGGACGGAGGCTAGGATTTCCAGTTTGTACCACGAACGTTTCTCATTAGAGCGCGTTTTCTTTTTTTTTCATTAGAGCGCGTTTCCTTTTTTCTCATTATTAGAGCGCGTTTCCTTTTTTCTCATTAGAGCGCGCAGGCTTCTCATCACTTCTTCTCATCATTTCTTCCAGATGTCGAACGATTCGATGAAGAAGCAAAAGAAGAACAACAAACAATGGGAAGGAGCTTGTTTTGAGTAAGTAATTGCATCAGTTAGTGCTTTGTTGGGTGGAATTTTTCCAGGAGAGAGTCAATCGATTGGTGGTTTGTGTGGAGCATTCGAGATGATCGATGGTTGATTTGGTGGTCGCTTGGTTGAGATGAAGGACACAGAAGAAAGAGAGCAAAACGGTCCGATTGGGCAAGCGAAGAAAGATCGAAGGTTCAGATGTCGATAGTCGTGATGAAGAAGGAAGCCAACGCAAAGAGAAAGAGGAGGTATGAGCATAGCAAGGTGACATTGGTCTTGTAAGTAGAGCGCGTTTGCATTTATCAGTAGAGCGGCCTTGGGATTCTCATTAGGACACACTTACAACTGTCATTTGTGCGCCCTTTCAGTTAGCCTTAGAGCGACCTTCCAATTGTCAATAGGGCAGGTTTGCTTTTACCCTTAGAAAACCCTCAAAAAAAGTTGTTCTCCTATCAGAAAAAGAATTTGTATTTCCAGGTGCCATGGAACATCCAAGAGGGAGCAGCGGTGTCGAGAAGCCAACGAAAACCACAGGAAGAAGAACAATGGAGGAGGATAAGGAGAGCAGGTGCAATCGAATCAAAGAAGCCTTCTGGAGCATTATTTGAGCAAGTTTCTTTATCCAGTTAGTGCTTTGTTTCGTCTAATTTTTCAGCAGAAAGCAACAATCGTTGGGTGGTCTGTGTTAAGCAGTTGGAATGGTTGGCTTCGTGGTTACTTGGTCTGGAGTCGGATGGATCGGAGTCGGCTGGATTGGCATTGGATGGTTCGGAATCGCTTGGTTGCGACTCAAGAGAAAAGGATGGAGGCAAAGAACTCTCCTTGTATGGATTCTGCAGTTGCCGTTGGCAGATGGATCGTGTCGTGGCGGTTTTGAGGTCATGGGGATCGCTGTCGAGTAGAAGCTGATGTCATGTTTGGAGTTGGCATGCGGTCCAGAAAGCACTAGGAGAAATGAGAGCCATTTTAGGGGTTCCAATGATAAATCATAGGGAGAGGACTAGTGCGCGACGATGGAAACCGAACCAATAAAGATTTCCATCGGTGACCATCTATCACACTAGTCATGGTTAAGATTAGAATAGCCTCATCCGTTTAGATGTCTAGAAATAGATTTAGTGTGCAGTGGCTAGAAGTAAGGTCTTTCAGTATATGCATCTAGATATGAACACTTAGGCACATAGAGCAAAACGACATAGACAGACAGAAGAGATTAGTATACGCATTTTTGTAGACGAAGCGGCTTCTTGTTTCCTCTCGCACATTTCGCACAGCAATTTAACTTTTAATCATCTATATCTGTCATACTCTTTCAAGGTCTCGTCGGAAAGTTTCACATTCGAAATGAACATCATTTTGATTTTTGTGTTCTTATCGATTCCGGGAGCCTGATAGATTGTTCTCTTGACACGCCGATACCTGAAATTTCCGATTGAGAATGTTTCTTTTCAGATGACGACCAACCGCATTTCAACAGAATTATTCGAATCTGTGCATCCAGTATTTGCCTTGAATTCTTTCAAGAAAAATTTGGCGGCAATCGGAGTGTTGATTGTTTTTGATTTCTCAGCTAAAAACTGATTAATTTCTCTATCTCGTTGTTCTCCTTGGCTAGTCGAAAGTTTCAAGTATTTCGCACTCAATTCTAATGTTCTGTCTTTCTGTTTATAGAGGATGATTTGTTGCTGATCATCTACTTCAACGTCGGCCACTTTCTTCAGTCTGAAATTCTATCAATCAATATCAAACAAAGAATGTCGAAACTCACTCGGTAAAGAATCCAGCATCTATTGGCGCGCTTAGCGCAAACATCATCTTCACTTTTGTGTCCATGTTGAATTCGTTCATTTTATGAATTCTATGTCGCTGCAATCGGATTCTGGAAAACAAATTCTAATAAAGATTCCCGTCTAAAATCTAATGTTTACAAAGAATCCAACCTAGTTCCCACACCTCTTATCGATAATAATGAGCCACTTTCTGCTGTGAACTGTCTACACAGTTTCTTCACATTCATTGGAGATGTCACATTTTTTGCTTTTTACACGTACAGTCCTTCTTACATGTCAGAACTTTGTACATGTCAGAACTTTCTAGTGTTTGAGTTGTGAAAATAGTCAGTTTTTTCAGTTCAAGCTTTTTGCACATCGTTTTTTGTGTTGTATGTTTTTCAATGTTTTGTGCCCACAAAGAATTGAATACTACAGATTTTTTCACATGTGATTTTTGCCACGGGGCTCTGTGGATGATTTCGTCGGATGATGACTCTGTTGAATTCTGTTGCTTTTTTGATGGTTGGAAGCAGAGCCATTGTGTTAGGATCATCGATTGCCAACTGCATAAAACATCGGCACATTCTAGGCTAGCTGTGTCAGATGGCCAAGGAATGAGTCTCGACTTCAACGAATCTAGATCTGCTGGTAGCATCTCAAAAGTTCGCATTCGTCCTGTAATAGTTGAAATTGATGCATGACCATACTTTGCGTACATATATGAATTTATCTGTAAATATGCGATATCTCATAGAGATGGGGGTCTTATAGCACTTTGCTGACGACAGAACGTTGTCTTTAAAATGAATCTTTAAGGTTTCTCATAGGACATTGCTAAGATTCATTAATTACATTCACGGATCCAGACAATCTCTTCTAAAAGCCCTACTTCTTTGATAGGTGCCTAAACACTGTCAACACCCTCTAACAAAAAAAAGAAGATTTCTTAAAGGGGGAGTCCACTGAATTGAAATTTTTATTCCAATCGACGTAGAATTTCTGAAAGATCAACTATTCCTCTTGGACCCCAGTCCAAAAATTGCTCCTTCAAAAGATATACGTCAAAAACATGTCAAAAATTAGTACTCAAAGTGTGCAGATTTTTCACGTTGCACACTCTACGAAATTGAAAGTGAAAAACGTGTAAATCTGCACACCCTCAGTACTAATTTTTGCCCTGTTTTTGGCCTATAACTTTTTAAGGAGGTCCATGAGAAATAGTTGATCTCTCAGAAATTCAACGTCGAATGATACCAAAATTTTGGAATTAGTGTACACCCCTTTTAAAGAACAAACAATCAGATATTGCCACGTATCAGATAGAAGCTTCTAAAAGGAAAAATGCCACATTGCAAAGATGATTGATAACCTTTAAACCAATCAACGATTGCCACGTGTCACGTTAAAGCTTCTAAAAAGGAAAAAGGCGTTGCAAAAAAGCCACGTTATCAGAAGGTCATCAAGAAACAAATTCTGGCAGGCTCAGATTGGAAATCAAAATCAAAATCAGTATCGACATTTTTCGAACCATGAAGCCCACCGTTTGTGCTCTTCTCCTTCTGCTCATAGCAGAAATGGTTTTCGGGATTGGCGAGCCTGGAGTGCCAAAGTAAGTAGATATGTACCAATGAAATCTCGAGATCCTGACCAGTGGTATAGGACATTTTTCGCAGCCAACACTCTGTCACCTGACTTGGTGTATGCTTCATCTTAGATAGGCTAACAGAAAAAAGTCGGGGTTCTTAGAGGACCTCATCTTGAGATCCTGACCACTGGTATAGGCCCGTTTTGGTAGCCAACACTCTGTCAACTGATTCCGAAAAGTGAATAGTCGCTGAATTCACTAGTAACTCTTTCAGAAATCTGGCCAAAAATCTTCCCAAATCTCCGCCTGGAACTACGAAACGTCCACACAGTGAGCACCTCCAAGAAGCCAGGCCAAGCTACTGTCAAAAGGAAATCATTTGGTAACAAGAATGTACGAATTTATATTGATTTGACTTGCTGTAGCTAATAATATTTTAGGCTATTCAAAAATCGTCAGACATCAAGTCCTTCACAGAAGACCTCATCAACCAACACATTGACAGTCTACGTGCACGTCTGCAAGAGCAGCTTCAGGCCGACATTGTTCATCCAGATGGTTTATCAGAGGAGTCCCGACAACGTCGTCAGATAACACGTTTCTGCTTTCACCTTCACAGTGAGGGATCCCATCAGGAACACTCACCCTTGGTTGAGTTGTTCCCCGAAATTTTCGAGGCTTTCAAGGCTGGTGAGTAGATAGAAATCCGTTCAACTAATCAATTACATCTCCTCAGATTGTATTCCAACATCTGAAGAAGAAGAAGAAGGTCTCCGTCCATGCGAAGACGATGACTACGATCATCTCTTGGACGCCATCGACGACAACGACGACCATGCCGCCCACATCAGACAAGGATGAGATAGCGCACACCATGATGGCAAGGTTCTGTGACACTGAGTGCCGACCGATCAGTGACAAGTTAGTTTGTTTGCAGATATGCTAGCTTAGGGTGCGCATAAATATACTAATTTTGTATTTCTAGGGAAGCAGCTGCAGTGCACGCGGACTTACTCCTGTCAGCCAAAAGTCAAAGCCATGTAGTGAATGACGAAATTAACCAATTGTTAGAAGCGCAGAAACGTTGCTATCAGGGCCTTCGCACCATCGTTTCCCGTATGGCTGACATTGCCGCGTATAAAGAATGCCTCAGTATTCTTACCAGCGATGAAACAGCGATGGGTGCCGAAGCGTTAGTTAACGGGTTGCGCATAAGTCAGACACTCAAAGACAAGATATGGCAACATTTTGCAATTCGAACAAATCAAGACCATCATAAAGAGAGCATAGCTCTTGCCGAGCACGGGAAGCAGATTGAAAATTTCCAAGACACTCTCAGAAGCAAGAGAGATCAGTACTGTCCTGTGTGCAAGATGATGGCAAGCGCTGACGACTTCCAGAAAGTTGCCTGTTGTCCGTCCCAACCAAGCTCATCGTGTTTGAGAGAGCGGTTAAGAGTATGTAGGATATGCATTCGACATATAAGAAAAGGAGACGTTCCGCCACTAGCTGAGAAAAACGGCCTTTGCTTCGACCACACGCCTCCTGTCATTGCGCAACTCAATGCTATAGAGTTAATGCTTATTCAAAGAGTTCGTGTAATCCAATCAGTAGTTAACTTAAAGGACATTCGTGGCCAAAAGACTGGCATGAAAGCTTGTGGCGGCCCGGTAGTTGTTTTGCTCCTGAATGTCGAGGGATCTGTTAACACTGTATTAGCGGCTCTACCATCAACAGCTGAACTGAAGATTATCGTGAACTCAAACTGGGATAAAAAGTATATAGTATGCATGGAAAGGGTCCTATCACAACTGACAGAGAAAAACCAGTTGTGCATCGATGAGCCACCACCCGAGCTAAACGCTCTCAATTCCATTGAAGTAATGTTGATTCAAAGATCACGAGACTTGGAAACACACGGGAATGAAGGCTGCTGCAGGGGCAATGATCGTTGTACCAGCTAATGTTCAAGGAACCCTGAACACAGTTATGTCAACACTACCTTCTGCTCAAAATCTGAAGATCGTTGTACACTCAAACTGGGTCGAACAGTACATAGTTTGCTTGGAGAGAGTGCTAAAGGCGTTCAAAAATGTGGCCGACCACAGTATACAAAAGTTTCCCTAATGGAAAACGGCTTATTCTATTCATCCTGATAATGTCTGCTATAACGGGAGCCAAAGTATTGATCGACGCAGGGACAAGCTCGAAGCGCACGTCTACAATGCCAAAGTCCAAAGGCAGGCCGAAAAAACTGAAAATTTTCCGGAACAAAACCGTGATCAATAGACAAATCGACGACTGGAACAACGACAAAAACAAGGCGATTGATGTTCTGGAATGATCGTTGGCCAATTTGAAGACTCGTGTTAAAAAACATCTCACGGCTAATGTATGTCGACCGGATACCGTCACTGACAACAAACATGCAATGAGGCAACTATGTCGTCTCTCGTATCATGTAGAAAATGTGTGGTCAACATCTACGAATCTCGTTCCAATAACAGAGTTCTACGGTGAAGCATGGGAGTCATTTCGAAAAGACAGACCACGACTTAACCGATTGCTAGATGAGGATGACATTGTAGCTCCAATGAATGATCAACAATTTCAAGATCTTTTTGATGGGGTCTACGAAGAAGTGCAAGACGAACGGGCTGCGGATCCCAGTGAAGTTCTCCTACGCACACATCAAATATTTGGAGGATTGTGCGACGATGACTGTGAATATGTTGACGAAATGGAAGCTGCTCATATTCATTCTGAGCTTCTTCGTTTCGTTAATGACGAGTGTGACGAGTGTCCATTTGGCTTAAAAGAATGGATCGATCAAAACAAGACATGCTATCAAGGGTTACGTGCTATTTCATCACGGCTTAAAATCATAACACAAATTCAAGCATCAATCAAAGAAAGAAGGCATTGATTGAGAAGGGAAACTTGAACCAGAGTCTTGAATCTCTTTCCGTTCCAAACACGGTGAAGATTGTTGTATGGAAGGATATCGGAATTCATACGGATTGCACGCAACACACAGAGCAAAGTGTGTTTAACAAGCTTGGCAACGTTTTCATGAGGTTCCTATCAGGAATGGAATCAAAGAAGGACAAATTCTGTCACATATGCAAAATGATGTGTTGTGCCGACGGATTCCAAAAGATGTCTCGAAACAACGCTCGATACGGATTCACCAAAGATGTATCATGTCAAGATTGCGGAAAACAGTTCAATTGCTCGTCTTGTAAAGAAAAGACTCTCGATGTAGACCGAATCTGTGTGAGACATTTGAGAAACAGAAAGATGCCACCATTGGCAAAGGCCAACAATCTTGTCTTCTCAGGTAAGCAAAATCGAGGTTTACATATGTTCAAGTTTTAAATTTCAGACACGCCTGCTGTTATCAAAGACCTCAACTGCATTGAGAGAATGCTTATTAAGCGTGCAAGAGTTCTACAGACGATTGTGTGCATGAAGGATGTCAAAGGAAGGAATACAAACATGCAAGGAGCTTGTGGGGCAGCAGTAGTCGTTCCAACCACTGTTGAGTGTGATGTGAACAATGTGCTCGCCAAATTACCTTCTGCTCAAAATCTCAAGATTTTGGTTCACTCCAATTGGGACAAGAGCTATGTGGTATTCATAAAGAAGGTGATTAATGCTTTCGAATGGTTGAAAGCCAATAATCCCGAATACGCATCCATCGAAATAGATTACTCGTTTCGTTTGAAGATCAACGAAAATGTCAAGCTTGAGAACAACCCCAACGCCACGCAAAATGATGTTGACAAGCTAATGAGACCGGCAAACCGGAAACAAGGAACACTTTTAAGACTCATCGAAGAGGTGGAAGCATACCAAGATGTCAATCAGCCCCCATCTATGAACGGTCGCACGTATCAACTTCAGAAGTTGAATTACAATCCTATTCCAAGAAAGGATACTCGTCGTGACTTGTGGGCGTTTGCTGATCTCTTGCCGTATGGCCAAGCTGGAATGTATTCCACAAGAGAGATTAAACTTGAATGTCATCAATACTTGCGCTCGGCTCTTCTAAATGCAAATCGGGTTCTTGCAACATCAATGCCATATCTTTGTTTCCAATATGCCGATAAGATCCAAAAACAACTAGCTTCATGCCAAGGAACACAAGCACGGCTGAAAAAAAAATCAAACTCTTAACAACGTTGATCTCAAAGATCCGGAAACCGCAGAAACTATAACCGGTGTTTTTTTCCAAAATACGGGGATTTACGCAATACTGGAAGTCCATAAGATGTCGTCTTTTGTTTCATGTCGCCATGTTTGGGTCTGCTACATGGTTTGTCACACTCAATCCAAATGTTCAACAATGGACCGATTTGCACGACATCTACGCAAAACAAACCGGGCGTGCGGTAACTTCGGAAACAATTGACGATGAAATCCAGCTTGATCCGGTTATTTTCAGCAGGTACTGGAAACTCAGAGTACAGGAGATGCTGAGGACTGTGATTCTGGCGGAAGATGGTCCGTTAGAGAGAGTGAGTCGTATTTGACAGTTATTCAACGCACCTCTTCATATTAAGGTCGCCCGCTTCTTTGTGCCCGAGCACGACGCCAACGACGCCATAAAAGTCGAGGACTTTTACCGCCGAATGTGTCTTCTCTTCGTCCCATGGCAAGAGGAATCGGCGATACTCGCGATCTATGGAAAGGAAACTTATTTTGAGACATTCATTGCACATATGAATCAACTTAAGGAGGTGTCTCTCACTGCTCATAATGAAGTTCTGGACTTGGTCGAAGTATACAAGGACTTCAAGAAAGACTGCAAGCTGGCATATATCAAAGCCAAACAGATCAAGGTAAAATTCCGTTTTCATCTAGGCGCACAATAAGAGTATTAAATTTGCAGGAAGCCCTCAAAAATCACAAAGTGTCGAACGAGTTCAGACTTCAAGTGCAGTCACGTCGAGTCAACGTCGAAGATCACCAAGCCAAACTGAAACTTCTCAACCGACCACAGAAGAAGTTCTTCAATATGGTGATGGAAGGGATAAAACGAGCACGGGTGAGGATTCCAATTGTTTTCCTCAAATATAGCTAAGTTTTACAGGACGGATCTAGTGCACTGTTGCTTTATTGCTCCGGAACTGCTGGTGTCGGAAAAAGCTACGTCATCGACTTGTTAGCCGATGCTCTGGAGCTCAAGTACGGATCCAAGGACGCCCAGACCAACGAGCCTGCGGTTCTCTTGGCGGCACCAACAGGACTAGCAGCAATAAACATCAGAGGCCAGACCCTACACACTCTCCTTGGAATCAAAGTTGATGTGAAGTACACTGCTTTATCAGATGAAGAGAAGGATCTACGGCGAGAGTTGTTCAAGAACGTTCAGCTCCTCATAATCGACGAGATTAGCATGGTATCAGCTGAGATGTTGGCAAAGATCAACAACCGACTCAAAGAGATAACTGGAAGGCGTCTGGAAGACTTTGGCGGGATGAACGTAGTGGTTTTTGGCGACCTAATGCAACTTCCACCGGTCAAGGACACTCCTATATTCAAAGGTAATTACTATGACGCATGTCTAAGCCTATGCTAACTTTACAGGTCTCACAGCGGCCATCTCACGTAACGTATTCGGTGGATTCGGACCGGGAATGCATCTTTGGCAACTGTTTCAATTTTACGAGTTAACTCAGAAAGTTCGACAACAGCACGATACAAGCTACGCGGATGTACTGGGTTTGAACATGTGGTTGTACACGTCAAGATGTTTCTTATTCCAGGAAGAATGCGGCTCGGCGAGATGACTTCAGAAGACGAAGAAGCGCTCCGCTCTCGCCTCATTCCAAACGATGGTTCCTCGTCCAAAGTCCTCAATGCAGCCCGATATCATCTGGAAATTATGAAAAAGGACCCGTTCATAATGACACTTCTCCCCAACATTATAGATGTAGATGAGTTCAATGAGACTGTTTTGAAACTTATGGACACGCCCTTAATGGACATCCCAGCCGAGGACTCAGAAGTGAATCGGAAGAGAACTGTCAAGCCATGGCAATTAAAGAGTAAGAGACACAACACACCCGTGTTCAATAAAACTAGTTATATTACAGGGTATTCCATTGTCTCTAAAAATACGACAACTGCTGAAGACAACACAGAAGTGCCAATGGTTGCCGCTGGTTTGCAATTAAAAATTCTACTTGCTCTCAACTGCAGAGTCATGTTGCGACGAACGATCGATCGTGCAAATGGTTTGGTTAATGGACTAACTGGTGTTCTGGTGGATACCAAGCTCGTTCAAGGAGAACTTTATGAGCTGGGGATTAGGTAAGCCGAACGCGTCTAACTCTCAACATGTTATTCTTCAGATTTGATTATATGCCCGGAGAGGTACATTGGATTAGAAAAGTGAGCGCAATGTACGAATTATACAGTGGCCAGATTCGTTCACGACGTCAGTTTCCTATCGAGGCTGTTTTTGCCGTCACCTGTCACAAGTCTCAAGGCCTAACTTTGGACAATGTATTGATGTCGACTGAGTAAGACAGAAGGTTACCTACTCTGAATACAATTAGATACTTTAGATCAATGTTTGTCGATGCACAATTTTATGTCGCGACAAGCCGAGTGAAGACCATCGACGGACTACACCTTCTGGATCTATGCGCCATCAAGGCTACGGCAAATGTAGATGCCATACAAGAATACGTATGGCTCAGAACTCTGAATAAATCTACTTGACCGTTTCCATATGTTCATCAATAAATGTTATTAATGATCTAAGATCATGTAGAAAAGTAGTGGAATTCTTACTAAAGGTTAGACTCTGTTGCGAGAGTCAGAAAGCAAATATCGGTATCAGCTTGTTCGCTAGAAAAGTAGGGGAATTCAACTGTCTCCTTACTTTACTGATGCTAATTCGCCCTTTCTAAAGGCCCTATAAATCCTGATATAAATCGATG
Source organism: Caenorhabditis sinica (assembly GCA_963932045.1). Lineage (NCBI taxonomy): Eukaryota > Metazoa > Nematoda > Chromadorea > Rhabditida > Rhabditidae > Caenorhabditis > Caenorhabditis sinica. The sequence goes on along the minus strand of OZ009942.1, from coordinate 19,919,882 downwards.
GCTTACCGCTATCGACGCCAAACAGTAAGAAAACTGTGAGGGGTGAGCGACTACTTGAGAAAAAAACGGAGTCGTAGGCAAATGATTAGCTAATCACGGTTAACATTAGTACAGCGCCCAAGCAAAACATTTGAGTCAAAACGCAAACTTTTTGCCGAAAAATGGGGCAACAAAAAACATTTTTCACAGTTCTGCCCCTATCAAACTTTCCTAATTTTCCCAAAAGTGAGCTCTTTTTCGGCGCGTCTTTGGATTTTGTGGATTATTTTTGGGCGTTTTGGGCGCGTTTTGGCGTTTTGGGATTTCCTACATCTTTGATAGGAGCCTGAACGCTGTCAACACCCTCTAACAAAAAAAAAAAGATTTCTTAGAGAACAAACAATCAGATATTGTCACGCATCAGATAGAAGCTTCTCGAAAAAAAAGCCAAGTTGCAAAAATGATTGATAAGCATTAAACCAATCAACGATTGCCACGTGTAACGTAGAAGCTTCTAAAAAGAAAAAAAGCGTTGCAAAAAAAAGCCACGTTATCAGAAGTCATCAAGAAAAACATTCTGGTAGGCTCAGATTGGAAATCAAAATCAGTATCGAAATTTTTTGAACCATGAAGCCCACCGTTTGTGCTTCTCTCCTTCAGCTCATAGCAACAATAATCTTCGGGATTGGCGAGCCTGGAATGCCAAAGTAAGTGAATATGTACCAAGGGAAAGATCACTAACACAAAATTTCCAGAATTGTCGATAGACTTTTGGGCCATTCCTGCTTTGAATTCGATCAAACTGACGTCTGGATTCCAACCGACCACCCCGACTTACGCTCACGAATGCTCAAGCCAAGAAGTCAGACAGCTGAGGTATCTAATCAAATTAGTTTTTATTTATCGAATTTCAATTTTCAGATTCGTCGGATGATGTTATTGATACTGAATGCCGTAACGATAGTGTCACGTCGCTAAACTCAATTTCATACCGACATCAAACGAAACGGCACGCTATAGAAGGAAACAGAAAGAAGATGGCGTTTGTTCTCGTGAAGCAAAGGGTATGTAGTTGAAACGATAGGCTTTGTCACATTTGAAACTTCAGGTGGTCAGATTCTACATCCCCGAACACGACGTCAGTGATCCTATCAAAAGTGAAGACTTCTACAGGCGTATGTGCATGCTTTTCATTCCATGGAGGGTCGAAGCGGAGTTGCTGAACAAATACGGAAAGGAGACGTATCTCGAAACCTTCATGGCTCACATGGATATGGTGGAGGCCACAGGCCGTTCTGCTTTCGACGAGTTGGCTGCCATGGTCTCATTGTACTAAAACTTCAAGGTTAAGAGACGGCTGGCTAAAACGAAGGCTCTTCAAATAAAGGTAATTGGTAAGTTCGTTTTCAGTAATCATTTGTTTGTTAAGAAAACGTTTGAGACCTACAACATCAACCAAGACCGTAACGAATTGCAACTAAAAGAGAGGATTGTTGATGAGGAGCAGCACAAACGAGATGTAGCTTCACTCAATCGGAAACAGAAGATATTCTTTGATATGGTTATGGACGGTGTTGAAAAGCGGAAGGTAAGCTGATATAGTATGCTCTGAATTTTAACGCTCAGTCGTTATAGGATCGGCAAGTACCTATAAGAATGTTTTGCACTGGGAGCGGAGGAGTTGGGAAGTCGTTCGTTATCAAGTGCATAGCAGATGCTATTCACTTGAAATATGGAAACGGCAGCGATGCTCTCTCGAATCCTGCTGTTCTGTTTGGAGCACCAACCGGTCTCTCTGCAGTTGCCATAGACGGAATGACAATTCACGCGTTGCTCGGAATTGACGTAATTAGCTATCTATGTTAACTAATTAAACAGCATCGCATGTTAAGGTAAAAAAAAGGCCAAGATCGTGTCTACGAAAGTCTGAGTAACGAAAGACAAGATCTCAGACGTGCGCTCTTCGAGAATCTCAGAGTTCTGATCCTTGATGAGATATCAATGGTTTCATCAGTGTTTTTGGTCATAATATCAAACAGGCTCAAGGAGATAATGGGATCGGAAGAAGAGTTTGGAGGCGTTACCATCGTCGTCTTTGGAGATCTTTTACAATTACCTCCAGTAACAGAAGATCCTGTGTTCCAAGGTAAGTGAGTATAATTGAGCAAATTTCAATGCCCAAGTAGAGGTATTCAAGATCATTCGGTAACAAAGAACTTTGGAGGAATTAAATCAGGCATCAACAGATGGCATTTGTTTGGTTTCTTCGAGTTGACCGAGAACGTACGACAGAGCGCTGACACGGAGTACGGAGATGTCTTATGTATGAAACTGTTAAAAGTTGCATAGACGCAACAATTTCAAACTTTACAGGTCGAATGAGAACTGGCGAGATGATACAAGCAGATCAAGAGTTGTTGAAGACAAGAATAATCTCTGGACAAGCTGACAACAATAGTCTAGAATGTGCAGGACGATGCTACATGGAACTGGCAGCTAAGGATTCGTACACGATGGCGCTGTTCTCATACAACATTCAAGTCATAGCGTTCAACCGAGTCATCATGACATTAGCCAACATGAATACATTTACGCTGACGGCAACCGATACTACACTGGGTGGGAATACGAATTCCGGGAAGGCGAAACCCTGGAAACGAAAAGGTAAATTACTCATTACATCTTGTTCACTGCTATCATTATTTAGGCTGGCAAATCGAGCAGATGGATGTTGATCCCAAACGAGAAGAAGAAGAGGACATCTCATTGGCTGGCGGTTTGCGCACCTCTATCACCCTCAGTCTGAACTGTCGAGTAATCCTCCGCCGAAATATAGACAAAGTAAAAGGACTTGTCAATGGACACACAGGAGTTTTGGAGTCGGTGGAAAGGTGTGGAGAAGAAATAACAACTCTTGGCATGAGTGCCTCACTATTTTTCTCAAACCCAATATTGCAGATTTGATAGAATGCCAAATGAAGTTCACCGCATTTCGAGATGCTCGGCGATGTATGAGACTAAATCAGGACAAAGAAAGACGCGTCGGCAATTCCCTGTTGATCCTGCGTATGCAATCACAATTCATAAGTTTTTTCTCCATGAAGTCTAATATTTTCATGCCTAGATGAAGATTTACTACTTTTTTGATAGGAGCCTGAACGTTGAGCACTGTCAAGACCCTCCAACAAAAAAATGGTTCTTTTGTCAGAGAACAAAACTCAGCGATTGCCACGTATCAGATAGGAACTTCTTGAAAAAAGCTACGTTGCAAAGATGATTGATAAGCTTTTAACAAATCAGCAATTGCCACGTATCACGTGGAAGTTTCTAGAAGGAAAAAATGCAACGTGGCAAAAGTGAGCTCCAGGATGAGCTCCCAGAAAATTCAGTCTTCAAAATATGAAGTTCACAAAGCGACATCTTTTACTCCTTCTTCTCCTATCTACAGTACTCCCACCTCCACCGACCGAGCCACCGCCACCGACCGGACCACCGCCAAAGTGAGTTTAAAAAAATTAGGGACTCTTAGGACATTCTGGATCCCAGGCTGTAGTGCTGGGATCCAGAAAGTCCTCTAAGAATACTTTTTTTGTAACTTGACTTGGTGTATGCTTCATCTTATCTAAACGAAAAAAATCGGGGTTTTTAGAGGACCTCATCTTGAGATCCTGACCAGTGGTATAGGACACTTTTCGCCCCCAACACTCTGTCATCCGACTTGGTGTTTGCTTCATCGTAGCTAACAGAAAAAAGTCGGGGTTCTTAGAGGACCTCATCTCGAGATCCTGACCAGTGGTATAGGACATTTTTCGCAGCCAACACTCTGTCAACTGACTTGGTGTATGCTTCATCTTATCTGAGATGTTATAGGATGTCTAACCGAGAATGTGGCCAAAAGTCTTCCCAAGTCTCCGCCTGGAACATCCAAGCGTCCACACAGTTTGAGTGCTTTCAGGAAACCCGGAAGAGCAACTGTCAGAAAGAAATCCTTCGGAAATAAACAGGTATTTTACACTATAAGCGTTTTCATCTCACTGACAAAACTTTCAGGCTATTCAAAAGAGCACTACCATGAAAGAATACGCGAGAAAGTTGATTACCGATCACATCGTTTCACTCAAACGACGTCTTGTGGATCAATTGGAAGCCAACGTCATTCGGCCGAATACTGTTACTGATGATGGGCACAAGAGAAGGCAGTTGACACGTTTATCCTTCCATCTGTTCCGAGTAGGCTCCGATGACGTTTACCAGCCGCTGTCCAACATATTCAAATGCATATATAATGGATTCTTGAAAGGTGAGTGTGTGCTAATCGTTACTCAAATATGTATCAATTTATCGTTTCAGACCGTTTGTTTTCACTCGATGAAGAAGATGACACACGTGAGCTGAACGACATCGAACACAGACGGTTGCAGAATGAGTTGGAGGAACCGGACGATATGCCACCGACGACGGAACCCGACGAAATCGCGGACACAACAATGACACGACTATGTAACTTCGAGTGTCCGATTGTGACAGACAGGTTAGTTTACTGGCGCTTTATGTTAGGATAGATGGTTTTGTGTTCTAGGAAAGCTTCCACCGTGCACTCAGAGCTATATGATTATGCAACGGGCAAGACCGTTCTCTTAAGTGAATATGCTAAGGGTTGGCTAGATGCTCATAGATCTTGTTGTCAAGGGAGCCCTATCGTGCTTGGCTGACATTGCCAATTAAAATGTCTCAAGATTCTAGACGATGACGAGCGCGCAATAGGTGCTGAGGCACTAGTCAACAGTCTACATATGAGCCAGAACATTAAAGACCAAATTTGGTGTCGTTTCGGCGTTCGGGATAAGTAAGACCATCACCAAGAGAGCATAGCACTTTCACGTTACGGGAAGCAGATTGAACAGTTTCAAGAAACTCTCAATCGAAAGAGAGATCAGTACTGCCCTGTGTGCAAGAAGATGGCAAGCGCAGACGACTTTCAGAAAGTTGCCTTGCCATCTCTTCGCTATGCTCTCAACGTTCCATGTTCCTCGTGTTCTCCGTCTCAACCATGCGGATCATGTTCGACACAACGGTTGGGAGTGTGTCCGATTTGCATTAGACATATCAGAAAAGGAGAAGTTCCGCCATTAGCTGAGAAGAACGGACTTATTTTTGATCCCACGCCTCCTGTAATCGCACAGCTAAACGCTATAGAGCTCATGCTCATTCAAAGAGCTTGCGTTGTTCAATCTGTTTTGAACCTCAAGGATATTCGAGGCAAAAGCACCGGAATGGGTGCTTGTGCAGGTCCAGTAGTAGTGTTGCCAGTGAAGATTATAGTGAACTCGAACTGGGAAAAACAGTATACATATAGTCTGCATGGAAAGCGCATTGGCGGTTTTAGCCTGACTGAAAACAAGCAACCCTGAGTACAAGAACATCAGTCTAGATTCTAATTTCCGGTTCACTATAGGTCACGATGTGCTCTTCGATGACCCTAAAATGACTCAAGAAGACGCTGATCGCCTGATACGACGTTCATCAAGTGAAGGTGGATCACTACTCGAGTTGATTCCCACGACAAGTCGCAAGGTTCTATATATCCGAACACGACGCCGATATCTACTGAAGGTTGAAGACTTTTATCGCCGAATGTGTCTGCTATTTGTCCCGTGGAATTCCAGTTGAAAATCAGTCCGACTAAAACTTCTCACCGAAGTTGTCAATTTCACAAAAACTCTTCATACAGTTTTTTGACCACATTTTTGAACAAGACAATGTCCTTCCAAACAACATTTTTGGCAATCGTTCAATTTATGACATCTATTTTGACTGGAGATGAAGAGGGATTTATTCCAAATCCCGAAGATGTTCCAAATTTTGATGAGGAAGCCAAGTATAGAGAGTGTTTGAGAAAGACTCTCGAGGTAAGAGAATATCATTCACTCATTCGAAGCAAAAATGTTTTTTTTTCAGAAAACTCCATCCAAATTTAAAGAAACCTTTGCCATCCGACGTGACGTTTATGAAGAGTGCCAGGACATCAATTGCTCTGAATCATTTGGTTTTCAGAGTTTTCAGATGAAAATTCAGATGCCGCTGTCTGCCAAATTTTCCATTCAAGACCATCTTTTTGAGATGGATCTGGTTGACAGTGAAATTTGTAACACAGAGGACTGCAAAGTTATGAGAGCGAAAAGATCAAAACTTGTGACCAAGAAGTACCTGATTATTGAGAACAGCAATGGGCTGAACAAAAGGGGAACTGATGGAAAATCGCAAGGGAATACCAAGGTCCGAGTGGATGGAAAGGATTACGTGTTGAAGGGCGTCGTGTTCAAAAGAGACGACAACATTGTCACGATGCGCCAAGAGGATGGTGGTGCGATGCCGTCGACTAACAAGTGGTATTTTGGGGTTTACGAATTCACTGACAAATTCTAATCTCCTGAAAAATAGTTCAAATTCCCAACCTGGTTCGACTCCATTCAACATTGTCATCCTTCTTCTCCAAAACATCAATCTTCAACATGCATTTTATTCGTAGCATCCTCTCATCTGATCATGATCTGTCCTACAGTAGTATAAAGGTTTTACACAAGAGCCAATGGTTCGAGGAGACGGCCATCTTGTCCTTTTACGGGAAAGACACCTACTTTGAGACGTTCCTCGCACACATGGATCAGCTTAAATCACAATCCATTGCCGCATACGAAGAAGTTGCTGGGATCGTATCAATCTACAAAGACTGCAAGAAGGATTGCAAGCGGGCGTCAGTAAGAGCTAAATTGATAAAAGTGAGAGCATATGGTTCGGTTAACTATAACTTCGTGTCTTCTTATATGAAGCTCCCAAAAACCAGAAACCGGGCTCCAAGGATTACGAGCTCCAAATGCAGTCAAGACTCGTCAACGCTACCCAACACGCTATCGCAATATACAGAAAGGACAAAAAGCACTGTTACTGTATTGCTCGAACAGCTAGAGTAGGCAAAAACTACGTGATTGACTGTTTAGCGGATGCTGTGGAACTGTTGTACGGGTCTTCTGCCAATCAAACAACACATCCAGCTGTTTTTCTCTGTGCCCCTACAGGACTCGCGGCTATCTCCATACGTGGTCAGACTGTTCACACGTTGCTCGGAATTAAGGTAACAAACGGAAAAGAGGCCGGTTATGACGCTCTGTCGGATGAAGAGCGCGACTTGCGACGCGAGATGTTCCAAAAGGTCAATCTGCTTATCATCGTTGAAATCAGCATGGGTTCTGCAGAGATGTTGGCAAAGATTTCTCAAAGAGATTATGGGTAACAGAAAAGACTTTGGTGGACTCAACGTTCTAGTGTTCGGAGACTTGATGCAGTTACCACCCGTAAAAGCACGTCCTATATATAAAGGTAATTTAACCGATCTAAACTAATAGTGACTTCAATATGTCAGGTCTAACAGCATACCTCTCAAAACGAATCTTTGGCACCTTTTCCAATACTTTGAGCTCACTGAGAATGTACGCCAGCAACACGACACCGCCTACGCAGAGTTGTTAGGTATGATACGTGACACATAGAACGTTATTATCACATTGTTTTAGCACGAATGAGAGTCGGACAGTTGACGCAGAACGATGAAGAAACGTTGAAAACAAGGTTGATCACGAACGACGGACAATCGGATCCTCTCTATAATGCTGCCAAATACTACCTCAATCTGATGAAAACCGATTCTAAGCTGATGACTCTAGTTCCTCGTGTCAATGATATTCTGCAGTTTAATGAGTCAGTAATCGAGCTGATGGATACTCCAGCTATACGACTGCTTGCCGACGACACAGATGTGGGTCGAAGGAAGTCAACGAAGCTCTGGCAATTGAAGTGTGAGTACATTATTTCATTGTGAAGCAGCTTTATAGTTGACTTTCATGTTATTCGATCGTTTCAACCGACACAACAACAGCAGAGGACAATACGGAAGTGCCGCCTTTTGCTGCTGGATTGAAATCGCAAATTACGCTTTCAATGAATTGCCGTGTGATGTTGCGAAGAACAATCGACAGAGTAAATGGACTGGTTAATGGGATGACGGGAGTTCTAGTTGATGTGAAAATTTCACATGGTGAGATCTACCAACTGGGAATTAGGTATGAACTAGGTTTATCGGTACTATCAAAGATGAATATGAATTTAGATTCTACCAAACTCCTACACAAGTTCTATGGGTTCCGAAAACTAGTGCAATGTATGAGCTCTCAAGCGGACAAATCAGAAGCCGTCGTCAATCGGAAAGGTCAATTGGAGTCACGTGGAAATTAAGGGACGAGAACATGAAACAACAAGAATTCACCGTTAGCGAGCTTATTATAAATTGTTTATTTTTAAAAGTTTATTGTGAGTATTGCTGAAAAATAAATAAGATTAAATCAGAAAATTATCCTCTTCTCATGTTCTTTTTCATCTTGATCGACTTGGACATCAATGACTTCTGCTTTTTTGCCTTGGCGGCTATCTTCGCTGCGATTGCGGCAGTTGGTGGAGTGATTCTGTGGATCCTGGTGCTGCCGGTGCCCACTGCCTTCCTAGCTTTTGAAATCTCTAAAGCCGATGGAGTCTTGATCATGATACTTCCCCATCTTCCGGAAATGTGAACCACGTCGATCTTCCTTGTCGGCTTCGTTGTTTTCCCGATCTTGGCGATCACCATCTTCAGTTTCTTTGCTTGCTCCTTGTCCCTCTTCTCGACACGATTCTTGTAGAACTTCTTCCATGTGATGCCATCCGTCTTGAATCCAGCATAACTGGGAAAATCTCGATGTACTTTTTCAGCATAGAGATCCTCCTCAGTGAAAGCCGGAGTTTTGAAGATTGCTTGTCTTGAGCACATGTTTTCAAACCGTAGTTTTCAGTAGTTTTGATTTGGAGAACTGATGTTCATAGAGTACTTTTCACAGCTTTTATACCAAAATTTTCAGAGATGCCCTATTTAGACAAGAACAAAAAGTAAGTTAGGGTAACACGTAAAGTAAAAATGTTCCAGAAAATCCGTTTTCTCAAAACGTGTTCCAAAAATTTGAAAACAAGATTTGCTGATTTTGTCTGTTCGTATCTTGTATCTTCCTTTCACGTGACCACAAAAAAGTTCAAGTTTTTGGAACACGTTTTGGGAAATCGGATTTCTTGGTACATTTCTGTTTTACGTGTTACCCTAACTCACTTTTTGTTCTTATCAATATGGGGCATCTCTGAAAATTTTGGTATAAAGCCTGTGAAAAGTGCAGAATCGACATCAGTTTTCCAAATCAAGGGAACTTCAACACTGCAGTCTTGTCACATGTGCTCAATCCAATCAAAGAAGCTGAAGATGGTGATCGCCAAGATGGGGAAGACAACGAAGCCAACAAGAAAGATCGACGTCGTTCACATTTCGGGAAGATGGGGGAGGATCATGATCAAGACTCCATCGGCCTTGGAACTTTCAAGAGCTCGGAAGGCAGTGACCACCGGCAGCACCAGGATCAACAGAATCACCCCACCAACTGCCGCGATTGCTGCTAAAATGGTCGCTGAAGCAAAGAAGCAAATGTCCAAATCGATCAAGATGACGAAGAACATGAGAAAATGATGATTTCGATATTGTCTCCTCTATAAAAATTTCTTTTATTTTTTCTCTATTTTTCTCATTTATCAGTATAATAAATATGTTCAAACCAGCTTTGCTGGTGTTCAAATAAGCTCGGAAACGACGACTCTTGTATTTTGAGAATTTCGTTCTTTAATTTCACTTGACAGCATATACAGGGTGGCTAATAGCCTGGCCCAGCCCATCCGCACGATCGGGCTCAATTCTTATATGCATTTCAGTCCTGTGGATTAGTTGACCCGCGTAGCTCAGCGGTAGTGCTTCACACTACGGTTCGAGTCGACCCGGGTTCGACACCCATCCGTGGTTCGAGGTCTGTAACAAGGCTTAAAAACATCAGAATAAAGTCTAGAAAGAACAAGAACCAGGATGGGGAAGAAGAAGGATGAGCACCGGTTTCAAAGCTAATGATTATAGTTGGAGCGTGTTTGAAATTGCTTATGATATAAATCGTGACCATGAAGCTTTCGAAATAGTTTTGCAATACGATATAGGAGTGAAATGAGCGTTGACTAAAATAAAATAGAGCTTCATTTTATAAATAATGGTTACTTTTATCTCGAAATTCTTGTTTGTTTTAATTCTTCTTCCCGCTTGTAATTTTTTTTAAATTCATATTTAATTGATTTCGGGTTAACAAATCAAAACGCTTATAAATGCTTACAATCTCTGTCGAGCAGGCAACGATGTCTTCTGAACTCTCACTGGTTCCGAATAGGACGATTTTGAGAAGAAACGAAGGAGCGACAGAAACACGTCGGCACAATAAGAGATTGTGAGACAAAACGATTATGAGCGTTTTGATTTGTTTTCCAGAAATCAAATTGATATGAGTTAAAGAGATTACAAACGGGAATAAATGTCGATTTTCTCCATTCGTCAAAGGCCTTCCATTGATGTTCGGAACTTCGTTGATTTAGTGATGGATGACTTATTGTTGTATATTTGGGTTTTTTCTCAATGAAGTCAAATATTTTCATGCCGCGATGACAATTTATGGATTGGAATCTGTTTAAACTATCAGGAACATATCAGAAATGAACCCACTTTTCCCGAATTTCCAACGTCCTCCCTTTTTTTGGAAATTTGGGATCTAGGGGTGATATGAAAAATGACAAATACCCTCGAATGTCTCTCCATCTCCAGGGGTACTCCTATTCCAAGTCTTAGGCTTAGGTATATTCCTAGTCTCGAACGGTAGGCCTATACCTAGTATTTGGATTAGGTTTATTCCTATTCTTAGGTTTAGGCCTATTCCTAGTATTAGGTTTTGCTCTATTCCTAGTCTTAAGATAAGGTCTATTCTTATTCTTAGGCTTAGGTATATTCCTAGCCTTAGGCTTTTAGCCTATTCCTAGTCTCTGGCATCTGACTCGCCACCGACTCATCAACACAGCCGACCGAGATTTCTAGACAGCCTCCTCATTCGAAACCTACTCGTGGCCGTCACACACACAGCCATCAACGGCCAGCGCGCATTTAAGACTAACACACACACAGACAGAGTGCCTCCTCGCCGCGGCCGACCTCAACCCCTCGCACAGACTGCCTCCCCACCGTCGGGAGTGGCCGAGTGGTGGGCGCGCAACTGTCGCGCTGCCCGCTGCCAACACACACAAACCCGCGTAGTAGAACAGCACCCGGTCGCCGAAATTCTACACACACGAGAAGAGTAATATATGTCAGGAGGGAAGCAGTCGTGCTGAGTGCGTGAGTACTGGCGGTCGGCAGTCGTCTGATCGGTTGTATGTGTGTGGCGAGTAGTCACATGTGTACTATCGGATCGGTCGGCTAGGCTAAGGCTTAGTCTTCCCAAATGATATCTGCTTGTGGTGGCGTGCTCGGTTGCCGGGTTCTGATCATCACAGCGGCGATTCCTGAATCTATGTAGTTCACGGCGTCGAGGCGTCGTGATCGCTAGTGGACGGTTTCGTTTTTTCTAAATGCATCTCTACTGCATTACTTTAATGTTGTTGCATTATCGGTCGTTGTTGTGTGGGAGCGGTTTACGAGAATAAGACTTGTCGAACACTAGTCAGGAAGTCTCGCATCTGTATTTATATAGGTGCGAAATGGAATACTAGTGCTGGCAAAAATTTCTCGCTAGACTTCTAGTCTGCGTAATACCTGATTGATTCTGTCAGCGCGATATGCTCAAAAGATTAAGCCATGCATGCTTTGATTCATCAATGAAATTGCGTACGGCTCATTAGAGCAGATATCACCTTATTCGGAATTCTAATATGGATAACTGCGGAAATACTGGAGCTAATACATGTCACTAAACCCCAACGCAAGGCGGGGTGCAATTATTAGAACAGACCAAACGTTTTCGGACGTTGTTTGTTGACTCTGAATAAAGCAGTTTATTGTCAGTTTCGACTGACTTTATCCGAAAAGGGTGTCTGCCCTTTCAACTAGATGGTAGTTTATTGGACTACCATGGTTGTTACGGGTAACGGAGAATAAGGGTTCGACTCCGGAGAGGGAGCCTTAGAAACGGCTACCACGTCCAAGGAAGGCAGCAGATTCTTCTACTCGAAAAAACTTTACTTTAGTTTACGTGAAGAAATTCAAAATCCATTATTTTCGAGTTTTTCAATACTGTGGACTTTCCACTGATTAAAGAGAAGAAGTTGTCTTCGAGAAACCAATTGTAAGGAAAAGTGAGTTTTTGTAAGCTAATTCAGACGCCTCCTTCACTAACAGTCGGTTCCACGAAGGCAATCTCTTCCTCGTAATCAGTGAGGTCGTAGGGTTTTCCAGTTTTATTCAGTTTCGTTCAGTTTTTGGTCTAAATGTTGAATGTTTTTGCTATTAGCGATATTCCGAGTTGTTCCGTGCGCTACCTTGACAACATAATGATCGCGCGCTTTTTTCAGTTTGTCATTAGTTGAATTTTGAATTTTTCTTGTAAAATTTTGATCTCTTCGGTTCAAAATTATGCGCGTGCGAATTTTAGAAACCAAGTTCTCAATGGAGCACAGGGAACCACTCGAAATATCGTTAATATCAGTGCGGTAAAAATCAGGAAACCTGCGTTCTACTTGGCAAATGGAAAAGAAAAACACACCTATGTTTTCTCAAAACTCTTCTATTTCACCTAATGCACTGAGAGTGCAGTAGGGCGCAGGTTTTCTAATTGTTATTGTTCACATAATATCCGTTCAATTTTACCGTTTTTCTTGCGGTTTTTCTCGTTATTCTATGAGTTTTTTCAGAGTCCATTCACCTCAATTGAAAAATGCCTGTTGTGACATCTCCACTTCAACTTCTCAGCACGGTGCAATTGGAAGAACTCACACTTGAACAGAGGAACATTGCCACCTTCCTCAGAAATCATCTGAAACAGAATATCGTATGTTTTGAAATGATTAATTTTCACTCACAGAAAAAATTTCAGTCAGCACAACTTCTTCATCACATCGGAGGCCGGGCTGGAACTGGGAAAACAGTTCTTCTTAGATTTCTCCACGACATCATTGTACAACATTTCGGGTACAATGCGTCCTGTATGTTGACTGCAACCACAGGAACAGCAGCTGAAAGTATCGGAGGAAGGACTCTTCACTCTGCGATGAAGCTTGCAGTAAGTATTTAATTTTTTATTTGAAAACATCTAATAAGTTACACATTTCGAAGAATAATTAGTTTCAGAAAATAATAATCCACACACTTATCATTTCTCACCTTTTTTTCCAGTTCACTTTCTCACCTAATGTACAACATTGTATTTTCAGATTCACGATAAAGACGCATTTCGACCCCTCATAGGGAGAGCCTTGGAAAAGCTTCGGAACGATCTGGAAGGCGTTAAGTTTTTGTTTATCGATGAGATAAGTTTGTTATCTTCTCGTGGACTTTCGGAACTTAACTCCATCCTTCAACGAGCGCTCAAATCGACTCTTCCATTTGGAGGATTGTCTGTATTCCTATTTGGCGATCTTCTCCTATTGCAGCCTGTTAGTCGTGCTCCAGTTTTTGAAGGTATTAATTTCAAGTACGAAACTTTTTTCAAAATGAATGTTTCAGATTTACCCGCCAACTTCCTCCCCCGGAAAAACTCGATTTCGATCGATCAATCAAATCTGAAAAAGGAGAACCTCTTCGATCTCTTCGATATAGTTTTCCTCGAAGAAATGATTCGTACGGAAACAAAAGAAGACGATGAAATACTCCAGAAGATCCGCATCGGAGACATCACAGCAGAGCTGACTTGCCAGATCGAAAACAAATGCAGCATGAGAAACATAGATATTTTTGAGGAGTTGAAGGACATTGAATCCGAGAACCCAGGAAAAACCTTCATGATTCTCGCTACGGAAAGAAGAGTAGTGGAAGCACTGAATGACTACGTGAGTTCAATCAACGTTGGAACTAATTTTAGGTAAAATTTTCAGAAAGTCAAGTCAATGGGAACTCCGACCACAATTCGTTCTATTTCATTCAACAGAACGAAACCAAATGCAGTTAGGATGATCAAGAAGGTCGAAGGAAGCTTCTTCACGACCATGAAAGTCATCGTTGGCTGCAAGATGATGCTCGGAGTAAACTGGGACCAGAAGAAAGGACTCATCAACGGTTCCATTGGAAAACTGAAGGAAATTAATCCGGATTACCTGACCGTGAACTTCCCAAAGACCGGAGACGAGAAATTTCCAAGGATTGGATTTGAGAAGAATGGACAGTTCTGGACAGATTTTCCATTGCGAGTCGCCGAAGTCTGTACTGTCCATAAAGCTCAGGGCTTCACTTTCGACGGTGTAATCATCACCCCTGGGACTCGTGTACTTCTGCCTGGACTGATGTATTCTGCTTTATCCAGATCCAGATCTCTGGATCTGTGTCGGATCCTACACATCGACACCGAGAATTGGAGACATTCGATCCGAGCCAAAGCCAGACTGGAAAGCAAAAGAGGAATTAAAAACTGATCTTTATTGTTTTCATTGAACCGTTAAATTATTTATTTATTTTTTGTATGTATCTTTTTCTATTTTTCTGCCTCCATTGCCAAAACAATAAAATATTGCCTGTTTCTTTTCAAATTTTTAATTTTAATTTTCTTGGTTATCTAATCTATCAATTTTTCATATTACTTTAAGTCTAAAAAGGCAAAAAAGCTAATTTCGCTCCACATTTTCCAGAAATCTCCAAAAAAATGCTCAGTCTTCCAATCCCCACTGATCCCGATGTGATTCGCTCGTTCATCATGCACGATGTGCTTCTTGGAAAGCCAGTTTTCAAAGGATACAAGGACTTGTGCAAAATCATTCCTGAATTCGACTATCCGGAATACGACTTCTGGTATTATCGATTTTTGGCTGGAAATCCGGATTTGAACTACGATCGAAGGTAAGGAAATTTGAAGTTTCGAGAATATCGAATTTCACAAAAAATAACTTTCAGCGCTGATCCAAAACCCAAGAAACTTGAAGAGTTGCCAGTATATACTCTGAGCAAGATTTTGGAAAACGTGGATGCCAAGCACAGGTATTTTTGATCTACTGCCAGAACTCTAACAACATTAAAACGCTTTATAATGCCATTCTAATAATTTTTCACTAACTTACCAAAAAATGGACCAAAAATCCAACATTCGGAATTCTAGACCACTTACTTCAGAACGTCATAATAAGCTTCAAAGTAAAGGTATCAAGTTGTAATAAATATTTTTCAGTAAGTTGGTCAAAAATGACAAACATTAAAAGCTAAAACTGTTAATAGTTGTTCCAGCTTGATAGCTTTATTGCGAGAGGAGTTATGACGTTCTGAAGTAGGTGACCTAGAAGACTCAAAGTATGGATTTCTAGGCCATGTGCCAGTAAGTAGGTCAAAAATTATTGGGACGATATTTTAGAACGTTTACTAGTTGTTAGAGCTTTTCACGTTGACTCGAAATCGAGTTATCGTTGTGTAATTTTTAGGCCATCTAAAAACTTGAACTTGTTTGCAGATTCAAAAGTCAAAAACTGTCCAAAACCATGATGTTCGCTGTCGATCAGCTCAAAACAGCTTATGATAAGATTGACATCACCTATTACCACAATTCAGTCAGTGTTTATGTCAAAGATGGATTTTCCTGGTGGGGACTACAGTACTCCAGCATGCCGAACGGATGTGAAGTACAGAGAATGCACCGTGGTCGGACCGAAGAGATCGTTGGTGGTGATTTTATGGAAATCGCTCTTCACGACTTGGGAAATATTCTGAGACCAACAAAAATCCGATTGGAAAAGTTTGAAATTTGCGCGTACGATTCCAAAGATTCGAGGCGTATCGCCGATTTGTTGGTGTCGAAGAAGGCAAATTCGGAATTCCACGTCAAATCCGCCGAAATCAAAATTCGAGAGTCCAACCTTGCACTAACGGTTCTCTCTGTCACGAAACCAGGCGTTTTGGAAAAGTTGGAGATTGGAATTTCATGTAAGGACGAACCCGAACTCATCGACATGAATCAAATCAAGGACATGGAGCAGTTCAAGCAAGCAAAAACAGTCAATTTGACCAAATTTGGATTTCTTCAATCTACGGATTTGGCATTCTTTTTGGGTTTCGAAACCTTTACTGTTTGCGTGAATTCCATGGAACCAGAAGACGTCATACGCCTTCGAGATGTAAGATTTTTTTTTAAACTGTAAATATCAAAACGCGCTCTATTGCGAACATGATCACAATTTGAATATTCGGTCATGTGAGCAATAGTTTCTTGTGGCCTAGAAATCCAAATTTCTGATTTCTTTTTTGTTATGTAGATGAATTTGACCAAAATGGCCAAGATGACCAAACTTTTGACAAAAAAAGTTAGTTCACCAAATTTACTCTTCCAGGATCTCTCCAAACCGGACAACACTACTTTCAAATCGTGCTCCATCAAGCTAGAGATTCCTCTCACGAACCTCGTCAAAATCGCAAGATTTTTCGGAAAAGACGTTCCCAAGAAGAGGATTCGTGTGGAATGCTCTATTGCAAATTCGGAGAAAGTGCTTCGATTTTTCATTCGAAAAGACAAAATTGACATTGTGAAGACCGATCCAGACCACTATTATCTAAGTTCTGATTATTCCTATTCTGATTCTAGTGATTCTCGTTCTGATTATGATTATGATTCTGATGCTGAAATTCACGGATACGATGGTTATTGGTAGTTAATGATGTATGTTGTTTGTTACTTTTTAAATAAAACTTGTTGATTAAAAAGATCTTCTATTTGAAACAAAGGCTTAGTAACTTTTTTGATTAAACTTGTCATAATTATGCAGTTTTTAAGGAGCAGAAAATGACTTGACAGTTTTCAAGCCTGTTTCAGCGTAGGGACAGTTCTTATAATCTTAAAATTCTACGATTCTTCTTAACGAATCATTATAATATTTTCAAAATACCATTTTAATACCCAAAGGTCTTTTATTTTACCCAAACGGAAGGTCATTAGAAAATCGGAATAATCGACTGTAATTTTCAGAATTTCCCAACAGTAGGAGTGCATGAATTTGGGATTGTTGTCATTTTCACGACGTAGAAATCTATGGAAAGACATTCGAGGGATGTCTCATTTTCCTTTTCACCTCTACATCCCGGTACATCCAAAATTCTAATTCCACACAGAATTTCATGGTGAACAACTTTGTAACTTGTAACTGTCAAGTGGAAATTAAGGGACGAGAACATCAAACAACAAGAATCCACCGTTAGCGAGCTTATTATAAATTAATTATTTCTAAAGCTTTATTGTGAGAACTTAAAAAAAATAGATCAAATCAGAAAATTATCCTCTTCTCATTTCCTTTTCCATCTTGATCGACTTGGACATCAGTGATTTCTGCTTTTTTGCCTTGGCGGCTATCTTCGACGCGATTGCGGCAGTTGGTGGAGTGATTCTGCTGATCCTGGTGCTGCCGGTAGCCACGGCCTTCCTAGCCCTCGAAACCTCTAAGGCCGAAGGAGTCTTGACCATGATCCTCCCCCATCTTCCAGACATGTGAACCACATCGATCTTCCTTGTCGGCTTCGTTGTTTTCCCGATCTTGGCGATCATCATCTTCAGCTTCTTTGCTTGATTTGAGCACATGTTGCAAGACGGCAGTGTTGGAGATTCCTTGATTTGGAGAACTGATGTCGAATCTGTACTTTTCACAGGCTTTATACCAAAATTTTCAGAGATGCCCTATTTAGATAAGAACAAAAAGTAAGTTAGGGTAACACGTAAAATAAAAATGTTCCAGGAAATCCGTTTTCCCAAAACGTGTTCCAAAAACTTGAACTTTTTTGTGGTCACGTGAAAGGAAGATACAAGATTCGAATAGACAAAATCAGCAAATCTTGTTTTCAAATTTTCACGCAACCACAAAAAAGTTCAAGTTTTTGGAACACGTTTTGGGAAAACGGATTTCCTGGAACATTTTTATTTTACGTGTTACCCTAACTTACTTTTTGTTCTTATCTAAATAGGGCATCTCTGAAAATTTTGGTATAAAGCCTGTGAAAAGTACTCTATGGACATCAGTTCTCCAAATCAAAACTACTGAAAACTACGGTTTGAAAACATGTGCTCAAGACAAGCAATCTTCAAAACCCTGGCATTCACTGAGGAAGATCTCTATGCTGAAAAAGTACATCGAGATTTCCCCAGTTATGCCGGATTCAAGACAGATGGTATCACATGGAGAAAGTTCTACGAGAATCGAGTCGAGATGAGGGAGAAGGAGCAAGCAAAGAAGCTGAAGATGGTGATCGTCAAGATCGGGAAAACAACGAAGCCAACAAGGAAGATCGATGTGGTTCACATGTCTGGAAGATGGGGGAGGATCATGGTCAAGACTCCATTGGCCTTAGATGTTTCGAGGGCTAGAAAGGCAGTGGCCACCGGCAGCACCAGGATCAACAGAATCACCCCACCAACTGCAGCAATCGCCGCGAAGATAACCGCCAAGGCAAAAAAGCAGAAACAACTGATGTCCAAGTCGATCAAAATGGAGAGGGACATGAAACGAGGATAATTTTCTGATTTTATCTATTTTCTTTTTCAAAATTTTCACAATTAACTTCAAAAAATAAATAATACATAATAGAAAGTTTGGAGACTGGGTGGAGAATGAGAAAATTTTCGTATAATAGGGTTTCTTCCTCCATGAAATTGATTATTTCTATGTCTATATGACAAATTGCCTATTTGAATCAGTCCAAACTAGCTGGAACCATTCAGGAACACGAAAAACCGGATTTCTAATTCTACGTAGAATTTTGTGGTGAACATATTTGTCGCTTGAAACCGTCAAGTGGAAATTAAGCGACGAGAACATAAAACAACAAGAAACCAGCGTTAAGAGCATATTATAAGTGATTCATTTTATTCGCCTTTGCAAAACTATTTAGAAAGCTTCATTTGGCCACTATTTATATCATTAGCAACTTCAAATCACAAGTATTATAATCATTAGCTTTGAAACCGGTGCTCATCCTTCTTCTTCCCCATTCTGGTTTTTGGTTTTTCTAGACTTTATTCTGATGTTTCTAAGCCTTGTTACAAGCCTCGAACCACGGATGGGTGTCGAACCCGCACCGACTCGAACCGTAGTGTGGACCACTACCGCTGAGCTACTCGGCCAACATATCCATATATAAACTGAGGCGGATCGTGTGGGTGGCTTCAGCCGGCTGGAGGTGGTGGTCACTGTACTCAAATGGGATATGATTACAGTGGCGGCAAATGGTGAGTATCACTTCACATATTGCTTAGCAAATGTGATGTTAGTGCTCCCAATCATAGTGAAATTTTGCATGTGGATTACTAGAACATTCAGAAATGAGCACTTAGTTTTTTTGAAAGTCCGAACTCAAGAATTGCTTTAGAATCATGTCAGATGTAGGAGTCACTCTAAATTGAAAAATTAACTTTGAAAAAAATAAGATTCTTTTTAGTTTTAGAGTATAATGATCAACAATGTTCAAATACTCACCACAAAAAATTGTATGATCGTTGAAAGGTCTTCTCCAAAGATATGTGCCTCGGAGCACAAAATGGGCAGTTTGGCTCCCATAACTTGGCTGACAGAGTTTGAATTAGACTTCAAGTTTGGTACGGTATGTATTTTCACTTGCCAAACAAAAATGCATTCTGCAATTTTGATTTTGAGCAAAAAATTGTGGCCCATGGACAGCACCTCCAATTGTGGAGTAGGGTACATCGAGAATTTTCGTTTTACATTTAACATCTTTCTCACTTGAAACAGTCGAGTGGAAATTAAGGACGGGAACATCAAATAACAGAAAACTACTGTTATCGAGCTTATTATGAATTAATTATTTCTAAAACTTTATTGTGAGAACTTTAAAAAAATAGATCAAATCAGAAAATTATCCTCTTCTCATTTCCTTTTTCATCTTGATCGACTTGGACATCAGTTGTTTCTGCTTTTTTGCCTTGGCGGCTATCTTCGACGCGATTGCGGCAGTTGGAGGGGTGATTCTGTGGATCCTGGTGCTGCCGGTGGCCACTGCCTTTCTAGCCTTTGAAAGCTCCAAGGCCGATGGAGTCTTGATCATGAGACTCCCCCATCTTCCGGAAATGTGAACCACTTCGATCTTTCTTGTCGGCTTCGTTGTTTTCCCGATCTTGGCGATCACCATATTCAACTTCTTTGCTTGCTCCTTCTCCCTCTTCTCGACTCGATTCTCGTAGAACCTCTTCCATGTGATGTCATCCGTTTTGAATACAGCATAACTGGGAAAATCTTGCTGTACTTTCTCAGCATAGAGATCCTCCTCAGTAAATGCCGGCGTTTTAAAAGTTGCTTGTCTTGAGCACATGTTGTCAAACCGTAGTTTTCAGTAGTATTGATTTGGAGAACTGATGTCCATAGAGTACTTTTCACAGGCTTTATACCAAAATTTTCAGAGATGCCCTATTTAGATAAGAACAAAAAGTAAGTTAGGGTAACACGTAAAACAGAAATGTTTTTAAAATAAAAATGTTTAAATCCGTTTTCCCAAAACGTGTTCCAAAAACTTGAACTTTTTTGTGGCTGCGTGAAAATTTGAAAACAAGATTTGCTGATTTTGTCTATCTGTATCTTTTATCTTCCTTTCACGTGACCACAAAGTTCAAGATTTTGGAACACGTTTCGGGAAATCGGAATTCTTGGAACATTTATGTTTTACGTGTTGCCCTAACTTACTTTTTGTTCTTATCTAAATAGGGCATCTCTGAAAATTTTGGTATAAAGGCTGTGAAAAGTACTCAATGGACATCAGTTCTCCAAATCAAGGAATCTCCAACACTGCAGTCTCGTCACATGTACTCAAACCAATCAAAGAAGCTGAAGATGGTGATGGCCAAGATCGGGAAGACCACGAAGCCAACAAGGAAGATCGACGTCGTTCACATGTCTGGAAGATGGGGGAGTCTCATGGTCAAGACTCCATCGGCCTTGGAGCTTTCAAAGGCTAGAAAGGCAGTGGCCACCGGCAGCACCAGGATCAACAGAATCACCCCACCAACTGCCGCAATCGCCGCGAAGATAGCCGCCAAGGCAAAGAAGAACATTTCCAAATCGATAAAGATGGCGAAGAATATGAGAAAATGATGATATCGATTGTTTATCTTATATAATAATTTCTCTTATTTTTTTCTTAATTATTTTCATTTGACTGAATAATAAATACCAGAATGGCTGCGCCATCCTGGCGCTTTTTTAAAAATGAGAATCTCCAAAAAATTTATTACCTTCGCCGTGAACTTTCTCCTCTCACTTCAGATAGGGAAGGGTAGAAATGTACTGGAGTAGCTGTTTTTGACGCCTGTTGACCTCATTTCTTAAAGTCACGCCTAAAAAAGTTGAAGGGCATAATCCTCGAAAAATTCCTGATTGTTCTATGTAATTTTGAGAGAAATTGGTCCAGTAGGGACTGAGCTAGGGCCGGTGGAATAAATTTGGCACCAACACACACACAGAACTTGCTCTTTAATAATAGTAAGATGTTCAAATAAGCTCGCCGTAATAGAAATATTGGATATTTTATCTGATTCCAAAATGTTCGTTAAATTTGCCCCTAAATAAGATTCGACTCGGTGAAATCAATAGACTTCTAATATGCCTGCTATTTGTAACTAGGAGCAATCAAATAACTCATAATAAGTTTAAAAATCAGGTTTATCGATATTCGTAGATTGTGAAAGCTTGAATGGTTTGGAAAACACAAAATAATTGTTTCATAATTGGTAAGTTAATCAAAAAGCGTTTCATCCGATCAAACAGGCAGCAGACATTTGTAGTTTCACTTGGCATGTTAACTCGGCGCTCATCTGAAGTTCTTGGAATAGGTTTCCTCCCTGGGATTGACAGACTATTTTTAAACTGGCAATGGAATGTGGAATTCAGATAATTTTTGGTGTGCCTTCTACCCCGAAGATTAATCATTAAATTCCACATTCCAGGGCGAGTTTCACAATGGTCTGTCAATCACTGTGAGAAAACCTATTCCAAAAACTTCAGATGAATGCAGAGTTAACATCTCAAGTAAAACTGTAAACGTCTGTTAAGGAAACTTAACCTATGTTCGAAAAGCCTAAAAAAACTTGATCGCACATGACAAAACCAATTTTGAGCCGAGTTGTGATGACTTATTCGACCGTCAGTTTTGACTTCATAAAAATGCTCATAACTTGATATAAAACAGTTTTCATGATGAGGGATTTACTTTTTCAGGGGGGGGGGGGGGTTGAACACGCTGAACAAGATGCAACCATAAAATCAAAAACAACAATTTCTCAATTTTTCCCATAGTTGATTAGGGTGATAATAAGGTACTGACGTCTTCATTGTTTAACGAGGGTAGTACAAGTACACAGTTAGAATTAATCGATTAACCAGGCGGTTTTCGCCCCCTTCGGGGGCTCCAACCTCCTGGCCTCCGCTAACTTCTGGGTGTAAAAAATATACTGTATGTGCTCTTTTTCGTATGTGCTCCCTTTCGTAGGTAGATACGCCTCCTCAACCGTACATATATAACCACACCAATCCACGTGAATTTCGATAAATATTTTGCTCTATCAGCAAACCGAATATTTCACTTTAATTGGTTTTTTAAAACGATCGGCTTTGTGTTACAATCTGGACTGGGCCATTTTCACAGTGGACCGAATATTGTCAAATTTTGTCATGTGATCTGGCATACCCTCGCAATGGGGCCATCTATTCGTTCTAATAGTCGGATCACTTCAGTAAAAGAGGAGAGGGGACGTCTCTGATTGCTATGAATGAGTAATTGCTAAGTTCTTGGGAAATCTCAAAGAAGAAGCATTCAGAAATTCCCGATTGTCTGAACCCTACTCAGAAATCGAACTTCGTTTTCTAAAGCTAGACCAAACATGTTTCTTTCATACATAACGAAAGCAAAGAAGATGGGTTATCTGAGGGTGCCAACCCGAGACCCCTCAAGCGTTGTTCCTCTGCGCTAACCACTACACCATCATTTTCATGAACGCATGCCATCCTCTTCAAGCTATCTGCTTTTGACAACTTTTTCGTAACGTACATGCATATCTAAATTGTGAATCAATCTTCTTGCCCAACAAAGAGATTATCCTGTTTTTAGCTCCCTCAAAACAGTAAAATTTAACGGTAAGAAGCATTTGCAAACATGTATTTTTCACAAAAAGAAAAGCAAAATGGATTGGTTCTCTGAGAGGTTCGAACCCGTGACCACTCGAGCCTTCAGCATCTGCGCTCGCCACTACACCACCACCGTCGTGAACGCCTGGCCTCCTCTTCATGTAGACAATACTGCGCTCTCTCGCTCGCCCGCTCTGTTCCCCCTTTTTCCTCCCACACACCAAGCGGGCGCCACAGTGAAAATGAGGGTGAATTACAAAAAATTTCAAAACTAATATTTTTGAGAAAAGAAAAGGACGGGCATCATCAGGGACAAATTCTCTATCGAACTGTCTAGGTTTCATCTATATCGAACCACTAACACTTGAGTTATGACGTGCAACCAAAGGACATACAAACAGAATTCGTCGATTGTTATTAGTAAAGATATTCATTTTCATACATTTATTCCATATGTGTTTCATACGCAATCGTTGAAATGTTACATTGAATGCATAATTTTGACGATCCTGCATACTCATATACCATCCCGACCGATCATCACACCCACCACCACCTCCAGTCGGCACTGCCCAACCACACGATTAAGCTCATTTGATATATGCGTTTCAGTCCTGTGGATCTATTGGCTCGAGTAGCTCAGCGGTAGTGCTTCACACTACGGTTCGAGTCGACGCGGGTTCGACACCCATCCGTGGTTCGAGGTCTGTAACAAGGCTTAGAAACATCAGAAAAAAAGTCTAGAAAGAACAAGAACCAGGATGGGGAAGAAGAAGGATGAGCACCGGTTTCAAAGCTAATGATTATAATGATCTGAAATTTGAATTTGCTTCTGATATAAATACCGGGGATATGAAGCTTTCGAAATAGTTTTGCAAAAGCGATACGATTTAGGAGTGAATTGAGCGTTGACTGAAATTAGATATATAACTTCCTTTTAGAGATAATGTCCGAAGCGAAGAACTTTATTCATCATTAGAAGATCAACACGTTTCGGTGAAAAGACCACACACGTAGTATTGAAAAAAGGAAATAGAGAAATCATTTTGAAATTCAAATTCTTCTTGCTTCCAGACAATTGGGTCCCATTATGAGTTCGATTCTCCTTCCGTTCCAGTCCAGTTCCCAGGTACGAGTGTTTGACTCATCTGAGTGACTTCTGACGGCAATTCTTCCAAATCCTCTCTCGACTTGTTCCTGTTTTTCCAGAATGTTCGGATCAGCGCGTTTCCAGTGCAATCGCCAGTTCTGCATATTTGGAGCATCGAGAGCTTCCTGAAATATTGAACCATCGGAAAGAACATTTGTGAAGTTCAAGCATACCCAAATAAATCCGTGGACCTGATCACTCTCCAATCTCATCGTTTTGACGCTGTATTCCAAGAAATGGTTCAACATCCCTTTTTCGAAAAACCAACGATGAATCGAGGAATGGAAAATTTTGGCATTTCGAAATTGCTGAAATGTGTCGTAGTCGACATGCCACCGTTCCTCCATCCCAATTCTTTCCAAAATGTGAGGCTTGGTCATTTCGAAAAAAAATATTCCCAAGAAGAATTTCCTTTCAACATGCATGGACTGGACTCGGAGGAATTGGGAGTGTTTGGTGAGCTTTGCGACGAACGGTCTCCAGTAGACAGAATCCGGGATTCTGAAGTAGTGCTGATCCCTGACCAAATCGTCACATTCCTGAGATTCTCTCCATGATGATGTGTCAACGTGAAAGTGTTGAATCAGAAGGTTTGGGTGGTTGCCCATAATTTTCAAATCGTGGAAGGCTCGCAATAAGTTGTCACAGAAAATGGGTTCATATGGTGGACCAAGTTCGTGGATGTGCTCGTAGACTTTTGAATGTCCATCGAGTGATACGGTGATCTTATTCACTCCGATTTCAACGCAACAGTTTCCAATTACCAACTTCATCTTGTCGACAGCGGTTCGAAACTGCTTCGAAACTTGACGCAGCGCTATTCTGAAAAAAATATATTTCAAAGTGTTTTCAGATATTTCTGACTTACACATCGATCCACGAGATTCCTTCGACTACTTTTCCCATCACTTTTTTAAATAGTTTCCTATCCAAATGTCCGAATGAGCAGCGGCTTCTCCCTTCGCCATCGTCGGTCAAGTCGTGAATCATTTTGTCGTATTGTTGATTTTCTGTATTGTTGATTTTCAGGTTTTCTGATTTTTACCGCACTGATAGCAGAAACATTCAACACTTAGACCAAAAACTGAACAAAACTTGAAACCTCCACCACCTCACTGATTACGGGGAAGAGGTTGACTTCGTGGAACCGACTGCTATTAAAAGAGGCGTCTGAAATGGCATGTAAAACTCACTTTTACTTATAATTGGTTTCTCGAGGACAGCCTCTTCCTTGTAATCAGAAATATTCGGGCAACTCAAAAATAATGGATCTTGAATGTCTCCACGTAAACTAAAGTAAGGTTCTTTTGAGTAGAAGAATAGTTCGTTTAAAAATATTCATGAAAACTAAATGATTTCATCTGAGGAGAAGTTTGGAATACCTAGATGATCTTACTGCTAACTTATAACTATCATCATCTTAGTAATATTTGTAGGGGTGTACATAGACTTGAACTTTATCATATATTTATTAAAAACAGTTGCTTATTTTGCTGGTGTAAAAGATATTTTGCAGCAACTCTAAACTCACCAAGATTAACTCCAACAGAGTAACCTAAATTTCATCAAAAATGGAGGAGATTCGGTATCTCCAATTTATAAAGCAACAAAAGCAAGACTTGTTTTTCCTGTACTTTTTTAGCAACTCAGTATCTATTTCTGACTACTACCAAATCGAACCAAAACCTCCTAACCACTGAGAAAAGTTGACAAATACACGCCCTGGTCAAAACTGCAATCTAAATTACTTTTCTCAAAAACAACTGAAAATGAAAATTTCTTATTTCCTCGAAATTTAGGGTTTACAAGATTTTGAATTGTCCACTACTATTCTGTAAACAATATAATCGTAACACAAATCCAAGCCATCCCTACAAACTTCAGTAATCGCGTTTTAGAGTTTCAAATTTTTCGAGAAAGGACAATTTTGAGATTATTTTTTTTGTATAATATAGAAAATTGTGTATTAATCAGAAATCATTAATGCTCTTTGAAAAAAGTTTTCTCAAGTGTCGAACTTCCCAGAAACAGAACTGTACATCTATAGCTGCCATGACAGTGAACAGAAAAAGTCGTCCTGCAGGCTAGACAATACAAGCGAGCAGTACGATAAATTAGTGCCGAACGGCCATTGATTGACTCATCAAAACTCACAAAACGTCTCTGTATCTAAGTGCCAAACTAGCTAGAAAATCAGTGCCCAACTTGCGGCACCAAAAACGGGAGACACTTTTTTACAACCCTAATACATACGGTCCAAATTTCAGAATTTTCTTAAACTTGATGGTCAAGTACTTTCCTAGTAACATTCATAGCTTTTTTTTATTTGTTTGTATCAGTGGGTCCGTTATTCCATTCAATATACGTATTTACATAAACATCTAGATCGAATACATTAATCCGATAAAAATGCTCACATTTAACAGGAATAAAAACCACGTGGTTTCAGAAAGGAGACTTACTATTAGACAAACCCAGAGTGTTCTAAGCATTTATTGAAATCATTTCTATATTTTCCAAATGTTCCTAACCATTTGATCAGCCTGATTGTCAGCGTTTTTTACAATTCAGTTCTTGGAATTTTTTGATTATTCAAATTCAACTCAGAATTTCATAGTGAAGAACTTTGTCCCTTCAAACCGTCAAGTGGAAATTAAACAATGAAAACATCAAATAACAAAAACCACCGTTTGCGAGCTTACTTTTATTATAAATTATCTATTTTTAACGTTTATGGTGCGAATTGCTGAAAAATAAACAAGATAAAATCAGAAAATTATCCTCTTCTCATTTCCTTTTCCATCTTGATCGACTTGGACATCAGCGATTTCTGTTTTTTTGCCTTGGCGGCTATCTTCGCGGCGATTGCGGCAGTTGGTGGGGTGATTTTGTTGATCGTGGTGCTGCTGGTGGCCACTGCCTTCCTACCCTTTGAAAGCTCCAAGGCCGATGGAGTCTTGACCATGACCCTCCCCCATCTTCCAGACATGTGAACTCCGTCGATCTTCCTTGTCGGCTTCGTTGTCTTCCCGATCTTGGCGATCACCATCTTCAATTTCTTTGCTTGCTCCTTCTCCCTGTTCTCCACTCGTTTCTCGTAGAACTTTCTCCATGTGATACCATCTGTCTTGAATCCAGCATAACTGGGAAAATCTCGCTTTACTTTTTCAGCATAGAGATCTTCCTCAGTGAATGCCGGCGTTTTAAAAGTGTCTTGTCTTGAGCACATGATGTCAAACCGTACTTTTAGTATTCTCGATTTTGAGAACTGATGTCCATTGGGTAGTTTTCACAGACTTTATACCAAAAATTTTCAAGATGCCCCATATTGATAAGAACAAAAAATGAGTTAGGATAACACGTAAAACAGAAATGTTTCAAAAAAATCTGTTTTGATAATTTTATGAAACATTTCTGTTTTACGTGTTACCCTAACTCACTTCTTGTTCTTATCTCTGAAAATTGTGGAATAATGTCTGTGAAAAGTATTGAATCGACATCAGTTCTCCAAATCGAGGAAACTAAAACACTGCAGTCTTGCAACTCAAACCAAGCAAAGAAGCTGAAGATGATCTTTTTTTGATTTTAAAAAACTGTGAAGCCAAGGAAGATCGACGTTGTTCACATTTCCGGAAGATAGGGGAGGATTTTAAAGATCCGACAGACTCATGTCACAATGGTGGACAACATGCACATTTATAACTATTTAATATCAAAAAAGTAGGTTCTCATTTTGACCTCCAGCGAGAAATCGAAAGTAATGAAACTCTTCAGACTCATCAATCCATTCTCTGATCTCTGGGAAATAAGTATCAAATATCATCTAGCCTCTCAGACATCGCGGGATTTTTTATCACAATCAATCAAAACGCTAAGTTATCTAATCACCGAGGCAACGAGCTACCAGTTGTCGGCACTTAAAGAAACGTAGCAGCCGACATCTCACGGGTTCCGCCGCTCACTATACTTTGCGTGTGGAAGCCCCGCCCACTTTGCTTTCATAGAAGGGAATTTGGCTGGAAAAGCGAATGAGCGCTGTTACGTTAGCCCACAGTAGGCTGTGTCCCAAAAGAATTTCAGGAATAATTCAGAAACTGAACTCCAAAATGCTCAAAAGTCGTAAATGAGTGTGTTACCTCATCCATCAATCTAATTTGTCTGTCTAACGATCTGTCGATCCAGAAATTCAGAAGTTCAATAATATTTCTTGAGAATGTGTATCTTGCAGAATCAAAGCTGAAATAATTATCTACATTTTCTTATTAGGAACTTATAATCATCCTGGAATCCTGCACTTTCAGAAAATTTTGCTCCCTTTGCTTCTCATCACAACTAAAACAAAAAGCCCCAGATATTTTCTTCCTTAAAAATTTGCTTAGCAATCACCTTTGTCCCCCTTCCGGGTTCTGTCCCCAAGAACCCTAACGAGAGAACAAAGAACCTAGAAGAGACGCAGACACACCGACGGAGTGACGAAAAATGAGTTGAAAAAGCCCATTACTGTACCACACACAACGGCATTTTTCCTTCTCTTTTCTCTTGTGGACAGAAAAGAAGAAAGGGAGATAGAGGGGACAATGAGTTGTATACTAATTTATATGTGTGGTAAAATGTGGAATTGAAGAATTTCGAAATTTGAGAAGCGCCAGAACTTTGAAATTTTGAACTTTTCGGACATCTGGATATAAGGAGACACAGACAGACAAAATTTGAGATTCACATTTTTCCTCTTTGCGTAATCATGTCTAGACAAGTTTGTTTTTATTGGAAATGACCTTCTATACAAAAAGAGAGTAATGTGTTGTTCTCTATTCTTTTCTATGATCAATCTTGTTGCAACAGAAGAGTGCCATAAGCACATGAGTAATCCCAATTAATCCCTGAGTTCACCCGTAAAAAATGAAATCAGTATTTGAAAGGTTACTTGTTCAGATTTGGTGAAACTTTGAAAAACGAACTTGGTCTTCTTCAAAAAATAATTATGCAATATCCTTATGAGCAGTTTTTGGTCTATGAACCTCAATTTTCCAGCCAAATTAAACTTGGGAAACGACAATTTATTGAAAATAGTTCAAAAAGATCTTACCCGAAAATTGGTCTCGATTAGCAAAAATTAAGTACACTTTTTGTGTATGCACGTTTTGCGTTCAGTGAAGTGAATAGTAAAGAAGATAAAGGATAAAAGAGACTTTGACCAAATATTTTTACTGCTTAAAAATATGTGTTAATTCCAAATATCTTAGAGAAAAAGTACAAAAATGTCTCCAAAATACTAAAAATCTGCTATGAAAAAACCATTTTTGGCCTCAATTTTCTTACAAATCTACCGCCCTCGGCTATCTTGTTTTTTGTAATTCCGATCTGGATTCGGAATCTCCAAACTGGAATCGCTAAGTAATGATATTTGCCATTCAAAGTCAGCAGTCATTTTTATTTATTTTCAAGCAATCAAAATTGTTGGTCGACCATCTCCTTAAAAATCTCTTTACCTTCCAAAAGCTTACCGAAAAGTTTCCTGATTTCACCTTCCCTCTCACTTCTTCTTCTTCTTTCCTTCTTATCTTCATCTTCCCTAGTCAATTGCAACAAAAAATAAAACTGTCACCACGTATCAAAAAAGCACTAAATCAATCACAATCACCGCCACCGTAGTGTATCATCATCATCTCATTTCTTCATCTTTGTCTCCTTCTCAAATAGTCCCTATGAATGTTTTATCAAATCAGTCATCTTCTTCTTCTTGTCTTCCCTACCCAACCAACCCCCTTCTTTTCTACGCAATCTCGTCCTGCCCCGGTCAGGTATCTCTCGGGTATCTCTCTTCTTCTCTATCCCGTCTATTCAAAAATGCGCATGACCTATATGAGATTTGTATGTGTATCTGTAGGTGGAGGAATGGGTGTGTTTTCCAAAAGCGATTTGCGATGTCTTGTGATATAAGGAGAATCTTCGAGAAGAACAAGATGAATTGGAAAGTGCGCTCTATTGAGAAAGTGCAAACTTGGGGAGACTGGAAATGTGCTCCAAAGGGAAAAACGTTATCACCCAAGCCAAGATTGAAGGATCATCATTTATTAGAATTGTAACTCGTCACCAGTAAACCAAATTTTACTAAACTCACACCGATGAAGATAAACTTTTTTGAGGATTTCCATTTTTCATTCGGAATAGTTGCAAGTTTTTTCAAACCTGCTGCCTTCTCACAGCGCTATGCTAGGAAGCCGGCAAAATCTAACTGCTCGGGAAGCTTCAAGTCATAACACAGCTTTCAGTGAACCGATTTCCGTGAACATTATACGATTCGACTGGAAATTTCTTGGAGATCAAGACTAGATTTTAAAAATGTCATACTTTTCAATTTTTCGCCTTCTGGAGACATCCTGGTGAAGTAGGAGCACCACCAATATTGACTGTTTTTAAGTCTAGTAAGCTGTTTATGTCCGAACTCGTTCACCAGAGGTGTAAGTTCAAAGAAAAATAGACCGATGATTATGGAAATTCTTGAAGGATTTTTGTTATAATTTGAAATATCTGCAATTTTCTCACCTCTACTTTTTCTCACCTCGACCTTTAAAGGCAACCTAGCAAAAATGCTTTCCCAAAATTGACTGTTATAAAAGTCAGTAATTTGTTCGAGCCATAACCGGCTACCCAAAACCGATTTTAATAAAAATGCAAAACAACAGAGACATTTGATATTCACACTGTCACTGTTTTTAATTTTCAGAAAATATTTAGTCGGACACTCTCTGAAAACGATGAGTACAGAACAACGGAACATGTGATAGCACTTTTGTAACATTTTTGAATTCCTTTAGGAAGTGAAAACTTTTTAAGGAAATGAAATCGTTTATTTTTTGGAAATCCTTGTCTCAAAATTATAAGAATATATAAAAACCAGAAAAAAGTTTGAACAGTTGCACCGCCGAGCTTTGGTAACCTAGCTTTATGAAGTACTTTTTTAGAGTAGTCTATCATTTAAGCTGAATCACCAAAGATCGGAAGTTGTTCTATAGTGCTTAGAAAAACATACCTTTGGTTAAAACGTTCCAAACTTTCGGAAGTTTCTAAAAACCTCCATGAGCTTCTAGAAGCTTCTCGACGCGGAATAATAGCAGAACAGTAGTAGAAAAATAGAGACGAGAATACAAATTTCGACACCCATAGGACACACAGAGACACATACTAACTGAATGTCTGTGTGATTCGAATACGTTGGTTGTGTGAGTGTGTGTTAGGATACGAGACACGGGCGGGACAAATGGGTATTTAGGCTCCGCCCACTTTTTCTTCTTCTTTTCCTTCTTCACCGTTAGGCGTAGATGGTGTCTCGAGATAGTCGCCGTCTTCTTCTTCTTTTTGCAAGGTCACCGCCCCCCGATAGTATCACTAGGAGGAGATGCGCGGGATGAGATAGGGGATAGATACTGTACGGGATGGGGACACGTGGAAGTTTTTAGAAGAATTCAGAAGACGTTGACCTGAATACCAGAAGGGAAATGATAAGAGATGATAACGGGAAGTGGAGGGGAATTTGGGTCAGCGGAAGAGGGGATCGAGAATGATGATTGCTTCCGATTTGGAGAAGAACAATCGTAAAGTTTTAATTGAGACTAGGGCGACGTAGGCGCGTTTTTCGGGAAATGGTGGAAGTTAAAGGAAAGTATAAACAGGATTTCGAGCTAAACTAAATTGAAACAAGCGTGAGTTTTGGAGGATTGGAAGAAATGTCAGACTCAGGGACATTTCGCCACTAGTCATTCCGCAACCGCGACGATTCGAAACCAAGAGATTACAAAACTGGACGTTTCATAACCAGTCGTTTCGCAACTATAAACTAGTCTACTTTACGTTCATCAAGCTTGTATGGGAGGGTTCTGGGAAGTATTCCAGGTTAGAGTCTACATTTGAAAAGTTATGATTTCAACGGAAACTTTCTAAAAAGTTCCTAGATTTTGTGGTTTCGAAATGACGTGGTTGCAGATTGTCGCGGTGGGGAAATGTCATAGCTGCGAAAAGTCTCGGAGCCAAATATTTAGGAAACATTTTTTTGAAACAGTGAGTCAGTTTTCCTACAAATGGGAAATGATTCACTTTTTGCGACTTGCGAAACCAATGGGTCGCGACTAACTTTGAATTTGAATTGCTGGTTTTTTGGCGGGAGTTTTGAACTTTCTAAAGGATTTTGACGAAAAATGCCTCAAAATCCAACAGCTAGAATTTTTGAAAATTGGCGCTGTTTTGACGAGTTTAAACCCAAAAGACGTCTACTTCAAAATGCAAAATTTGGTATTCTCAAGGTATTTTCTTAGTATTCAAAAAATTTGCTCTTCAATCGTATACGTTTCACTAAAATCTGTTCACACTGAACTTCACAGATTCTTGAGATAAAACAAATCAAAAATTTCAAAAAAAATTGGTTTCAAAATTTTTGCCTATTTCATCACGATCTATCCTAAAAACCATATGACCAAATTCATGAAAATTGTACAGTTCGATAGGAAATTTCTCCTATATTATTTTTACTTTTGAATTCGTAAAAAATGTCTGAATTTGGCAACTCCAGGAGGATTAAACCACGCATAGTCTAGAAAATCGCGACCTAGAGAAATCACTCCAAAAGTTCGGCCTCCACTTGACCGAATTTTTCAAAAAATATATCACAAGGAAGACAATCTTTCAGGTATTTTGTTCAGATCTTAAAATTTTCAAAATTAGCTTTTCTCGTGGAAAATTTCTACCATCAAGCGAAAAGACAAAATGTCGAAAAAATGAGGGTGATTGCGAGGGAGAAGGAGGAAAGGAATGGTGATGGAGGGAATGTGAAAAGTCACGACATTCGAGTGTGTGCTCATTTTCGAAAAATGAGCACAACTCCCTCGGAGCAACCCCAATGTGCTCCGAGAGGCAGCACAGTTTGCTTTTGTTTCGACGGAGACAGAGCATAGAGAAAAACGGGCGGTGACAAAGGAAAATGAGAGAGATAGTGAGAGATAGAGAAAAAGTGAGAGACGCAGAGAAAAATAAAACGAGAAATTTAATGAATGATCATTAACTGATTATTAGGGTGATTAGGTCTAAATCGACTAATTGAGTTAGGGTCTAATGTGAAATTTAGTACTAATTTTAGGTCTATTTTTTCGAAAATTTCATTTGAAAAATGTTCCGTTTTCTCGATAGTGTAGTGATAAAAGATAAGTGTCGAGTCACGAAGAACAGAGGAAAATTTCTCTCTTTTTTCTCGCTCTGCTCATTTGTCAATAGAAAAAATTTTCGACGAAAATTTTTTTCTCCGCTGGAGGAGGAGGCGAAAAAAAGAAAAGATGACAAAAATATCCCATTAGTTTTTTGATTTGTGTAGCTCTCGTTTTCTGTTTTCTCGAGCACTCTCCCATTTTTTGTTCTCTCTCGCTACTCATCAGCTGAGAGATCAAATAAACAGGTGCACGAGGGGATGGCAGAATCAGAATCTTCAGAATCCTCAGAATCTTAGTTTTCCGGAAACCAGATAAATGCCGGAATATCAGAATTTCAGACGTTCGAAATTGTAAAATCCCAAAATTTCAGGATTGTAGAATATGAGAATTTCAAAAAGAATTTTGATATACTAACAGTTTGGTAAACCAACAAGTCACAAAATTTTTGAAAATTCGAAAAAAACTTTTGTTTTCTTTTTTCTCTGTTTTATTGCGCCTTCTGCTGTCATTTTCCTCCCGCAAAATCGCCATAAAACCAAAAAACAGCATTTGCAAAATTTGAAGCTTCCTCTCCTTGATCAACAGCAAATATGGGTGGAGACGTCCAAAAAATTCAGAAGACTCAAAACCTGAAACTTTCAAAAAATTCAAACAATTTTCAGGATCTCCATTTATATATCTCAAGACAATCAGTATCTCCTTTTAGCCAAAAATTAAAGAAAATATTCCAAACACCAAACTCGCCCTTTTTAAATATTTCGGAAACTTTTGATTTTAGTGTCTTTTGAGTCAACAGAAAAGGAGTACCAAGAAAAGAAAAAAGAAAACATACTTATAATTTTTTGACAAACATCTCTATCTATGTATTCTTTGCAACACAACTTGAGTAGTCTTCTTGAAGTGAAATTAGAGAAAATTTGGCTAATTAGAAGGGGAAAAATGAAAGGAAAATGTTTGATGTTCTTAGATTTCTATTTTACTTTTCTCGACGTTTTTAATTTTGTAGGTGACGAAAACATTTCAGATCCTCTCAATCAGGGTAATAGGATTTCAGAAAAGCAGTTTCAGCAGAATTCCCAAAATCTTCAGCAGTTGGTTACTCAAAATTTGCGAATTTTCCATGTTTGAAAAGTCCCTTAATTCTGTAGATCATAGAGGATCGAATCATGGGAATAGTTCCTTCTTCTTCCCGATATCTTTATCCAATTCTGATTCCCAAAGACTTCCAAAAGATATCAAGTTTTTCCCTTGTCAACCGTTATCTTATGAAATTGTCTGCGTCTTTCAAAACTAAATAATGTTTTTATCAATAGAAGCAAAGGATATCTGGCGACAAAAAGGGAAAATTGAAAAAATAAGTCTACAAATTATCCAAAGTTTCCTGCAAATCAGCAATCAGATCCGAAGCATTTTCGATTCCAACACTAAAAAAATAAATTGAAAAACTGAAAAAAAGTGAGAGAATGTTCCAGAAAAACCTACCTGAATCTCAAGAGCCCTGGCGACACATCTGGTCTCCGCTCATCACGGATTTCATCTTTTCCGTGTGTCATGGTCAAGGGGTGCTCGATGAGGGATTCGGTACCACCAAGGGAAACAGCATGCGTTATAATTTTCAGGGTCTGAAAGTGCGCTCCATCGCGGGTTAATGAAGTAACTGTGCTATATTGGACTCTGAGGGGTCATGTGCGAGTGCGCACCATCGCGCTCCACTGCACTCCCAACACTACAAACGCCTCCACCGCACTTACTTCAACAAGCTTAATCGCATTCTCAGCGGTCCCCACATCGAAAGCAATCATTCCGGAAAACTTTTTCATCACTTGTTTAGCATATTTATGTTGTGGATGAGATGGTAGTCCAGGATAGAGAACTCGAGAAACTTTCTGGTGAGACTCCAAAAATTCGGCAATCTTTTGAGCGTTTTCCGATATTTTATCCATTCGGAGAGCCAGGGTCTTTAGGCCACGAGTAACGAGGGCGGCATCGAAGGGGGACTGAAAATGTGCTCTATTGGAAAACTATAGATATTGCGCCCTTCTGGACAACATTGTTGCAAATGCGCTTCATCGGACGAGCCAAAATACTACTTACCATCGCAGTTCCAGTAGTGAACTGTTGAAGTTTAAGTTTTTTCCAATCCTCGATATCCGCCACTGTAGCGACTCCAGCGATAAGATCCGAGTGACCGCCAATGTATTTTGAGCTGAAGAATGATTTTTCAATAGAGCGTATTTGCAAACTTATTTTTCAATACCGGTATTTTGTTCAAGTTCACTTACCAACTATGAATGACAATATCGGCGCCAAGTTTCAAAGGTTGAATGTTGATAGGTGATGCAAACGTGGCGTCGATTACTGTCCGAATCTGAAATTTTTCAATGAAACGAATTTGCTGACCTAGCAGTTTTTATCCTCCAAATTGTACCCAACGGAGCGCATTTTCTTACCCCATGCTTCTTGGCCACTGCAATGGTCCCTAGGATATCTGGAACCGCCATTGTTGGATTTGCGATTGCCTCGAAATAGATCATCTTGGTATTCGGGCGAATAGATTTCTCAACTGCTCCAGCGAAGTCATCTTCTTTCTCGACTTCCAAAAATGTGACATCCACACCGTACCTTGCCAACGTCTCCGTCACAAAAGAGAAAGTTCCACTATAAATTGGACTCATACATATCAAATGAGCCCCACCCCCGAGAAACTCCAAGAAGACCGCAGAGATCGCTGAGAGCCCTGAACCATAGGAAAGGGTCCCTTGGCCTCCTTCGATCTCGTTTATCACAACTTCCACATTTTCAGTTGTCGGATTTCCACATCTACGATACACTGGATTGGAGCCATGATTTGGTTCATGGTAGAGGTCCATGGTCTTGAAGCGATAGGTGGAGGAGTGATAGATAGGGACCACTACTGGATCGGCATTGAGCAAAGGCTTAGCGTGGGAGGCCGAGATTTTGGTGTCCAGGTGGAGTTGGGAGAATCTGGAAGCTTTAAAAAAATGCAAAATAAGAAAAAATTGATCTGCGTTCGGGGGGAATCGAACCCCCGTCGAATGCTTGGAAGGCATCCATGCTGACCATTACACCACGAACGCGGATGTCCTTTCTTTATCGGAAGGCGTATATAAACTTGTCGCGCGGACATCAATTCCTCTCTGCTTATATACGCCTTCCGACAAGTTGCTGACCATGCGCGTTCGTGGTGTAATGGTCAGCATGGATGCCTTCCAAGCATTCGACGGGGGTTCGATTCCCCCCGAACGCAGAATCTTTTTTATTCTTTCTTCAAGAACTTGGGAAAACTTACTTGTCTCCAAGACGCTCTCGAGCCTCATTTGTGCCAACTGGCCAGTCGAAGTTGTCACTAAACATCAAAATGAATTAATTCTAAAGGAAAGCTCAGAAAAAAAAAAACTTGCCTCATTGTTGAAGTTGAATTTTTCAAGTTCAAGTTCAGATCACCTCTTGGGGGTTCAATTTATACCCAAGCGACACAAAATACATTTTGTGATAAGAGAAAGGAGGAAAAGATAACAAGATAAAAAAAAAGCGTAATTTGTAGTGGTTCCCAATAGAAGTGTTCTTGTTCTTTGGAGTTGGATTAATTTCAGAAATACAGAATCAAACGTACGGTAAATTCAAAAAACTTTATTCACAAAACAATTCGAAAACTCCAAAAATAGAATTACAATTGATCCAGAGCATGCTTCAAGTCTCCAATGATATCCTCCACATTTTCGATTCCGACACTGAAAAATAAATATGTAATAGTGATCCAGCGACAATTTCGAAACATTTTCAAATTTTCAAAAGTTGCAAACACGCTCCACCGAACACTCACCTGAATCTCAACAATCCTGGCGCCACAGTTGGTCCATCGGAATCACGGAGAAGCTGCTTTCCATGAGACATTGATAAGGGGTGCTCGATAAGGGACTCGGTACCACCCAAGGAGACAGCATGAATGATGAGTTTCAAGGACTGAAAAATATTATGAAAATGTGCTCTCTTGGACTTTATGCTAAAAATGCGCTCTATAGCACTTGTGAGTTGTAAATGATGCGCTCTATTGAACTAACATATCACATGTGCGCTCTGCTGGACAAAGCGCACTGCATCGCATCGCAATTCTGCAAACGCGCCCCACCGCACTCACCTCGACAAGTTTAATCGCGTTCTCAGCGGTTCCAACATCGAAAGCAATCATCCCGGAAAACTTTTTCATCACTTGCTTTGCATATTTATGTTGTGGGTGAGACGGTAATCCCGGATAATAGACATGATCTACTTTCGGATGTGACTCCAAATATTCAGCAGTTTTTTGAGCGTTTTCGGAGATACGGTCGACTCGGAGAGCGAGGGTCTTGAGCCCGCGAGTCAGCAGAGCCGCGTCGTAGGGGGACTGGAAGTGGAAAAAATTAACTTGAAAAATCTTGAATGTTCTTGAACATTCTTGACCTAATACTTACCAACGAACTTCCAGTAGTCAGTTGTTGAAGTTTCAACTTTTTCCAGTCTTCATAATTCTTGACAGTGACCACTCCAGCGATCACATCTGTGTGTCCTCCGATGTATTTTGAGCTGAAAAATATTTCTCAGTGGCATTTGCATTTTTCATTTGAAAATATTGAACATTTGATCTACTGACATGTAAACGCGCTCTATTGCCAATACTGAGTTTCATATAGACTCTATAAACGCGATTGGCAACAGAGCGCATTTACTCTACTATGCTATCAATGCAGCATGTTTCCCACTCGAAAAATAGAGAATGGTGAAAACGTGCTCTATTGACAATGTTTTGATGAAAACGAGATGACGCGAAATAGAGTGCATTTGATTTACCAAGTTACCAACGGAGCTAATTTTCAACTCCATAATGCGAATTTGCTCTATTGAAACTCACCAACTGTGAAGACTAATATCAGCTCCAAGTCCCAGTGGTTGAATGTTATATGGGGAAGAGAACGTAGCGTCGATTACGGTACGGATCTGCAAGCGATATTTGAATTTCTCAACAGAGCGCATTTCCTTACCCCATGTCTCTTAGCAACCTCCAGTGTCCCCAAGACATCTGGAACCGCCATAGTTGGATTGGCAATGGTCTCGAAAAATATCATTTTCGTATTTGGACGAATCGACTTTTCAACCACACCAGCAAAATCTTCTTCCTTCTCAACATCCACAAAAGTGACCTCCACTCCGAATCTTTTCAAAGTTTCGTTGATGAAACTAGAAGTTCCACTATAGATTGGGCTCATAGAGATCAAGTGAGCCCCTGCTCCCAAGAATTCCAAAAACACAGCACTTATCGCGGCGAGACCCGAATTGTATAGCAGGGATCCCGCACCACCTTCGATCTCGTTTATCACAACTTCCACATTTTCGGTTGTTGGGTTTCCACACCGTCTATAGACAAAGTTGGAGCCATGATTGGGCTCATCGAATTGACCAATGGTCTTGAAGCGATAGGTGGAGGAATGGTAGATAGGCACCACGACTGGGTCGGCATTGGCGAGGGGCTTGGCATGGGATGCGGAGATTTTGGTGTCCAGATGGAGACTTTCGAATCTGAAAATGAAAAAAATGCTGTAAAAATAAGAAAAAAGGGATCTGCGTTCGGGGGGAATCGAACCCCCGTCGAATGCTTGGAAGGCATCCATGCTGACCATTACACCACGAACGCGGATGGCAGAACGAAGCGAGGAGTGCGTATAAGAAAGCGGTCCAAATCGGCTTTTGGTTGGTGGCCAGGAGGGCTTATTAGGAGAACATGTTGTGGAAATTTTTTTTCGTAGAATTCTCCTTTTCCTTTTTCCCTTGTTTCTCCAAAACTAACCTCTCTCCAAGACGCTCCTTTGCTTCATTGCTGCCTACTGGCCAATCGAAACTGAAATTTCAAATATTTTTTGGTTAAGAATTCTACACTGACCAAGACTCACCTCATTCTTGCCAATCAAAACCGTCAAAGTGATCCAAAATGATTACAAATCGAATACTTTTATCAGAGATAGTGCTGATGTAAAGTGGACACTAATAAGATCATAAAGACTAATCTTTCTCTGTTATCATTACCCATCAATTTTTATCACTGACCATCAAGTCGTTATACACACAGGTCAAACATTAAACTTGTGATTTTGGTCTTGCAAGAAGACATGAAAATAGTGCGAAAAAAAAAGAAAAATGAATCTGCGTTCGGGGGGAATCGAACCCCCGTCGAATGCTTGGAAGGCATCCATGCTGACCATTACACCACGAACGCGGACGTCCTTTCTTTGTCGGAAGGCGTATATAAACTTGTCGCGCGGACATCAATTCCTCTCCGCTTATATACGCCTTCCGACAGCTTGCTGACCATGCGCGTTCGTGGTGTAATGGTCAGCATGGATGCCTTCCAAGCATTCGACGGGGGTTCGATTCCCCCCGAACGCAGATTGCTTTTTCATCTTTTTGAATTCTTTCTCTAGGGTCCACAATGATATTTGTCCACTTCCCATCCATTTTCAGAGGATCGAGTGTTCTGATTAAGTTTTTTAGGCAGCTCTACGAACCTCTCTTTCCTCATTTGTGATAAAAATTCCCAAGAAAAACACGAGACTCAAAGTTACCATAATTCATATAGACAATCTGATCGGGGAAATTCAAACACCTAGAAAAGGCACAGTTTGGGAAGAAATTACACATAATATCACAGAAAAAATGATGGGCAGAATAGAAATTCTTGAAATTCTGAAAAAAAAATTACAAAAATTGGGGGAGCATATATCAAAACAGGAATTGGGCCTAGTTAGACCAAATTTTTGTTTTAAATATTCTGGGGATAGTTAAATGCGGGAAATTCGAATTTTAATATCAAAAGCATCATAAATTAGTGGCTATGCGCCTTCTGGAACTCGTTCATCCATTGAGCCAACACCTGGGTCTCCTCCAAGCTGATTGCATTGTACAGTGAAGCACGAATGCCACCAACACTACGGTGTCCCTTCAAACTGATCATGTTCCTCTCGGTGGCCCCCTTCAGAAACTCCGCCTCCAGATTCTCATCTCCAGATGGACCTCCGATTCTGAAGCAGACATTCATGATACTACGGTATT
Organism: Caenorhabditis sinica; assembly: GCA_963932045.1. Taxonomy (NCBI): domain Eukaryota; kingdom Metazoa; phylum Nematoda; class Chromadorea; order Rhabditida; family Rhabditidae; genus Caenorhabditis; species Caenorhabditis sinica. Next base: position 19,879,232 of record OZ009942.1, on the reverse strand, counting down.
TCTTGTCGACGGCGCAGTGGTAGAATCCATTGGATGCATCGATGATACCGTAGATTAGGCCAGACTTTTTGAGGTTCAACTCGTAGATTGCCTGAAGTCCACCCTTGGATTTGATCCATTTCAGGACGAGATTGGTGGTATAGATTCTGGAAAAATTTGACATTTATTGGTGAACTTCGGGTCATGTAAGGCCCAAAATAAGCTATTTCAGGCCAAAATTAGACCTTTTTTCCAATGACTTTTGACTAATTTTTTTTTTCAAAATTTTTCAAATTCCCACTTACCCTCCGGTCGGTGGTGTATTGTACAGACTGTTGTTGGCAATCATCTCCTGATAGCTGAAAACGGCGGGGGTGACAGCCTGCTGCTTTCCAATGAGATCCTTTCGAACGATGACAATGGTCAGACCAGCAGCTCCGAGGTTCTTTTGCGCTCCACCGAACACCACACCGTGCTGAAAACGGAAGAATTTTCGAATGGCGGACTAGGATGTTATGATTTCATCGGAAATCAAAAATTTTGTGTTTCTAGGCTGCCGAGCTCATGGTGGCCTAGAAACCCAATCTTTGGAGTCCTAGGTATTCAGGGCCTGGGAAATTCGAAATTAAGCGTTCCAGATAATTCTCTGCTCTGGTCGCCAAGAAATCCATAACTTGGTTTTCTAGGCCATCGCAGTACGAAATGGCATACTAGGTCGTAAAACCCAAGGTGGCCCAGAAACTAAAAAACCAAATTTCTAGATCACCAAAACCTCGGTAACCTAGAATCCCGATTTTTGGTATTTCTAGACCAAAAAGGCATCGATGGCCTAGAAACCTCAAACTATGATTTCTAGGTCATCATGCTGTGTGTACCCTAGTAAACCTATTCTCGGGTTTTTCGACCATTGAAACTTTCTAGAATTGTGAACTAGGTACCCCTAAATCAGGATACTCTGTATTTTTTCTATTTTCAGTCTCCCCATGCAAACTTACATCCTTGAAGTCAAATGGTCGGGCCATGAAATTCGATGAAACATCGGCCACCAGTGGCACATTATGCGATTCTGGAGCCGTCGGCGTGAATTCGATTCCATGCACCGTCTCGTTGGCACAGTAGTACAGATAGGCGGCCTTCTCATCGTGAACCCATTTCTCTTGATCTGGTACGGTAACATAAGGCTTCGAGGGTTGGAACACTTTCTTCACTTTGATGTACTTTTGAGCCTCCTCGGCCGCTTTGGAGGACCAGGTACCGGTGACAATGTAGTCCGCGTGGTCGTGGGAACCCTGGAAATGGCAGAGGGTTCTTTTGGAGGTTTCTAGGCCATCAAGGGGCGGGAAGTACGAAATTTGGGGTTTTAGGCTCACAAGAATATTGCATGTGGTTTCTAGGCCATTAAGCGTATTCTGAGGAAAAATGGAAGAGAAGCTCAAAATTTGGGGTTCTAGGTCATCAAAGAACGAAATTCGGTTTTTTGAGATTCCTAGGCCATTGGCGGATTCCTAGGCCATCTGTGAACTAAATTTAGAATTACTAAAAATTCACAAACTGGTCCGAAACTCTCTAATTTTTCCAAAAATGTCAAATTTTTCCCTCGATTTTCCTTCCTCAATCCAAATTTCATATTATCTCTTCCTATATAAACTTGATTTTTCCCTTATCACAAACCTTCAGATTCAGAGGAATCGCCGCAAATTGACCGGTTCCACCGCCTTGCATGAAGAGAATCTCAAAGTTGTCGGGCACGTTCCTGAAAAAAGAAAGTATTAGAGTCATGGAGACACAATGGAGAAAAACCCTATGTAAAAATCAAAAAAATTAAGCAATTTAAAGAAGCTACAAACAAGGAAAAATTGTTGAAAAAGTTGGAAATTTTTCCAAAACTTCAAATCTTCAATGTACATTATTTTCAAACTTTTTTATTTTTCCAACTCTCCGTAGCATTTTGTACTTTTAGAATTTACATTTTAGCTTAAAATGAGTCCACTTTTACCCCTAAATCTACTTACATGAGCTCTCGAATCAAAGAAATAGTCTCGTTAAGCAGCACACCGAATTCCTTGGAGCGATGGGACATTTCTGAAAATTGAGATTTTCAGGCCTGATTTTGATTTTTTTGTCCGAAAACATTAAAATTTTTGAATTTTTCGTCGAATCTTGACCTAGACCAAAAAAATGGAAAATTCCGAAAAACACATTTTTCCGATTTTCGAATTTTTAACAATATCTTTGTCAATTTCCCTCACATTTTTAGCTTTTATGATCGATATTATCGATTTTTCCAGTCATTTTTTTAAATCTTACCAATAACACTGACTCCCAATCCGTTGAAATTGAGTTGCTCCTCTTGCATTTTCAGCAGAACCTCTTCGGGAAGCTTAGCCGGTCCGGCGGCGAAATTGATTTTTCTTCCTTCCAGAGACATGGTTTTTCGGGGAATAGGATAGTTTAGGAACTGGAAAATAAAGGAAAATAGGAAATATGGAGGATAGCGAGTCAAAATTAAGATAGAAAAGTCATGGAAAAAAGGGAAAAAATGGTCCAAAATTCTGTGAACAGAAGGTTTTGGAAATTCTAGAGAACCAGAATTCTAAATTTCAGAAATCTGAAAGAATTCAAGATATCTGGATTCGTAAGACTTCGAGTTTTTCAGTTTTCAAATATTTTAAATCTTTTGGGTTTTGAAAATCAGAACTTGTCCACTAGAATTGAAATACAGTACTCTGCACAGAACGGTAGCCTCATAAATCTCCAGAGATTTACCCAAGACCCTCTATTTGAAAAATAATCAGAAATCATACAACTAATACAAGTACAAAAAGTAGTCTCTCTCCTTCTCAAAAAATCAAATAAACATTGACATAACACCATATGACCTAAGCACACATGGAAGAAAAGGTATGACCACACTCAGGGGGGAACAGCCAAAAGAAAAAATCATGATGTTTTTTTCTTGTGTTTGACGAATAATTGGAGGAAATCTCTCAAAAAAGTCACTGAATCTCAAATAATTTGAACTTTCTTAATTTGAATAGCAAGCTTTTTCAAATTTTGTTCCGCCCAGTTTTTATATACCTAGTGTTACTGATGCTACTTTAAATTAGTACTGGAATTCACAAAAATTGAGCTGAAACTATATGATTTTTGTTTCAAAATTGGCTGTTATCATGAATCTAGTATGTGTTCTAAAAATGAAAACTGTCTTTCTGCCTCCTGCAAAAAATAAACATGCATAAAGTGAAAACATAAAAAGTTCTTCGGACAGGTACAATTGCACCGAAAATGGAGAAACAATATTATCGATGACGAATAAGGAGAGTGGTCGATAAAAATGAAGAATGGTGGTGGTCAGTGCTATGTTCGTGGACAATACACAAGAAAGAGGGGGGGGGGGGGGAAACAAGAAATTGATTTTATCATGCATATGTATACGTCTTTGTGGTCAAGTTTTGGACAAGAAAAAAGTGACAGTGACATCCACAAAGTCACGTAGGCAGATAGAGACAGAGATCTGTATAGATAGAGATAGTGTCAAATCTGAATATAGATTTGTGTGTTCAGATGTCGTCATTTTTCGATAGGGGCCAATGACAAAAGATGATGACAGTGGGAAAATAAGGGACTTTATAGATTCTAGATAAGATTGGAGATTCTATGATGGGATTCAAGAGGAGGGAGGGGGGGGGTCCCTTTATGGTTCTTGGTATAGTTGGTAATGTATGAAGATCGGATGGCCGAAATAGGATTTCAAAGATCTAACAGGACTCAGGAAACTTTTAAAAACTAAAACTGACCAAAAATGCAATTCTCAACTGACCACTCTACCTTATTCTTATCTTATCAGTTTCCTCCTTATTCCTAGAAAAATCAAAGAAAAAATTGATAAAATTTTCTTCAATTTTTCGGACAAAAGTGGAAAAATGGCCTGACCATCTAGCCAAGACGATTCCAAAGAACATTCAGAAAGGAGTTTTTTAGCTTCATTGTCAAAAAATTTCAGGAGAATTTCACATGGAGAAATGTCCAAAAAATGAGGGGAAAAGGAGGGGAAAACTGGACAAAGATGGAAGAGAGAGAGGATGAGACAGCAGTAGTAGGCAGGAAGCAAAAAAAGAACGCTTGAGGTGGTGGAAAATTAGACAAAAGGAGGAAAAAAGGGGGAAAGTGGACCCAAAAACATCCAAATATTTTGGCTGGGAACTCGGGAAAATGGCAGGAAATCTGAAAAAAAGTCAACTTTTAATAGGGAAGATGAAAAAACTTGCTCGAAAATCCTTCAAATTCTCCTGAAAATCGTTGGTTGAAAAAAGCTAGACGTCTAATCTGGTGCAATGCACAATCTTGGCTCCGGGACATTTCGCCACTAGCCATTTCACAACTACGTCATTTCGCAACTCACGTCGATTCCGCAACCGCGACAATTTGCAACCAAGACATTTCGAAACTGGACATTTCGGAACTCGAAGTTGCGAAACTCTATAAACTAGTCCACTTTACGTTCATTAAGGTTGTATGGGATTGGGGGTATTGTGAACTATTCCAGGTTAGAGTCCACATTTGAAAAGCTATGATTTTAACGTGGACTTTGTATATGCGGACACGTGGCGAAAATTGGATTTTTCAGCGAATTTTTTTCAGATTTTCAACTAGAATTCAACGGGAAATCTTCGAATTTTTTGAGATCTTATCCAAAATTTTTGACCCTTCCCAGCGAGCTCGGCCAAATTGCAACGTGGCAATTTAGAAATCTCTCGCAACGAAAGCAAATTTAGCCTAGTTTTCAAGGAGAGAAGCACGTGGAAAAAACAAGCTGAGCCACGTCACATGGCTGGTGTGAGATGGAACTCTTCTTGTTCAATCAGTTCTAAGTTTTTGCTTAGCAATACGAATAAAACGGTCTTTGGCTAGTGAGTTTTAGTGTTTTCTTAAATCTCCAAATCTGCTTATGTTTAGAATGCGTTTGTGCATCCTCCTACTCTCGATATTATGGCTTGGAAGTGGCGAAAATCGAGTGAAAACTCGAATTTACTCAAAATGGCGACAAACTTCGATTTTGGCGGAAATTGGGTATGTTTGGGTGGTTTTTCATTGGGAAAGACGATGAAAATGGCGGAGAATCCACTAAGAATACATTTTTTCAGCGAATATTTGGCGGAGGAAGATGAGCATTTGTTCTGGAAATTTGTGGATTTGGTGCATGAAAATGAGGATTTCAAGGTGGAAACAGGTACGTTTAGAGGCTGAAAATCTTAGGAGTTTTTTCGTGTTTTTCAGCACATTTTTTCACCTTTTTTTCCAAAATTTATGAAAACGGACTCCCTAAAAGTGGGCGGAGCCTATTTTTCATAAGCTCCGCCCATTTTTAAGGGTCATTTTTAATAAACTATTGGTCATTTTCCATGATTTTCAATCAATTTTTCCCAATTTTCCAGCGACTTCCTCTGAAATCTACACCTTCGGCATCTCCACAGCGTCACGTCTTCTGAATCCCTCAGAAATTCCACTTCTAAAACTTGCCCTCTCCTCCAGAATCCACTCTCCAAGAATCGAAATTCATCGTCAAATTTCCCAAAAAATTCGAGGAGACTTCAACAAAACCTGCGGAAATTTGAAGGCTTTTTGGACTTTTGGAGAGCAACAAGGATGCAAGCTGTCTGAGATAAAATTTGGCAATTTCGACTCAAAAATGACCCAAAAAACCTTCGATTTCGACCATTTCTACCTCAGGAAAGGGAGAAATTCTACCATTTTTATATATGGAAAATTGGGATCTCCAGACCTCAAAAAGCTCATTTTTGAAGCCAAGAACCTCCTAAAAACTCAAGAAATCGACGAAAATTTGAATTTCGCGCTAAGACTCTTAGAGGAAAACTCGAATAGTTTAAATTCGGAGCCAGAAAAAGTGTCACTTTCCGGATTTGGAGTCGAATTGGCCGTCAAAAACACGGAATACAAGGCGATGGACAACGCGAAAACGACAGGAAACACGGTTTCAAACGAAAATTTGCACGGATTGAACTTCAAAATCCTTCGGACCACCCACCAAGAGAGCCTGAAGGAGCTGGAATCTTTGGAAGAAGATTTGGAGAAAATTGGAGAAATCGTAGAACTGAAAAAGTGGCAGTTGAAGGATTTGGGAGTGAAGACGTGCGAGAAAATGAGAGAGTTGGGCGATTTGGAGCATATTGAGCAGTTGTTGCAAGATTTTCCCATACATGCAAGGTAAGAATGGACTGAAAACCGTGGAAAGTGACTCAAAAAATCATGAAAATTGACCCAGAAACTATGTAAATGGACCCCAAAATGTGGGCGGAGCCTATGAAAATTAGGCTCCGCCCACTTTTGAAGGTCGATTTTCATAATTTCTACTCATTTTTCTCGAATTTTGAGTTACTTTTCATGAAAAATGACTATAAATTTATGAAAAATTCCGAAATTCAGCAAATTTTGTCCCTTCCAGAACCCTCTCGCATCGTCCTCTCCACAATGGCTCCTTCTCCGAATCCATTCTCCAATATCAACGAATTTTTCAACCATACGGAATCGAGCCGGGATTCAATCTTCTCACTATAAACGGACGAATTCTAGCTCAAACTGGCTCGAAAATCGACATTTTCTCGTTAATTCAGACGATAAAGGAGGAGAAAAAGCTGATAGAGAAATTGGTGGATTCTGGATTCAAGGTGAGAAAATTCGAAGAATTGGAACCATTTTTTAGAAAAAATGAGCTGAAAATCAAGTGTTACCCGAATTTCCTCAATTTTTTTCCAGACGGACCACACGAAACTGCTCAATATGTTTGACTTTTCACCGATTTCCGTGTCCCAGAATGCATTCGACTATCGAGAAGCAAAGCCGATAGTAAGTAGGCGAAAATTGATAGGAAAAAAGTTTTAAGAAAAATGTCCCAAATTCCTTCAAAATTGCACAATTTCCCTCAAATTTTCACTCAGAGATCTCCAATTTTCTCCATTTTTTTGCGTAAAACTCCAATTTTCAGTTCCTCAACAACATCGAATCATACCCCGGTTATCATCGATCCTTGAACACCCTTCTGGAACCTTACTATCCCGGACAAATTCGTCCGATTCGTCGAAATATCTTCAATTTGGTCTTTTTTGTGAATTCGACGGGAAATTCCAAAATCACGGAGATTATTGAGCAATATTTGAAGGCCGGAGTTTATATTAGGTGAGATTTGGAATCCTAGAAAAGGTCTGAATGGCCCTGGACCAAAAAGAGGCCAAAAATAGTCTGAAAACCTAAATCCCGAAGCTTGAATAAGCCTGAAAGCCCAGAAATTGCCAATTTTTAGAATTGGAGTCGTGCCAATCTTCGACGAGAAACGAGAGGGAATCAGTGTTGAGGAGGTCTTGAAAACGAGAAAAATCGGAGAATTTTTCGCAAAAATTTGGACGGAGAAAACACTTCTGGGAGCGTTAAAGGTACTTTTAGAAGACGTCGGAAATATGGACATTTTGACTAAAAATGAGGATTTTGAGACAGAAAATTTTGAGCATAAAAATGGAACTTTCAAAATCTCATATCAGAATTCCAAAAGTCCTGCATCCCTTTTTTCAGAATGGAAATCGATTCTTGGCGAAAACTGGACTTTCGTATCTAGCGTCATCACAAGGAGGATCACTGGCTCTTCTCAATGGATATCCGTTGGATATGGTGAGCAATTTTCATAGAAAACTGGACAATTTTTGCCTAAATATGAGTAGATAATCTAGAAAATTTGACCGAAAAGAGTTAATTTGAGCCCAAAACGATGAAAATTGAGTCAGAAAAGTTCCGAATACCGAAACTTCCCTAAAAATCTGAAATTTTTTTCAGACCGATCTGGATAACTTTGACGCGATTCTTTCCGCAAATGTCCAACGGCAAACTTCACGTCTTCAAGGATTTCTCTACTTTGGAAAACTGACTGACAACGTCAAAATTGACGAATTCTGGGTGAAAAAATCGATGAACCCAGAAGTTTTGCAGCGGATCCATGAGAAGTAAAAATATTGAAAAACAATTATTTTGAAATTTAATTTAATTTTCAGAATCGTCTCAGCATTCAACGAGAAAAAATTTGTCGATTTTTTGCCAAAAAATGTCAAATATTTCTCGATAAATTCGGAATCTCCTGATAAGTTTACGGTACTTCGAAATTTTGAAAAAATATAAATTTCGATGTTTCTATATTTTCAGAATCTCACCACATGGATCATCTCGGACTTTCAAAATCCTGGAAATCGAAATTTCGCGGTTAAACTTTTGAACACTATCCAAAAATCGCATAAAATCGCTCTTTTTTCGACGAACTCTGAATCCTTGACGACGTCAGAATCATTCAAAAACTCGGGTTCCGAATCCTGCACATCTTCCGAAAAGAAGGATTCGGAAGACTTGGACTCGTTGATTGAGAATATGGAGGATGGATGCTTGAATACAGAAAATTTGAATTTCGCGATGGAATTTTCGAATTTCGAGCTCAAGTCCGATGAGATTGCACTGGTATCTAATGGACTCATTATTGGACCGTTTTCTTCGAAAAATGACGATTTTTTGCAAGTTTTGGAGGATTTGGAGTATTTGGAGAAGTTGTGGATTGAGAGAGGAGCAGGGGTAAGGATATTTGAAAATTTTGAAGAATTTTGGATTCTGAAGACGTCGGAAAAGTTCTCTGAAAAATTTTACGAAAAATTAGACATTCTTAAAGATTCTGAATCCGAATATTGAAATTTTCAGAAAGTCTCCTATCACTTCAACGAGCACCACACCACCAGCCATGATTCAGATGACATCAATCTTCGATTTTACTCAACTTTTTCGAAATTTTGGCAAAACGATTTTTCGCGGATCGATTTTGACAATTTCAAGGATTCAGGAGAGAAGTGAGAGTGAAAAGTTAAAATTCGTTTAAAAAATTGTCAATAGAGCGCAATTACAGCCTTAAAATAGACGAACTTCCAGTAGAAGAGATGCAAGTGCGCTCCATTGACAGACGTACTCAAAAATTGTCAGTAGAGCACGCTTTCAACTTTCCTGAATACATGACAGTTGTAAGTGCGCTCTAATAGCAATTCTGTTAAAAGAGCGCACTTGCTACATGCCACCTACTGTTATAGTCTTCTTTATTGTAAGTGCGCTCCACTGACAATTATTCAAATTTTCCAGAAACATGCTCACATTCCCACCCATGGACCCCCAGTCGCCCTACATCACAATCACATGGATATCGAATCCAGTATCCCGGGAAGCTCAACAAATTGTGTCAATTGTGAAACTGATGAGCAATGTGCTAAATGCGAAAATTGAGGTGAAATCGGAAAATTTGCATTAGAGCGCGTTCGCAACATTTTTGGCGGGGATTTTATACGAATGAAGAAATTGTCTATGGAGCGTCCTTGCCTACACCAACAAAAACCCATAGATGCAAGTGTGCTCTAGTGCCAATAGAGCGCTATTTCTTTCACTGAAAATCACTTAGAATTCGAAAATTCTCAATAAAGCACATTTGCAGATCATCTTCAACCCTCTACTGGAACTTCAAGAAATGCCCATTCGTCGATTCTATCGTTTCGTGGCATCTGAATCTCTGGAATTCAACGAATCCGATGGATCCCTGAAAAATCACGAGGCGATTTTCTCAAATCTCCCACAAAAACAGATCCTGACGATGTCCGTGGAGACGAACGACGCATGGATGATTGAAGTGAAACAGGCGGAGACGGATTTGGATAATATTCTTTTGAAAGAAGTGAGAGTGTTCTTGGGGAGATAGGCTGAAAAGGATGAAATTTTTATCAAGATTGAGCTTTTTTGACCTGAAAGATTCAGAATACGTCAGGAAGATTCTGAAAGATTATATCCTACATTTGACGAAAAATGAGTCATCCTGATCCAAAAATGACAAAAATTGGCTTGAAATCAGAATATGGGTGCTTTAGAGTACGTCAGAAAGTTTCAGAGTTCTTCAGAATGACCTAGAAGACGTTAAAAGGATTTGGAATCTTGGGACAATTTCAGAAGACGTCAGAAGGATTCTGAAATCATCTTAAGCCTCCTGACACCCTCTAACGTCATCTGAAACCATCCCCTAATTTCTCAATTTTCAGAATTCCAACGATGTCGAAGCCGTCTTCAGTCTGGAGCACATTCTCGTCGAGGGACAGTCTCAAAAAACGAACGGAGAGCCTTCACAAGGCGTCGAGTTGGAGTTGACGTCTTCTGACAATGACGACGCCGTCAAATATGATACAATTGTGATGAGAAATTTGGGATATTTTCAGTTGAAGGTAGGGGGGAAAATGAGCCATTTCCATTTTTGAGCAAAATTAGACAAAAACTGACCCCAAAAATGTTCATTTTTAACCTTTATTTTGAAAAGTGAAAATTTTAAGCCATTTTCCAACAAAATCAATCAAAAAAACGTCATGTTGAACCTGAGAAGATTGATTAAAAATCCTCACATTTTCACCGATTTTTCAGGCCGAACCTGGAATCTGGAACATTGGAATCCGAAGATCTGGGACGTCTTCTGAGAAATTCAGAATCCAAAAATTAGATTCCAAAATCGTAGAGGATCCTGAACACATTCCTATTGTTGTAGGTAAGTTTAGGACGAACAGATACACAGATAGACAGACAATTTCTTAGAATTCATAATTTTTCAGACTCCCTCACTGGAAAATGGACGAGATTGGTGGTGGAAGAAATCGAGAATCCCGATATGAAGAAAGAAGAAAAATCAGTGATTGACAATATTGTGGAGAAGACGATAAAGTGAGCAAGTTTTCGGCGGGGAGTTTGAAAAAATTGAGCCAAAAATTATGAAAATTGAGATTTCGGAGGAATTTTGAGGATTCTGAAAGTTTCAGAAGACGTCAGAAGGCTTTTGAGTGCTCCGGATGGCATTAGAAGTTGTCAAATAGATTTGGAAGCAATCTTAAAACATAAGAATCCCAAGATTCGAAAAACTCAAAAGTTGACTACTGTGCCAGAAAAAGTTCAAAAAGTTCTAGCTTAATTTTTATAGAACTTTACCAAAAATTTCAAAAAATCGCTACCTGAAGCCTTCTAGAAGACTTCTGAAGACGTCTCTAACCTCTAACAAGTTCCAGGCTCTTCTCGACACCTCCACCTGCATCTTCTGAAGTCGTCAACGTCTTCTCATTGGCTTCTGGACACCTCTACGAACGTTTCATGAGAATCATGATGGTCTCCGTGATGAAAAATACGAAGAGCCCGAAAGTCAAATTTTGGCTTTTGAAGAATTATCTCTCACCAAAATTCAAGGAATCCATTCCGACGTTGGCTGAATTCTACGGTTTTGAATATGAACTTGTGGAGTATAAATGGCCGAAATGGCTCCGACAGCAGACGGAAAAACAGAGAGTCATGTGGGGATATAAGGTAAGAAAATGGAGAACATTTGAGTCAAAATGACTGACAAACTGAAGAAATTCGATGGAAGTAGACCGTGGAAAAATGAAAATTCAAAAATGAACAAAAAATGAGCCGAAAATCAAACAACAATAATCTCCAAAAGTGGGTAGAGCTTCTGAAAATATGACTCCGTCCACTTTTAGAGTACTGTAGGTTTTTTTAATGACTCAAATTTCTGGAAAATAGACCCCGAAAAGTCTGTTGAAATTAGGCTTCGTCCACTTTTTGGTGTCATTTTTTAGGAGTTTTGTCTTTCAGATTCTCTTCCTCGACGTCCTCTTCCCTCTGAACGTCGACAAAATAATCTTCGTCGACGCCGATCAAGTGGTCCGAGCTGATCTACTGGAACTGATGGATTTCGATCTGGAAGGAGCACCATATGGGTATGGGAAATGTGCTCTATTGGGAAATTTCGAAAAAAGACGAAAGTGCGCTCCATTGCACTTTTTTTGTCCAATAGAGCGCATTTGCACTTTTTTAAAATTCAATTTTTCAGATACGTTCCATTCTGCGACAGCCGCACCGAGATGGAAGGCTATCGATTCTGGAAGCAGGGATTTTGGGAGCAGCTTTTGTCGGGAAGACAGTACCATATTAGTGCACTATATGTGGTGGATTTGAAGGTGAGGATTGCAAATACGCTCTATTGAGAAAATAGGAAATGTTTATCTGAAACGGACAAAAAATAGACCTTAATTTCCCACCCCTCAAAATATCAATTTTCCAGGCGTTCCGCAAATTCTCCGCCGGTGACCGCCTCCGTGCCCGCTACGAAAGTCTCTCGGCGGACCCGGGAAGTTTGTCGAATCTGGATCAAGACCTGCCAAACAGTATGATCCATGAGGTCCCCCTCAAATCGTTACCCCAAGATTGGCTATGGTGTGAGACGTGGTGTGACGATCGGAGCAAGAAGACGGCGAAAACTATTGATTTGGTAAAACTTGATGAAAAACTTGGCTTTTTGGCCTAAAATTGACCCAGATTGATTGGCATAAAACGGCCTAGAATTGACCGTATTAAAATTATTTTTTGTTTGTTTTCCAATTTTTGACTTTCCAGTGCAACAACCCCCAAACCAAAGAGCCCAAACTCAACTCGGCACAACGAATCATAGCGGAGTGGAAGGATTTGGACGCCGAGATTTCCGATGTGATCTCGAAAATATTGGTCAAATCTTCAGAATTTCTGGATTCAGAAGACCTGACGTCTTCGAAGGAGGAGAGAGAGGAGCTCTGAATTTGTTGTACAAATTTTTTGCACCTTTTTTTGTATAACATGACCTGATTTATTACTCGATTTAAGTTGAGTTGTGTGTTGATATCGTATTTTTGTGTGAACAATAAAAATGAAGGATATTCAAACATTTCTGGATTCTACGGGCACTTTTCAACGAATGTTCTCCGTTTTTGCGTCAGGATGTCAAGATTTTTTGGAGTTGCAGATCGAGCATCAGATTTGACGACAAGTGTGAAGGCATCCAAAAGTCCATCCGTAGTTCCTCCGTCTCAAATTCCACCCAATACTAATTTTGGTCTGAAATGACCAAGTTTTGGTGCAAACACAACTCGATTTTTTCAAATTATGTTTGTCCCTTCTTTGTGATCAAAAATATTCTTCCTCTGAAAAGCTATAAAAATGAAATTCCTATTGAGTCATTTTCGATTGAGTCATTTTGTATGTTACCGTGGGCCTGGAAGCGATAACATTATATGTAATAATAATCAACAATTCGGACAAACAGAAGTTTATCGCTCAACACACAACAATAGGCAGTGGCAAACAATGGATAAACACAAGTAACAAAGAAGAAACAAAATTTGATCAAACTGAAAGAAACAATCATAAAAAGATGCAGTTGGAATGGGAAATGTTTTAACAATGAAAAGAAATATTATGCAAAAAGGAATAGGGTTGAAAATTGAGAAAACTGTTGAAAAATCAGGGTAAAAATTAGCGAATCATTGAAAACAACTCCTAGAAGAAAATGTAGAATTAGTCGAGTGTAGAGGCAGCTAGACATTGAGAAGAAGAAGTGTGGATTCCATTGCTGACTTGATTCTTTCGAATGGGACTCTCTGAAAATTTCAAATATTTTTTTTCTTTTTTTTTCATTTCCTCACTTTCTTCGAACTTTTGTCATGGACCTTCTCGATTCTCTTTTGGAGCTGAGATTCTCGGTTGGAAACTGTCATTCGGTAGACAATATTCAGAAGAAGTTTCACGAAGATTTTCACAGAAATCGTAGTGTTTCGATCAATCACGACGTCTTCAGAATCAGTTAATGGCGAAGTGACGAATTGGAGGATCCATTCCAGTGTGAGGAGCACGGTTTGAAGGGGAACTTTTCGGGAACTCTCCTGATGCTTTTCGAATGCTTCTTGGAGTTTACTTTCAATATCAGAGAGATTCGGATTACGAACGCTGAGAATCAGACAGTGAAGTTCCATGATGAGCATATGGAGATCGATGGATCCGGAGGAATCAGAAGGCGTTGAAAGATCAGTTGAAAGCTCTTCACTCGCATTCAAAACTGCTGGCAGCTCATTGACATCTTCTAGAGGCTCCTGTTTCAGCGACAATTGCATCTGCACATTCTGAAACGGCAGATTTGGCTCCTGATCCTCGTTTATCGCTTCTTGTTGCACAGATTCCGAAGAAAGTTTTAGAGGGGAATAAACTGCTTGCAGTGTCGGCTCCTCTTTCGGAATCCTCGAGGAAGTTGGGTTCGCATCGAAGACCTCGTCTGCAGCCAAATTCTCTGCTTCTGGCAGTGGGGAGAAGCGATTCTGAACGTTTCCAAACGTAAAACTTCTATCGAACGCTTTATATCCAATGATTCTCTTTGCGTAATCGAGGTGCACCACAGCGTCTTTTCGAATTCTGAAAATACAAAAAGTTTTTAGAACAATCCGAAGAATCTCTTACAATTCCAAAAAGTCCGGTTCCGGAATAACATCCATAATGAACATCATCTTGACACGCGTGTGAACATCGATATGAGTGAATAGATGAATTTGCGTTTTCAACTCGCGAATTCTGAAAATAGCGATCTATTTTGGATAGCCGAGCACATCTTGAGACTCGATTCTCTATAGAGCGCGTTTTCTGCGGATCACATATCGAATAGAGCGCATTTACAAACCTTTTAGACAGTTGCTTACGCGTCATGTCGGGGTTTTTTGTCTTCATATACATCGTCGCAATCTGATCATTGCTTACAATCAGATCACTGCGTCTACAGAAATCAGCCACGAAATTCGCCAATTTTCGAGTTTGGATTTCCTTGTAGTGGTAAAATCCAAATAAGTGAAATTCATCATTGGAAAAGACACTGACGATCCGATATTCGGAATCAAACTTGATCGTTGACTTTGGAGCGACGCTGAAATTCAAGAAATTTTTGCAAAAGTTTCACAAAATCTTTTACATTTTATAAAAATCCTCGTTGATCGGAACTCCGAGCGCGTAGAGCATTCTCACTCTGCCCCAAATCGAATATCGAATCATTTTGTGCACGTTTCCATATAAGTACAATTCGACTCTGAAAACATGCTCTATTGCACTTTTTGTTTGCGTTGGAGCGCAATTTCACACTTACTGCTTCATTATGTCTCCTGTACTACGATTCGGTGCACTTTTCTGACGAAATGACTCAAAAAATACCTTCTTCCGTTTTTTAGAAAGTCTTTCGCTTCCGATTTCTTTGTCGACATAATCGAAAACTTTTCGGACTTCCGAACGGCTTAATGGGCCGGTGGCGATTTTACTTTTCTTCTTTCGTGCCATACTTATCTGGAAGATTTCATGTCATAATTTAAATAAGGATTTTTCATAAACATTTTAGTTTTTTTTTCGAAGAAAAGTGAAGATATCAATATGCTTTGATGAAACGATTGAAATGAAAACAAGAGGAATCTGTAGAAAACTTACAAGCATTTTATTATGAATAAGGGATAAGCACAAGTAACAGTAACAAGTAATAAAATGGAAACACAAATTTGATCAAACTTAATAAAACAATCATAGAAAGATGCAGATGGAAAGGGGGAAACTATTTAACGATGAAAGGAGGATAGAGATGAAAATTAAAAGAAAAGTTGATAGAAGAACATTTAGAATAGGTCGAGTGTAGAGGCAGCTAGACATTGAGAAGAAGAAGAGTGGATTCCATTGCTGACTTGATTCTTTCGAATGGGACTCTCTGAAAATTTCATATATTTTTTTCGTTTTTTGTTTTTCATTTCCTCACTTTCTTCGAACTTTTGTCATGGGCCTTCTCGATTCTCTTTTGGAGCTGAGATTCTCGGTTGAGAACTGTCATTCGGTAGACAATATTCAGAAGAAGTTTCACGAAGATTTTCACGGAAACCGTGATGTTTCGATCAGTCACGACGTCTTCAGAATCAGTTAATGGCGAAGTAATGAATTGGAGGATCCAGTCCAGTGAGAGCAGCACAGTTTGAAGGGGCACTTTTCGGGAACTCTCTTGATGCTTTTCGAATGCTTCTTGAAGTTTACTTTCAATATCAGAGAGATTCGGATTACGAACGCTGAGAATCAGACAGTGGAGTTCCATGAGGAGCAAATGGAGATCGATGGATTTGGAGGAATCAGGAGACGTTGGAAGATCAGTTGAAAGCTCTTCACTCGCATTCAGAACTGCTGGCGACTCATTGATATCTTCTAGAGGCTCCTGTTTCAGCGACAACGGCATCTGTGCATTCTGAATCGGCTGGTTTTTCTCTCGAACCTCGTTCATCGCTTCTTGTTGCACAGATTCCACAGAAAGGGGCAGAGGGGGAAAAACTGTTTTCAGTCTCGGCTCTTTTTTCAGAATCGTAGAGGATCTTGTGTTCGGAGCGAAGACTTCGGTAGCAGCCAAATTATCTGCTTCTGGCATTGGGGAGAAGCGATTCTGAACGTTTCCTAGCGTCAAACTTCCATCGAACGCCTTATATCCACTGATTCTGTTACCGTTGTCGAGGATCACCAAAGCGTCTTTTCGAATTCTGAAAATACGAAAAGTTCTAGAATAATCCGTAGAATATCTCACGATGCCAAAAAGTGCGGATCCGGAATCACAGCCATAATGTACATCATCTTGACACGCGTGGGAATATCGAGATGAGTGAATAGATGAATTTGCGATCTCAACTCGAACAGTCTGAAAATTGCGATATATTTTAGACAATCGAGCACATCTTTAGCGTCCATTATCTATAGAGCGCATTTACAAACCTTTTAGACAGTAGCTTAGGTGAGATGTTGATGTGTTCTTTTTTCATATACATCTTAGCAAGCTCTTTGCAGCATACATACTCATCACAGCTTCCACAGACGCTCGCCACGAAATTCGCCAATTTTCGAGTTTGGATCTCCTTGTTTGGCTGTCTTCCAAAAAAGTGTCGTCCATCATTGGAAAATACACTGATGATCCGAAATTCGCGATTGTACTTGAGTGTTGACTGCGGAGCGATGCTGAAATTTAAGTAATTTTTGCAAAAATTCCACTAAATTTTTACATTTTATAAAAATCCTCGTTGATCGGAATCCCGAGCGCGTAGAGCATTCTCACTCTACTCCACATCGAATATTGGCTCATTTCGTGTACTTGCTTGTGCAGAATTTCACTGATTCTGAAAACACACTTTTTGAAACTTTTGTTTGAAACGGCGCACTTTTTTTCACTTACTGAGCGATGACGTCGAAAATCTCGGAGTTTTGATCGATTTCCGGGCAAACTGTTCGAAACAATTTTGCTTTCTGTTTTTCAGAAAGTAGGCCGCTTCCCATTTCCCAATCCAGAAAATTAAAAATTGTTTCGGTTTTTTGTTGGCTCAATGCAACCCCGTCGACATCTTCTGGAGTCTCCTGTTTCGGCGACAACGGCATCTGTGTATTCTGAATCGGCTGGCTTGGCTTCTGAGCATTATTCGTCGCTTGTTGTTGCACAGATTTCACAGAAAGGGGCAGAGGGGGAAAAACTGTTTTCGGTCTCGGCTCTTTTTTCAGAATCGTAGAGGAAGATGGGTTCGGAGCGAAGACTTCATCAGCAGCCAAATTATCTGTTTCTGCCGTTGGGGAGGAGCGATTCGGAAAGTATCCAAACGTAAAACTTCCATCGAACGCCTTGTATCCACTGATTCTGTTTCTGTTGTCGAGGATCACCCAAGCATCTTTTCGAATTCTGAAAACACGGAAGGTTACAGAATATTCCGAAGAATCTCTTACATTTCCAAAAAGTCCGGTTTCGGATCCACATCCATAATGTACAACATCTTGGCACGCGTGTGAACATCGATATGAGTGAATAAATTAATTCGCTTTTTCAAATCTCCGATTCTGAAAATAGCGATCTATTTTGGATAGCCGAGCACATCTTGAGACTCGATTCTCTATAGAGCGCGTTTTCTACGAATTATATATTGAATTGAGCGCATTTACAAACCTTCTAATCAATTGCTCAACCGACATGTTGGTGCGTTCTTTCTCCATATACATCTTAGCAAGCATATACTTGCTTGCATACTCATCACGGCTTCTACAGACGTTTGCCACGAAATTCGCAACTTTTTGCGATTGGGTCACACTGTTCCCTTGCTCTTCGAATAAGTGTCGTCCATCATTGGAATAAACACTGACGATCCGATATTCGGAATCAAACTTGAGCGTTGACTGCGGAGCGACGCTGAAATTCAAGTAATTATTTGCAAAAAATTCCACAAAATGTTTTTACATTTTATAAAAATCCTCGTTGATCGGAATTCCGAGCGCGTAGAGCATTCTCACTCTACTCCAAATCGAATATCGATTCATTTTGTGCACGTGTCCATATAAGTACAATTCGACTCTGAAAACATGCTCTATTGCACTTTTTGTTCGCGTTGGAGCGCAATTTCACACTTACTGCTTCATTATGTCTCCTATACTACGATTCGGTGCTTCTTTCTGGCGAAGTGACTCAAAAAATATCGCCTTCCGTTTTTTAGAAAGTCTTTCGCTTCCGATTTCTCTGTCGACATAATCGAAAACTTTTCGGACTTCCGAACGGCTTAATGGGCCGGTGACAATTTTACTTTTCTTCTTTGGTGCCATAGTTATCTGGAAGATGTTATATCATAATTTAAATAAGGATTTTTCATAAAAACAACTTTTTGAGCTTGGGTCACACTGTTTCCTTGCTCTTTGAGTAAGTGAAATCCATCATTGGAAATTTTACTGATGATTCGATATTCGGAATCAAACTTGATCGTTGACTTCGGGGCGACGCTGAAATTCAAGAAATTATTTGCAAAAAATTCCACAAAATTTTTTACATTTTATAAAAATCCTCGTTGATCGGAACTCCGAGCGCGTAGAGCATTTGCACTCTGCTATAAATCGAATATCGATTCATTTTGTGCACGTGTCCATCTAAGATATACTTGACTCTGAAAACATGCTCTATTGCACTTTTTGTTCGCGCTGGAGCGCAATTTCACACTTACTGCCTCATTATGTCACGTGGACAACGATTTTGTGCATTTTTCTGGCGAAATGACTCAAAAAATGCCAATTGCTGTTCATTTGTAAGTTTTTCGCTTCCGATTTTTTTGTCGACGTAGTCGAAAACTTTTTGGACTTCCGAACGGCTCAATGGGTCGGTGACGATTTTATTTTGCTGCTTCGATGGCTTAGTTTTCCTTTTTGGTGACACAGTTTTCTTCTTCCGTGCCATAGTTATCTGGAAGATTTATGTCATCATTTGAATAAGGATTTTACATAAAATTTTTGTGTTTTCCAAAAAAAGTGAAGATATCAATACGCTCTGATGAAGCGATTGAACTGAAAACAAGAGGAATCTGTAGAAAACTTACAAGCATTTTATTATGAATAAAGGATAAACACAAGTGACACTTTGGAAAAAAGGCAATAAAACATTTGATCTTAACTCAATAAAACTATGATAGAAATATGCAGTTGGAATGGGAAGCATTTTAAACGATTAGAGGAAAAATTATGGAGAAGACGATAGAGATGAACATTAAGAAGAAAAAGTAAACAAAAAACGAAGTAAAAATGATGGAAAATCATTAAAAAAGGCTCATAGAAGAAAATTTAGAATTTGTCGACTAGAAGCAGCTAGACATTGAGAAGAAGAAGTGTCGCTTCCATTGCGGTCTTGATTTTTTTGAATGGGACTCTCTGAAATTTTCAGTTCTATTTCGATTTAAAAATTTTATTCTCTCACTTTCTCCGAATTCTCATTTTTGTCGGCTTTCTTGATTTTCTTTTGAAGCTGAGACAGAGATTCTCTGTATGAAAACGCCAAGCGGTAGACAAGATTCAGAAGAAGTTTCAAAACGATTTGAACAGAAACAGTGTTTGATTCATCGATGACGTCTTCAGAATCAGTGGATTTCGAAGTGATGACTTTGAAGATCATGTCAAGTGAGAGGACCAAAGTGTCAAGGGGCACTTTTCGGGAACTTCCTTGATTCTTCTCGAATGCTTGTTTCAGTTTCTTCTTAATTCCAGATAGCTTTGAAGGACAAACACTGAGAATCAGACAGTGGAGTTCCATGAGGAGCACATGGAGATCGATGGATTCGGAGGAATCAGGAGAAGTTGAAAGATCAGTTGAAAGCTCTTCACTCGCATTCAAAACTACCGGCAACTCATTGACATCTTCTGGGGGCTCCTGTTTCGGCGACAATAGCATCTGCAGATTCTGAATTGGCCGGCTTGGCTCCTGATCCTCGTTCATCGCTTCTTGTTGCACAGATTCCAAAGGAAGGTTCTGAGAGGAATCAACTGCTTCCAGTGTCGGCTCCTCCTTCGGAATCCTAGAGGTCGTTGGGTTCGGAGCGAAGACTTCGTTAGCAGCCAAATTATCTGCTTCTGGCATTGGGGAGAAGTGATTCTGAACGTTTCCAAACGTAAAACTTCCATCGAACGTTTTGTATTCACTGATTCTTTTTCCGTTATCGAGGATCACCACAGCGTCTTTTCGAATTCTGAAAATACTAAAAGTTCTAGAATTTTTCGAAGAATCCCTCACAATTCCAAAAAGTACGGATCCGGGACCACACCCATAATGTACAACATTTTGACACGCGTGCGAATATCGATATGAGTGAATAGATGAATTTGCGATCTCAACTCGAACAGTCTGAAAATTGTGATATATATTGACAGCCGAGCACATCTATTCTCTATAGAGCGCGCTTTAACATACCTTTTAGACAGTTGCGTAGGCGACATGTTGCTGTGTTCACTCTTCATATACCTCTTGGCCAGCTGATCATTGCTTTTACAGAAATTACTGCGTCTACAGACGTCGCCCACGAAATTTGCCAATTCTCGAGTTTGAATCACTTTTTTTGGGTTCCTTCCGAATAAGTGTAGTCCATCATTGGAGAAAACACTGATGATCCGATATTCGTGATCGAACCGGAGCGTTGACTGCGGAGCGACGCTGAAATTCAAGTAATTTTTGCTAAAAATTCCACAAAATTTTCTTACATTTTATAAAAATCCTCGTTGATCGGAACTCCGAGCGCGTAGAGCATTCTCACTCTGCTCCACATCGAATATTGATGCATTTCGTGTACTTGCGTGTGCAGAATTTCACTGATTCTGAAAACACACTTTTTGAAGCTTTTGTTCGAAACTGAGCACTCTTTTCACTTACTGAGCGATGACGTCGAAAATTTCTTCGGTTTTATTGAATTCACAGCAAACAATTTGAAACAATTGCTTTTTCTGTTTTTCAGAAAGTAGATCGCTTCCCATTTCCTTGTCCAGAAAATCAAAAATTTTCTTGATTTTTTGTTGGCTCAATTCAACGACGACGTCTCGATTTAGCATTATTATCTGGAAGATTTTTCATTGTTTTGCTTAATTAGAATTTTTTCTCAATAAAAGAAACGTTTTTTTATTCCTGTGACGACATAAAACCTTAAGAAATCACCGAAAATCGCTAAAAAAAATAATTGGTTGAGGAAAGCGAGGCGTCAAATCAGGTGCAATGCACAATCTCCGATCTACAGTACTCTGCGGACACGCGGCGAAAAATTGGATATTTCAGCCAATTTTTTTCAGATTTTCAGCTAAAATTTAGCAGGAAATCTTCGAATTTTTTGAGATTCTTTTCAATTATTTTTTTGAAAAAAATATATACATTTTCAGAATGCGTTTCTGCATCCTCCTACTCTCGATATTATGGCTTGGAGCTGGCGAAAATCGAGTGAAAACTCGAATTCACTCAAAATGGCGACAAACTTCGATTTTGGCGGAAATTGGGTATGTTTGGGTGGTTTTTTAATAAAAAAATTATCGGTGAAATGATGAAAAATATTAAAAATGCATGTTTTCAGCGAATATCCACCATGGTCCACCCAACCAACCAGCAAGTCCCAACGAATCCGGTTCACTCTAGAATGCTGTGAGTTTCCTTTTTTGGAGAAATTTTTCCACATTCTCAAGTTCTAAGCTTTGAAAATCACATTTTGTCTCAAAATTAAATTTTCAAAACTTTCAAAAATTCAATTTCCAGCCAACAGCGAAGATCCGAGACCGAAAACGACGTCACCATGGTTATTCGAAATCTCTACCGAGGAATGGACGTATTCGTCAAGAATGTGAAGAAAAATAGTAGAAATTTAACGGCGGATCAGAGGAAATTCTATATGGATCGATTTTCGGTACGGAAGAAAAATGGCCTAGAAAGCCAGAAAATCGAGTTATACCAAGAATACAAATTGTTAGTCTAGAAACTTAAAAATCTAAAAAAATCCGTTTCAAAAAATTTTCAAATATCCCGCCCTAATAGTCAAAATTTCAGAACACAATGCGCGTCTTCAAATTGGATTCAAAACGAAAGGCCGAGAATCGTGAGATCCGAAAAGAAGCAAATACTTGGATGGGTACTCGTCGTCAATAGTGGACAATCGGTCATTCCTTGTGGTATGAAATTTGAAAAAAAAAACTATTGAAAAGCATAAAAATCGAAGAAATTGCTTGGAAATCGAAATGGTGGCCTAGAAACCCGATTTTTCAGTTTGGTGGCCTAGAAACCCCCTAAACGGAATAGAAACCCAAAAATCAAGTTTTTAACTCAAAAACCTCGAATTTTTGAAATTTCCCACTCATTTCTCCTCAATTTTTTCAATTTCCGCACTTTTTCAGACTAGAAATGGTTCGAGCCGCCCTGAAGACGTCTGATTGGATACGAGCCGACGATTGGAAATGCAAACGTAGACACGAACCATTGATGTGTTGACACAGGGAGAGAGTGCAGGTAGAGAGAAAAAATGACTGATTTCAGGAGAATTTTTAGAATTTGGAGAGGTGAAATGTACCAGAAGAAGCGGCTCGAAGAGAGATACAGAATGATACCAAATTTGGAAAAAATGCAGTTTCGCAAATTTTTGAAGTTTCGATTTTTCAAAAAAAGTTTCGTATTTTTGAAAACTTCAAATTCAACGTAATAGCTTCAAAAAAGAAAATTAAGCTATTTTTGAGCTCTTCAAAATGATACCGAACTCAAAAAACTCGATTTTCAGATTTTTGACTAAATCCAAAAATCTGAAAATCGAGTTTTTTGAATTAGGTTTTATTTTGTTGAGCTTAAAAATAGCTCCATTCTCGTATCTTTTTTAGAAAGAGATTTCGATTTTTTAATTGAGTTATGATGATTTCTTTTTTGAAAAATCGAAAATTCAAAAAAAAAAATTCAAAAGACAATTTCAAAAAAGCTCGTCGAGCTCCATCTTTTGGTATATTTTTCGCCTCAAAACTTCCATTTTCGCCCTAAAAATTTTCAAAAAATAAAATTTGAAATTTTCGAAAAATTGAAAAATTTTCCCAAATTTAGGCTCATTCTGTAGAGCTCCGCGAGCTCTATTTTTTCGGTATATTTTTCCTCTTAAAATTCCGATTTTCAAGCCTAAAAAATCCCCCATTTTTCAGAAACAACACGGCCCAGACGTTGTCGATTCCTTCCCAAAAGTGCTGCCAGATGGTTCAAGTTTTTGGAAACCCTCCGACATTCTCAAAATCTGGAGATGCCGGAAATTCCTTCAGAATTCGAGTCGAAAATCGTAATGCTCCAGGATGAGATGTGCCCGAGTGGTGTCAGTTCGACGAGACTCCGAGCTGCGAGTTCTGCTAAAAAATCTTCTCTACCGGAAACAGGTGTTCCCAAATGGTAGGTCATAATGCAAAAGTGCTTTATTGAGAATTTTACTGAATTTGCGATTGAGAGCACTTCTGAGCGCTCAGTAATCTCATTAAACGATCAATTTAATTGCAAGTGCGCTCTAATGCAAATTTCACTAAAATAGCATGAAAAATGGTAGAAAACAAAGTGCGCTCCAACGCATTTCTCAATTAAGTTTGCATTAGAGCGTATTTCGAACACCACGAAATTCAACATTTCCAGACAAGACTGCCGCAAAACTTCTGGTGCTCGCGGACAGTTTTCTGATGCCTTCCGTCATCAATTTCGTTGAATTCCGTCTTCTGGAAGTTTCCAAACTTGGAAATGAGAAAATGATGTGAATGGCTGTTGCCTACAGTATGCCGAAGCTTTTGAAAAAGAAGCTTCGTGTCATAGATACGATGGACGAGGTCAAGAATTTGGAGAATTCTGAGGAGTACGGAAAGCTGTCGTTCGAGAAAAATGCGAAGATTTTGGACAAGTTGATCAAGATGATTTGAGATTTTTTGTTAAATTTTTTGTATTTCTTTTGTATTTCTTTTTTTCCATTTGTCTGCCTCGATTTTCAAATTTGATCAATAAAGTATTGCCTGTTTCCTTTCAAGTTTTTCTTCTTATTTTCTTGGTTATCTTATCCATCAATTTTTCATATTGCGACTGTTCCAAAAAAGGCGAAAAAATCGAACACGATTACTAGGTTAAAGTATTAGCGATGTTCCTCAAGGGGAAACGCGCTCCATCGCCAACTTGGCTGAAATTTGAATTTTCAGCTTTCCCGCCATTTTGAAAACAGCGAAACATGTTTTGGTGGGTGCGCGGACTCCTCGTGGACAACTCCAGCTGCAGTCGAAACGTCCACGAGGAGTGTACGCACCCACCAAAACATGTTTCGCTGTTTTCAAAATGGCGGGAAAGCTGAAAATTCAAATTTCAGCTAAGTTGGCGATGGAGCGCGTTTCCCCTTGGGGAATATCACTAATAGCGCAATGCGCTCTACGGCACTCTAGCGTATGGAAAAGGCGGAAAAGCTAAAATTCAAAAGAATATTTTTTTTAAGTCTCAGCTCCCACCTTGAAAAAAACAAAACACATTAAAAATAACGCTACAAATTTTCCAGAATTCTCCAAAAAATGGTCAGTCTTCCAATCCCAACGGATCCCATTGTTATTCGCTCGTTTATCATGCACGATGCGTTTCTCAAAAAGCCAGTTTTCGAGGGATACAAGGACTTGTGCAAAATCATTCCTGACTTCGACTATCCGGAATACGAGTTCTGGTATTATCGATTTGTGGCGGGAAATCCGGATATGAACTACGATCGAAGGTGAGGGAATTTGAAATCTCGAGAATATCGAAATTCATAAAAAATAACTTTCAGCGCTGATCCAAAACCGTTAAAACTTCAAGAGTTGCGAGTGGATGCTCTGAGAAAGATTTTGGAAAAAGTGGACGTCAAACATAGGTATTTTTCATCTACCGCCAATAATCCAAACAACTATCAAGCGTTTTATGATGTCATTTTTAATGATTTTTGACCTACTTACCAAGAAATGGACCGAAAAATTCAACTTTCGGAATTCTAGGTCATCTAATTCAGAACGGACTGCTTTGCCTTGCAATTTGTGTCATTTCTGATCATCTTTTCAAATTAAGATCCAAGTTTCGGGTTTTTATCTCATTTTTCTATAAGTTGGTCAAAAATGACACACATCGAAAGCCAAAACTATCATTAGTTGTTCCAGCTTGCTAGCTTCATTGTGAGCGGAGTTATGACGTTCTGAAGTAGGTGGCCTAGAAAATCCAAAGTATGGTTTTCTAGGCCATGTTTCGGTAGGTAGGTCAAAAATCATTGGGACGATATTTTAGAACGTTTACTAGTTGTTAGAGCTTTTCACCTTAACTCAAAATTGAGTTATCGTTTTTTTTAAGGCCATTTAAAAACTTGAATTTTTTTTGCAGATTCAAAATTCAAAAACTGTCCAAAATCATGCTGTTGGTTGTCAATCAGCTCGAGACGGCTCATAATACGATTGACATCGACTGCTACAAGAACTACGTCACTGTTTATGTCAAAGTTGGAAATTCCTCGTGGGGACTGCAGTACTCCAGCATGCTGAACGGATGTGAAGCACACAGAAATCGTCGGTCCGAAAAGATTGTCGGTAGTGACTTTATGGAAATCGCACTTCACGACTTGGGATTCATTCTGAGACCAACGAAAATCCGATTGGAAAATTTCGAAATTTGCTCGCACGATTCCAAAGATATGAATCGAATCGTCGATCTGCTGGTGTCGATTTCAAAGAAGGCGACATCGGAATTCCACGTGAAATCTGCCAAAATCGAAATTCGAGAGCCCAACCTTGCACTATCGGTTCTCTCTGCAATGAAACCAGGTGTTATGGAAAAACTGAAGATTGGAATTTTTTATGAGTACGAGCGCGAATACACCAAAACACTCATTGACATGAATCGAATCAAGGACATGGAGCAGTTCACGCGAGCGAAAACAGTCGATTTGACTGAATTTGGATTTATTCAATCTACGGATTTGGCATTCTTTTCGGGTTTTGAACACTTTGATGTTCGTGTGAAATCAATGGAATCAGAAGACCTCATACGCCTTCGAGATGTGAGAATTTTCAAAAAACTGTTAATGTCAAAACGCGCTCTATTGCAAACTGATCATAATTTGAACATTCGGTCATGTGAGCAATAGAGCGCATTGAAATACTAAGTTGATTGAAATACCAAAAGCTCGGTTTCCAAAAAAAAAAATAACCGAGAAATCCACATTTCAGATTTCTAGGCCACCAACTTCAGAACGTAATAACATAGTTTAAAATAAAGCTAATTATCTCAGATCACTACAAACAGCTTTGTCTTTCGATATGTGTCATTTCTGACCTATTCACCGAAAATGGCCTAGAAATCCAAATTTGGAAACTGTTAGTTCATTTTTTTGGTACATTTGGTTGGAAATGACACCAATTGGATTTTATTGCCATTTTCGTTATGTTGTTGAATTTGAGCAAGATGGCCAAGATGACCGAACTTTTGCCAAAAAAAGTTAGTCCACCAAATTTATTCTTCCAGGATCTCTCCAAACCGGACAACAATATTTTCCAATCGTGCTCCATCAAGCCCGATGTCCCCTTCATGGACGTCTTCGAACTCACAAGAGGTCTCGGAAAACACGTCCGCCATAAGTGGGTTCATATTGTAGAGAGCTCGATTGCGAATTCGGAGAAAATTCTTCAATTTTTCGTCCAAAGAGACAACATCGACATTCATAAAACCGAGCCCACTCCAGACGGCTATCATTCAACTTCTGATGATTCAGGTTCTGATCTCGAGAGGGATTGGAACTCAAGTGAGGACGATTGGTAGATAATGATTCTTGTTGTTTTTTTAAACCTTTTGAATAAACCTTGTTGATGAAAATTTTCGATCATATTTTGAATTTTGGATGTGTTTTGAATTCGCTACTTTTTTTCTGTTCGTTCTTCCAAGTTTGCGATTTTTACAGTGAAAAAAGCAGAAAGACTCCGAGAAAAAACACACCAGTGACCGAATTCTGGAAAAAGTTAGGCCACCGGCTAAATATAATCAAATTGTCAAATAAAATCTTGATTTTTCTGATACTGACACTGCCAAAATCCTGCTTAAAATCACAAAAAATTCAAATTTTTGACTGGTGGCCGAACTTTTTCCTCAACTCCAGACTTCGGGCATCACCCATTTTTTCTCAATTTCTGCCAATTTTAAGGCATTTTACGTCGATTTTTTTTGTTGATTTCTCGCCTTTTAAAATAGAATTTTCAGATTTTGACTTACAATTTCACTAAAAATTCGAAATTTCAGGCTAAAAATGTCCTACCATGGTCCAACCAACCAACCAGCAAGTCCCAACGAATCCGGTTCACTCTAGAATGCTGTGAGGTTTTTTTTTGGAGAATTTTTTCACATCTTCAAGTTTTGAGCTTTGAAAATCACATTTTTGTCTAAAAATTGAAATTTCAAAACTTTCAAAAATTCAATTTCCAGCCAACAGCGAAGATCCGAGACCGAAAACGACGTCTCCATGGTTATTCGAAATCTCTACCGAGGAATGGACGTATTCGTCGAGAATGTGAAGAAAAATTGTGGAAATTTGACGGCGGATCAGCGGTAATTCTATATGGATCGATTTTCGGTACGGAAGAAAAATTGCCTAGAAAGCCAGAAAATCGAGCTTATCAATCTAGGAAATCAGCCTGGTGGCTCGAACCCCGAATATTGAATTGTGCGGTCTAGAAACCCCAAAGTGGCCTAGACATCCAAGAATACAAATTGGTAGTCTAGAAACTTTTAAAATCTAAAGAATTCGTTTCAAAAAATTTTCAAATATCCCGCCCTAATAGTCAAATTTTCAGAACACAATGCGCGTCTTCAAATTGGACTCAAAACGACTAGCCGAGAATCGTGAGAGCCGAAAAGAAGCAAATACTTGGATGGGTACTCGTCGTCAATAGTGGACGATCGGTCATTCCTTGTGGTATGAAATTTGAAAAAAAACATTTGAAAAGTATAAAAATCGAAGGAATTGCTTGGAAATCCAAACGGTGGCCTAGAAACCCCCCTAGACGGAATAGAAACCCAAAAATCAAGTTTTTAGGTGTTTGAACCATCTGAGGGGTTTCTAGGCCATTTCAGCCATATTAAGGCTTTCTAGACCACCAAATTCAAATATTCAATTTTCCCATTTTTCCAGACACCAACGTCGAAACTATTCTCAGCCTGGCAGACTCCGCCCAATGGACGCGAATTTCGAACATCGTCGAAACATTTTTGATCGAAAATTCACGACTCGGAAATTTGAAAAAGATGCATCTGGCTGACCAATATCGTCTGGTGAAGTTGATGGATTTTTTGGTTTCGGAAATGAAAACGGTCGATGACGTCGCATATTTCAAAAATTCAATGTATTATCATCAGTATTCGGATGGCTTGAAGAGAAGAATTTTTAATCGATGGTCGGAGATTTTGTGATAAATTTCGAATTTTGAATTTTTTTCTTGTTGTTGATTTGTTGGTAAAAATAATAAAGATGTTCTGTGAAAAAATGCAAGACTTTTTAGTTCATTTTTCAGAAATTTTGATAAATATCCTTTTTCAAAAAAAAAGTGCTGTTGTAAATTCGCTCTATTGACAAAAAATAAACTTTTTATTTTCCATTTCTCTGGAATGTGAGGAGGTGATTTTCAAGACAAAAATACACTGAAAATATAGAAAGGCAAGTGCGCCCTATTGACAATTGTCAATAGAGCGCACTTACTGAACAAAACAAAAACTAAAACCCGATTTTTAAAACAGAATTGGAAAGAAATGAGTTTGTGTGTGTGTTGGGAATTTGAAGAGGAGGGGGAACTGGGAAGTTTTGGGAATCAGTTTTTTGATAAATTATCCAAAAAACATGACTAGGAAGACACGTGCAGACACATATCAGAAGCTGAGAGAGTCAATGGAGGTGCCGAAGTAGGAGTGGGCTTCTGGAGACGACGATGAGCCATTTCGGGATCGTTTCTGGAAAAAAAACGTGAAATTTTGAATTCTCACAATCCCACAAAATCCATCTGGATCTCAAACACTCACTTGATGTCATAATTTTTGATCATCCAATTTTGATTGATCACGAAAAATCGGAAGACACACCGGAATATTGTTGATTCGGCTCTGAAAAGTTGAAGGAATTTTGATGAAAATTTTACAGATGAATTAGAAATTCTTTGTAGATCACAATGAGTTGATAATAGAAACCCTGATTTTTCCTATTCTCAAAATTGACAATAGAGCACATTTGCATTATTGAAAAAAAAACTCACTTATACTGTGTAAACAGTGCCAAAATGAACGATATCAGGAACATACTGGCACACAGTACCACTTTTATATCAAAAAGTGAGGATACGGGGGTTCGTGAAAAATATCCATCGTTGATGTCGGAATCTCCATTTCCTCCCCCATTTCCACTAAAGTACCCACGTCGTTTCCA
The DNA here is from genome assembly GCA_963932045.1 of Caenorhabditis sinica. Taxonomy (NCBI): domain Eukaryota; kingdom Metazoa; phylum Nematoda; class Chromadorea; order Rhabditida; family Rhabditidae; genus Caenorhabditis; species Caenorhabditis sinica. Next base: position 19,849,572 of record OZ009942.1, on the reverse strand, counting down.
AGTGTAGGCAGTGTTCGTGGAGGTATGGGCGAAGAGCCTGGAAAAATTAGGCGCTTAGGCTATTCTAGGCTTTCACGGCTTCTTAAGTTTCTGAGACAGCCTAGACTTTGTAGGTCATTCTGGATCACTTGGACCGTTTGGACCGTTCTAGACAGTTGTAGACCAATTGATCCTTTTTAGGGGTCTTCCGAATAGTTGAAATTTTTAGACTTCCTGGCCTCTTTTAGACCGCATGAACCGTTTTGGATTTTTTCGGGCCTTTACAAATTTTTAAGCCATTCTGGGCCTTTGCGGTTTTAGACTGCATTGGGCCGTTTTGGACCAGCTCAGCCCGTATATTGTTGTTTTAGAATTATTAGGCTTTTCTAGACTTTCCTAGGTTTTTCAAGCAGTTAACTCTTTCTAGGCTTTTCAGGCTTTTTAGGCCCCACGGGCCTTTTTGAAAACTGATAGGTCTATTTTGAGTCTCACAGACCTCTTTTGACAATTTGGCCATTTCAGGCTATTCTATTTTTTGTGCCGCTCTAGGCTTTTTAGCCTATCAAATCACTCACCTTCTCTTCAACAACGCGTTCTCCTGAATAAACTGAATCGTGAAATATCCACAGAAAACCATGATAAATATCGTGATCAGGAACAGAACATTGAGTAGACAAGACGTCCGATCCACATGTGGCACATGCAATGATTTCATTTGGAATATGTTCCCTCGACGGTAATCATAACCACAGAGCTCGCATCTGGGGGAGGGCACCATTTTTCGGGTCGACATTTCCAACCATCTCTGAAAAAATAGTTTATTTCTGTGACTCGAAATCCTAAAAAGCCTGAGGAGCCTGAAAAGCCAAAAAATAAATCTAAAACGACCAAAAACGGCTAAGTAGCCTAAAAGCATAAATCGCTCAGAAAGAAGGCTTAGAAAACTTAGAAAAGTCTCAAAAGCTTGGCCTAGCCCGAGTGATCTAAGAAGCTTAAATACGCTCAAAAATACAATTTGAAAGCACGAGATTCCTAAACCCAAAAAGTATTAATAAGGTTAGAAAGCCTAAGTATGTCTAGAAAAGCTCTTGAAAGCCTAAAATGGCCCAGAAGGCATAAGGATAAAAAACCAAAAAAAGCCTGAAGATTCCTAAAGATCCTGTTTAAAAATACTTTCAAAAAAACTTGGAGACTCACCACAACACACGCCTTGTGCACGAATAGCAGTGTTCCCGAGCACCTACAAGGTGATATGAGTGGATTTGAGCGTGTTGAAGATGAGGTATGACAAATTCGGCACATATTTCCGCCGTTTGCCGATGTGAGGGACACTGAAAATGTGATTTTTTTGGGTTTCAAAACTTCAGAATCCTAGAAACGAGGTTTCAAAAATCTTGATATGTATCTTACTTTCTCTGAATTTTACGTCTTCTAGAATCGCGAGAATCTCAAAATATTGAATGATTAATGATGATGATGACGATGAGAAAAATAGTAATGATGATTTATGAGAAAATCCAGACGGGGGCTAGTTTCTGGTTTCGGAGGCACAGCGGGAGTTTTGAATTTGCCATTGTTCTTTTTTCGGGTATTGGGAAGAAAGGGGTATGGGGAAGGAAAGAAAAATTGACAAGGACAATGATGCTATAACATTTTTTTAGATATCGGAAGGTTGATCATTTTACGGGAAATAAAATAAGAGGTGGGGATGCAAAAAACGGATTTCTTTAAGCAGTTACCTATTAAAATGAAAGTAATCTAGACAATGAGACACATTTTCTTCAAGGAGTTATATCTTAATAGTGGTTAGTGCTATCAAAAAGTTATTAACTAAAGAAATATAGAACGTAAAATTTTACATGTTTTTGTAGTTAACAACTTTTCAATAACTTTGATGGTTCACGAGATATAGGCGTTCAAAGTGGGTGCCGCCCAGAAAACCGCAAAGAAACGAGAGCTCATTTGTTTTTTTGTGTCTCTCGTGGGAACCGTTAATTTTGAACGCAATTATCTCAAGAACCAAAATACCTATTGAAAAGTTTTCAAGTAAAAAATTGTGTAAAATTTCATGTTCTACATTTTTGTAGTTGATAACTTTTTGGTAGCTATTTTGTTTCTTGAGATATTGCTGCAAGAACCCTAAGAGTGCTCAAATTCAGCTTATCTCAAAGTTTAAACAGCCATAACTATCCAATAAACAGAGCTATCAAAAAGTTGTTAACTATTGAAATACTCAAAACTTTATGATCTACATTTTTCATTAAAAACAACTTACATTTACTAGAGCACAACCCCGAAGCTTTCAGGAACTCGCACCCCTTCCAGTATGTTGTCCGCGACTCGTCAATCATATCCTTTCCCTCGTCGATTAGGGGTTCTTTTTCAAGGCGGTTTGGCTGAAAAGTACGGTAATGAAGTTTTATTAAGGCCTCAAGAAGAGTAGTTTAGTCTAAAAAGCTCTAAAAATACTTATCTACTAGAAATAAATTTGGCCTAGTGGCTTCAAATTTGACCGTTTTTAACCCGGTTTTTTGCAATAAAAGCAAGTGTGCTCTATTGAAAATTTTTGATAATTTGAATTCCCCGTATACCTGTCCTACTGTAGCAGATGTCTGCGGCTCTGGTGGTACCGGTGGCGGTGGTGGAGGTGGGGCGCTGACGTAGATATGGTGTGTTTCGTTGTTGTTGCTATTATTGTGATGATGTTCCCCATTTTGAGATGACATCTGAAAAAAGAAACTTGATAAAAAATTAGTAGGGGAATTTTTAAAAAAGTAAAAAAAGTAAGAAGATGAAGAAAAACCAGCGATGAAAATATAGAAGAAAAAGGTAAATTCGGATTTTGAAGATTGAATTCGAAGAAAAAATTAAGAAAATTGAAAAACTCAGAGATATACTCATCACTGGGAAAATTCAAAAATCCTCCCAACTAGTAGTTTTCAAATACATTCCTTCCAAAAACTTCCGAACCTCATTCAAAAAGTGAACCTCAAATTTTCGCACACACACTTCCCCCTCCCCCAAAAACCAGACCAATTTTTAATACTGAACTGAACTGCCTGCCAAAACAACAATAAAAAAACAATAGACGATTTGGGTCACATAGTAATATATTTTTCCTCACCTCACCCTTCAAATTCCTCATCATGTCAAACCAGAAAATGGGGGGGGGGGTACCCCCTCCCTCCAAAAAATGAGAAACACAGGGAGAGGCGACAAAAAAATCATCATCATTGTCATCGATGATGAGAGGGGAGGGGTAAACAAAAATAGTACGGAAAAATGAGAGACGCAGAGAAGAAAAAAGAGTTCAGGCGGCGACAAACAGGGAGCAGTCCCCCTGATGTCGCCTTCTCACGGCGACAACTTTTTTCTCTGTGAGATGAGAAAAGAAGAACCTGAAAAACAAAAGAAGCAGAAGAAGACGAAGACGTCTTCTGAGGAATTTCTCCTCATTTTCAGAGAATAAGGTTTTTACGATTTTTAGAAAAAGAGGTTCTTGTAGAGAATCTGAAGGTATCTGATGTTTTATTTGAAAATTTGAATATAAGCTTTAAATTTTGGGATTTTGGGATTTCAAGACTTTTCGGTTATTCCGGCAGATTCCGAGCAGAAAGACAAAACAGTCTGAGATTCAGAAGTGTAAAAAAATTAGGAGAGTTTGAAAAAAAACGAGAATTCTGGAGAACTTAGGAATCATATACGAAAAAAGTGACGAATTCGGATTTTAGGTTTCTGAAGATTTATGGATTCCAAATTTCTAGACTTAGTTGGATTCTAGAGTCTTCTCATTTTCGGAATTGCAGAACTCTCCTGAATCCAAAATTAGAGAATCTTTAGAGCATCAGTAAAAATGCTCTTAACATTCTCTAAATTTTTTAGATTCTAAAAATCTGAAAATCTCTTCCTCGAGTAAAGTGAGCAATCCATCTGGATTGCTCGCTCACTTCTGAAGATGAGTCAGATGGTTGGGGATGGAAAATAAAAGGTGGCGAGAATAAGAAATTGAGAAAAATAAGAAGGCGTCGACGCCTTCTTCTTCGTCGCCACAGAAAATCACGACACGGATAAGTACATGAATATATGGGTAAGAAGAAGATGAGGACGTCAGAATATTCTTGGAGATAAATGAAAATAAAAAACGGATTCAGAAGACGTCGAGGATTCTAAAGGATTCTGAGGTTCTAAATTTGGCTAATAGTAAGATTCTACAGTTCTAGGAATCCAGGATTCCAAAAATTTCAGAATTTAGAATCTTCTAGCATCCAAAAAACCGAGAATTCGGGAAAAAATTCCCGGATCTCCTAGTCTTCGACCTCTCATCTGACCACCACTATTACGAATTTCAAATTTCCCCCTCCGAAAAAAATTTCAAAAATTCAAAACGAATTTCAAATACTTCTCCTTTTCACCTCTACTATGTACTCCCGTCACTTTGTTTCGAGTGCTTTCGAAATGAAAAATTTAAAAGTTTTTTGAATTTTTGAACATTTTTCTGAATTCTGAATTCTTGAAAACTTTCTATGCATCTCTTCTTCTAGAGAGGGAAAAGTTAGAAAAGAGCCCAATTAGAGCCCAAAAATCTGTTTTTTTTTTCTAGAATTCTAGATTCTAGAAGACGTGACGACGAAAAAAAAACGAAGAGGAAAAAAATCTGAAGTTGACAGTGACTAAGAACCTAGACTATGTTGACATCACTTTTTTGGTGTGTTCAGATTTTTTGAAATCTGAAATTTTTTTTGAATTCGAAGTGGAAGGCGTGAGAAAAAATAATGAGAAAAAAATAGAATATTACTGAGAAATTCAAGTCCCAAAAGGTTGGAAAAAATCAGGATTTTGAACATTATAGTCTTCAAATTCATGGCTACAGTACCCAGAATTTTTCAAAATTTCCACTCCGAATTTTGTTTAAAATCTCTTAAAATCTCAAATAAAAGTAAAAAAAATTGTTCCTCTTTCTTATTGACAAAATATGTTATGTATCTCTATACATGTGGTAGTCACTGTGTGACTACTACTACTACAATATATAGTTGTATATGTATAACAGAACGGCTGAAGGAGGAAAAAAAAGAAAAAAGTGGCCAAAAAATAATATGAGAAAAAAAGGAACAGTGGAAGGAAAACAAAAAAGAACTGTCAGAAATTTGTTTTTTTTTTTTTGCTTTTGTACAGTAGGCGAAATGAAAATCTTGAGGGAAAAAAATAATGAATCTGGAGGGAAATCTAAGGGACTAGGAAGGTAAAAGTCTCCAGATTCTATTGAAAAGTCAAGGAAATTGAACTATTCTCAAGAGTCTATGACTATCGATGACTTTTGAAAGTTCACCTTCTCCATTTTCTTCAAATTTTCTCGACATTTTCTCACGGTAAAAGTGACACCTCTTGACAGAAAATATATGAAGAATAAGTACCCTTTTAGTGCTTCCTTCAGGAGGGGCAAAGTGCCCCTCCTGGGGACTTTTCTCACTGTCTGCGTCTCTTATCTCTCGTTTTTGTTATGGATTCAATATAAACATATATGTATATCCATATGCTCAACATGTTTTCTTTTTCTGGGAGTCTATAATCTTCTTAAGGACTTTCGGAAGATTCCAGATTCTCGGAGATTTTCGAGAATGAAAAGCTTAGAAGAGTCAAGGAGCAGGGTTTAGCTCTTAATAAAACAATATTGAGCAAAACTCAAACATTTTTGAAAAAAAAATCTGAGATGCATCAAGCACGTTTCTCTGGATTTTGACGGAAATGTTGGGAAACTTGAAAATTAAAAATCTCACAAAAACAAGGTACGTCTTCTATACATGCTCCAGAATCCGTCAAAGTTGGAATTTTCAAAATTTCAAAAAAATGAGCGTATGCCTCAAAAATTTCCTATCTAACGATATAATTTTCAAAAAAGTCGACTGGTACTTGAGATAGAGCATGGATAGTTTCAGAATCCTGAAATGCTAGATTTCCAATTTTTCATAATTTCAAAAATCAAAACTCATAGATATTTAGAGTTTCAGAACCCATCGGAATTTCAAAATTTCAAAACACAAAAATCTACTTCCCCCTATGTTTTCGAGATATTCAAAGAACAAAAATCAAGATTCTAAGAATCTCGAATTCTCATCAGAAAACACATCATCATCATCTAGAATCTGAAAAAAGCAGAAAAGAAAAGTAAGAAAAATAAGAAAAAATGTCAAGGAGTTCCCCCTCCTGTCTCTTCCTTATTGTTGTTGTTTTCCTCCGTTTTTCGATTTTTTTCTTCGTTTTTTTTTCAGACGTCAAGGAGTGAAGAGATAATAGAGAGATAGCAGTGGCTCTTTTGGCTTGTCTTTCTCTGAAAATGCAGAACACAATTAGAATGTATTGAGAAGAAAAGTGTTGTAAAAAGGGACGAGAGGGCGGAAAATTTGAAAAAAAATCAGGAAAAATGAAGAAGGGTGAGAGAAAAGAGTCAAAATCCAGAAAAAATTTTTCAGACAGAGAGGATTTTTGTTAAAAATGGATGATAATGAGTTGAAATAAAATAAGAAAGAATGGGAAAAGTCGAAATTCAAAAGTCGACAAAAGTAGAGATATTTCGAGAAAAAATGTTTCAAACACTTTTTCAAATCGGTACATCTTAAGACCTGGTAAACCAATTATAAGGAAAATAATATGATCGGGAAGGAATTTTTCTGTAGATTAGTATAAAAGTTTGAAAATTGCAAAAACTCTAAATTTGATAGATTCTGGGCTGTTTTTAAAAGCCTCACCCTACTAATAACTAAAAGCCAAAAAATTGAAGCGACCATAGCGCACCAGCTTGCTGTCCGATTTTTATGAAAATTACACAGATCGAAGTTAAATTTTTTGGAGATCATTCTAAGATACTGAAAATGTCAGAAATATTGGTTTTGACGAATTTCGGACAGCTTTTATAAGACTTGCCCTATTGAAAACACATTGCTACAAATAAACGCGTTCATAGCCCACCTGCCACTAAGTAGATTTTATGAAAATTACACAGATCGAAGTTAAATTTTTTGAGATAATTAAAAATGCTGAATCCTCAAAAGAATTTGAGTTTCGACGTCTCCAGAAGTCTGTAAGCGGAGGTCATTGTGAAAAATGACTGACACTTCTGCATACGGGTCAATGGATGCCTCAGTTGTGCTCATTTTCAGTTTTTCTTCCAGAAAAAAGAAAAACCTATACGCAAACCACCATTTAGAACCAGTTGAAATCTTAAAAACAAACGCTGATAAACACGAGAATACGGTAATTTTCCGACAGATTTGATGCCGGGGGTCCGTGATGAAAACTACAGTAGTGGCCCGACTACCAAAAAATACAAAAAAAATTCTTCAAATCCATGATAGTTTTCTAAATTTCTCGCATCTCGACCTTGACAACTAACTCTCCTTTAATTGCCCTAACTTCAGGAATCTGACGTAACGGGGCTTCTTCTTCTTTTCTCGTTTTGTTGTCCCTCCATGTTCTCCTATTCATTCATTCAAAGCGAAGAAGAAGAAAAGAAGGAAAGGCTTAGTAGCTTCTCTTGCTAATGCGCGAATTATTGTTCTCTCTTTCTCTCCCCCTCCTTTTTCCCAATCATCACAACAAAACTCAACAGACCGTACATAATGGAAACAACAAGTTTTGAGGGGAGATCGGACAGGGACCGGTGATGCTATTCAAGAGAATTGGGAGATGAATATGTTATACATTTCGATTAGTTTTTGGAAAATGAGAATTACTATGTAAAGTTATAGTGGGTGAAGTTTATTGTGAAGGAAGTTGGGCTAGTTCCTGAAGAAGGTAGGGGCAAAAAGTGGGAAAAATAAGGAAAAATTAACCTGATTTGAGGATTCTTGTAAGGATTCAGGAGACTGTGGAGATTTCGAAGTTCTAGGCTTTTGAATTTTCGAGATTCAAATGTTCCAACAATTTAGAAGACTCCGATGTTCAGTGAACAGTAACAGACAACTAAACTGGTCCACCTCTTTTCCCTTTTTTGAGTAACAGACACTGAAGTTTGAGATTGTCAAAATCCCTCAAACATAAAATGTTCTAAAAATTCAAAAATGAAATTGCTTTACTGAAAATTTGCTTTCCAACCGTATAGTTTTTACAAAAATCCGACCAATGTCTTGTGTGCCTCTCCCCGCTCGGAGCAGCTTGGGCAAAACGGGTCCAGAAGACGTCAAACTCAAAATTTTAGATAATTTCAAAAAACGAACATGATCTGCTAAAAATTTCCTTTCCAATCGTATAACTTTTATATAAATTGATCCACTGGTGTTCGAGTTACGACCTTGGAAATATAGGTGCTACTGAAAAATTGTTTCAGAAACATTAAGAACTTATGAACGCGCGATCTCAGCAACCAGAAGTCCAAATTTTTTTGAAAAATATACCGATGGTTAGAAAATTTTTCCTGAATCATAATAATTTTTTTGGACAATCAGAAAATTTGGATTTTTTCTTCTTCTGGACCTCATTTCCTTATCTCTCATTTGCACGTCCAAGGCAAAAATATGACAATTTGACAGAAAGTCTTGAGCAGACTCTACCAAAATTTGAAAATACTCGAAATTCTGATTTCGACTTCTTCAAGACCCCATTTTTTAAGCTTTTACCTAAAAGTGGGCGGCGCCTAAAACGCAAAAAAACGCGTCAAATACGCTCCAAAACACCAGTGACGTTCACCTTCCTACCGTATCACCAATATACATCATTAGCCTATTCTGTTTTTGTTTCTGAATTTTCCAAGACCATAGAATTTGTGTTCTGAATCTTGAGATTCATGACTGTTCTCCTCATTATTTTTAGGGAGAATCTAGACAAATATTTTTCTTCGAAAAAAAAACTTCCCGATTTCAGAAAGAAAAATATGATGATGACAAAACTCGACGTCTTCGTCACCATCTGGAGGCTAGAATAAGAATAACTGAGGAAAAAAAGAAGAAAAAGAGAACAGAGAACTGAGTTCTGAGTTCATTAAAAAGAAGCATAAGAAGAAAAAGGAAAACGAGCCCCCAAGAAGCAGCAGAAGGAACTCCGAAAAGAAAAAAGGAGAACTTTTTTCGGGGTAGGAGGGAAATAAAAAGGGAGTAGAAGGAGGAGCAGTTCCCCTGAAGACCCCCCCCCGGTCTTCTGGAGAATAGCGAGAAAAAGAAGAAGACGTGAAGAATAGAGGGAGGAGGAGGAGGAGAGGACAAAAGAATATCAAGGGAGGAAGGGTGTGAAAAGGAAGGAAGGAATAGCTATAGTAGCCAGGGATGGAAAGCCAGGTATGGGGCACATACCTGGAAAATAAAAAGTGCGCTATTTTGAGAAGTAGCGGCTCCTAAATGGTACCTGAGGTAAATGCGCTCTATTGAGAATAGTTTTCGAACTAGAAAAGAACAATACAGGACTCTCGAAAGTTCGAACATGAGTCGATCAAAAGTCTATATGTAAGTCTGCGAGCTGCATAAAACGATATTCATCGGAGGACCGGATTTTTTTGTGAAAACTCTGAACATTATCAATAGAACTTGGTAGATCAAATGAGAATTGAATTGCTGATTCTGATTACCTTTTTCAGCATTATTATCTCCGAAAAATTCCCTATCGATTCATACAATTTTCATCTGATTTGGTCCAAAGGTATTTAAGTTATGACTTGAAATGTGTTACTGACCAATGTCTGTCTGTGTGTCTGATGTTCCACACGTTATAACTCGACTGGCAGTAAGCCGATTTTAACAAAAATTAGACAGATCGATAGAAAATTTTCTGAGAATAATAATCACTTTTTCAATTTTCAGAAAATGTTGACTATGAAGTGTTCTGGACCAAAGTTTGCAAGTCCGGTTGCCTGGAGACAGGCAGTGGTCCGATTTTGAAGAAAATTATACACATCGAAAGGGAATTTTATGGAGATTACGATGATTGTGAAAAAATAACATAAAAATTGAGCTAAAAATAAATTTCAACCGAAACACCAATGTCTTGCTGAACAAAAACAGTCCTGGAGAAAAATGAGAATTTTTTTCTAGTTGTAGAAAATGGCCATAAAATTAAATTTTTGTCGTTTTCAAGACTACTTGACTCCGAAATTTGATCTGGATTCCAAAAAAACTCAAGTCAGATTCTTTTAACATATCCCTGTACTTCTAACCACGATCACGTAGCCATGTGGGTGGGGCGGTGTTCCCCAAACCACCACATTTTCGGTTGCCTCCCCCCTCCCCCTCTCACTTCAATTATCCATGTTCTGTGTTCAACTGAAGGAACGGCTACTGCCGTTCCTTTTCAAAACTAAACCCATTGTCGCTCTCTATGTCTGTGTCTCTCTACTGACTCGTTTTCCCTCAAAATCTGCATAGCGATGAGTTGACGGTGGTGGTAATGAACTCAGAGAACAAGAAGAAAGTGTTCTTTGTCTTTTAAAATTCTGAGATTCAGAAATTCGAAGAATCAGAATGTTCGGGATTCTGAAAAATTCGAACTTCTAGAAACTTGGCAAAAGGAGGACATGAATCTTGCAAGAGCTCTAGTTAACAGTAAAAAAATATGCAAAAATCTGGTATAGATATAAAGAAAGCTCTGAAGAAGAAGGTCATAAATTTTGCACAAAAAAGGAGAAGAAAAAAATGGACTACTATGAGAAATATGAGAAATGACCATAATTTAGAGTGATTTATGACAAAAAACTGGAAAGCTAGACTTTAGGACAAATGCAACTTTTGTAGAATAAGGGTGGGTTTTGCGTCAAATTTGAAAAAAAATAAGACATCAAACCTAGACTACCCCAGTTCTAACATTTTCAAAATTTGAACATCTGATTACTGTAAGAATATGACTTTAACCAAATTTTCATACACTAACGGTCTCAATATCCTAATATCTATGACAAGTCATGAACATTTGAGCACCACCCCATTCAATGAATGTGTATGAATTTATGGATGAAGAAGTGCAGAATGTGTACATAAGAAAAGAGACAGGACCAGCTGTTCCTGTCTCCCACAATTTTATGACATACTCCACACAAATGTCACATCGTCTTCCGATTGTATAAGGAAAATTAACGAGGGAGGGGGGGGGGTGGTTACATTCCAATTAGTATTGGGAGAAATGAGCAACATCATGAGCAAGAGTCAACAATTATGGAATCGTGGAGTGGTAGAATCTAAGAATCTGGCCAGAGATACCTCGCAACTGGTCATTTCACAACTACGACAGTTCGCTTCACGGTGCATTTTTTAATTAGAGAAGTTTTCAAAATTTTCAACTGTGGAAACTCACGCCTGGCGAAACGTCACAGTTTCGAAACGACCGGTTGCGATGTGTCGCGGAGCCCAGAATCTCAAAATTTGTTTGAGAGGGACTTGGAGCAAGAAATCGGTCCTGGCTCGGAAAGTGGAAATTTGAGTTTTGGGTCAAGGAAGTTTATAAAAATGTGATTTGTCGACCAAAGTTATACAAAGATATAGAGTTCAATAAGATCTACAAAGCTATGTACAAAAATGGCTTCGGGACATTTTGCCACTAGTCATTTCGCCCCTCACATCCATTTCGCAACCGCGACAATTCGCAACAAAGACATTTCGAAACTGGCCGTTTCGCAACTCTATGAACTAGTCCACTTTTTGTTCGATAAGGTTGTATGGGATTGAGAGTATTGTGAACTATTCCAGGTTGTAGTCTACATTTGAAAAGTTGTGATTTTAAGGTGAACTTTCTACAAAAATCCTGGATTTCGTGGTTTCAAAACCGACATGAGTTGCGAAATGTCATAGTTGCGAAACGACTGGCTGCATTTTGGTATAATTTTTGTATAACAATCTAAATTTTGAAGAAAAACATGGCTTCCAACCCGTGTAGGTCTCAATTTCAAACTTCACCAAATTTCTACACCATAGAATTCCTATAGAAACTAGTACATGAATTTCTATGTAGTCTATCTATTCATGAAAATGCGAACTTTTGTGAAACAAATTGGAATTGCGTGGGGTGTAGTAGGGGGTATTCAAAAGACAGTAGTGAGTGAAAAGGGGGTATTTAGGAACAGCACCCCCTTTCCTTTCCAAGTGTGTCCCGAGAACACGAAAAGTGTTCGAATTCAGTGAAAGAGAAAAGTTGCGGAGGCAATTTTGCGTGTCTTGTTCTGTTCTTTTGCTTTTTGGAACTCGTTTAAAAGTGTAGAAATTTTTGGAGAAAAGGGCTAACGAGTGAAAGAAAAAACGTTTTGGACATTTTGTGGATTGTTGCATTTTTGGAAAAAAGAGAGTTCTAAAAAATTTGAAGAAGCGACAATCAGATTCGAAGTCCGGGCGTGGACCGGCCCAAAAACCTGGCTGAGCGGGCCACGAGCTAGCCCAGATATACGAACTTTTGAACACTCCAAAAGTGGAAACCCACTTTTGTCTGGTTCGAAATATAATTTCCGATTTGTCGTGCTCTTTCTAATGTCCTTCCTGATGAAAAGCGGACGGGCGGTCGGTCAAAATGGCGGACGACAGAGAGGAAATGAAACAGAAATGGAAATGAGCCAACAGAAGAGAGGGCAATTTAATTTATTGAAGAAACCACGGGTGGTCTTTGTGCCTTTCTGATGCTCGTTGTGGTAATTATGGTAATTTTTGGAATTTGGCTTTTGAACTCGGATCTAATCCTTAGTTTTGATCGTAGTTCGAAGTTGAGGATTTAAATTTTTCTGAAATTCGAGGCATATGTATGTTATTTCGGTCATGATAATCGCATTTTCACAATCGAAGCTTGTCAAAAATTGGTTTGCCTTTGTCCAGCTGCGAAGCTGTGATGCAGCCCTAATTTTGTCAAGCCGCTAAATGATCAGAAAACTGAAACTCATGTAATATTCTCTAGACAATTTCCTATCGATCTGTACAATTTTCATTAAAATCGGTCCACTGGCAGCCGAGGTAAGCTCCCGTTAATGTCGCTTTTTTGGACAGTTAACGAAAATTTGCTCCAAGAGATGAAAAAACCACGTTTTAAATTTCCTATCGATCCATTTGATTTCCATAAAAATTGGTAAACTGGGGACCGAGTTATGACTACTTTAATACCTAACTCATAACTCAATTTTCTTCTTTTTTTGGTGTTATTTGCAACAGAAATGAATTTTACAGTAATACATATCTGTGAATGTAAACTTCTAGGAAATCCTTACAATATTTAAAATCTGACGACGGTAAATACTAGGTTGACCCAAAATCACAATAAGAAATTAGAGGTTTCAAATTTTCTAGATTCCCTAAACCCTATAAATAAATCAAATCTTTTCTAACCAAAATCAAATCTCTACTCCAAATTTCCATAAAATTCCAATATCCTAGGAACGTCTTCCCCCAAGTGCTTCCGGAGAAGTCGTTAGTCTTAACAAGTGTTCCTCCTCCACAAGAAGGAAAAGAAGAACCAAAGAGATCCAAAAGAGAGTAAGAGAAGAGCAATCAAGTGTGGCCGCCTCCTGGAAGGGTGTGAGCCATTGAAATCTAATTAGAAATTGAGGAGAGGAGGAAACCGGGAGGGGAAAAGGGGGAGGAGACAGGGGGAAAGTGTTCATTTTGTGCGAAGGAAGAGAGGGAAAATGTGGGAGGAATTGGAGGGGACTGGGTGATAGGAAAGAAGGCAACTGATAAGAACAAGGAAGATTGAATGTGCATAAATGTTGAAAAGAAGTGGTCAAAATGTTGTAGGATAGGCATCTTCACTATTAACAATATTGAGAGTCTGTCAGTAAGTTATATTTTTCTCAATTTCAGGTCGTAACACGATTGTTCTTGGGTATACTTGGATGAAAGTTATACACCTAGATAAGATTTTTAAAAGGAAACTCAGATCGGTATAGGAGAATGAGCAATATCATGGTTTAGGCGGATTTGCATAACTTTCGTCCAAATTAAATTGAGTAATTATGTATTTTCCAGACCCGTGGGCCAGGCCGGGCCGGGATTAAGAAAATGTTTATTTTGGCCCGGCCCGGTCCGTAGCACGTCTGGTATTTTCAAAAAATTGTGAGATTCATTAACAAATTATGCTGCTTTAAGCAATTTCGACTGTAATCAAAAACAACACTTGGTTTTCAATATTACTTTCCTTAAGCGGCTAGGTCAATTCCATACGAAAATATGTAATTTACGTCTTGATCACATTCACCTGAACCTTGTCAAATGCGGGAAACGAGAATCGCCAAAACAAAAGAAAACCGATACCGTCTTCGAACTCGGCTCTTATCACAAAACGTTCACCGCGCAAAGGCATAGCGCCTTGTTGTGCCAGTGCCAAACTGACCACCAATCCTTAAACATACATTTCTAGATAATAGTTTTGTTTCATGGCGAATGAAGTGTTGGAAGTTTTGTGTATGCATACAGATTCATATGCATACAGTTTTCAATCTATGAACTGAACTATTAGCAAATCGGAAGTGGAGAGGGCGGGGGGGGGGGGGGGTGAAAGTGAGAGAAATGAAATAAATTGGAATCGGAATGGTCTGGGAAACTAGGAAACTATATTATAAACTGTCCGGAGAGAAAAGTGAGAGCGACGGGGGACACTCCCTGGGATATCCGGAAGCGGGACCGCGAAATTTGAAAAAAGTTTTAGCTTACAATTCACAAATAAAAGATTCAAGTTAGTGAAGGCTGTGATGGTCGACCATTTTTCGACCGCCAAATTTTGAAATCGTGAATAACCATTGTGACCAGGTCTAGGCTCAGTACATATTGTCAACGGTGGTCCGTTTTTTAAAAGTAAGATTTTTCGGATTGCATTGGAACCTAAGGACTCATGTCCTCGGATAGAATACAAACACGACAACTAAGAAAAAAGTGTCCATACCCTAAAAGTGTCTATATATTGTATTATCCCCTCTCTAGAATAGGAAAGGATATGCTTCGGGGACATATACATCTACAGATAATTAGTTTAATAAACACATATTGAGGAAAAAATAAGAGGAAGAAGACACATATGCATTTAATAATCATAATGAGAGTGGGGATCTATCTCCGGATGGTGACCCTTTCTCTTAAGATGAGAAGGAGAGGGAGGGGGGGGGGACAAGAAGATGATGATGTGCAAAAAATAAGGGCAACAAGGGGAGATGTACTAAGTCTATTCTAGTGAGAAATTTGACTACGAGACATTTCACAACCAGTCGTTTCGCAACTAAGACATTTCGTAACTCACGTCAATTTCGCAACGACGATATTTCGCGCGTGGACCAGTTTATAGAGTTGCGAAACGTCCAGTTTGGAAATGTTTTGGTTGCGAATTGTCGGGTTGGCGAAGTTAACTTGAGTTGCGAAATGTCGTAGTTGCCAAATGGCTAGTAGCGAAATGTCCCGGAGCCAAAAATTTAGCCGAGCGATAGACAACCGACCGCCTACCGCCGACCGCCGATTTTCCATTTTTGCACTATTTTTTTCCTATTTGAACGTTTTTTGGTTCTCTAGAAGTACAATGAATGATGAGGATCATAGCACGACATCTGAATGTTGAATTCAAGAATAAGAAATTCTTAATTTCATATTCTGAATTCAGAATCCCAAATTTCCACACATGATCTCAATAATACCTGCACTTTTGTCTTTGTTCTTTTTCTGGGAAGAACGAAAAGAAAAGAGCGGGAATTTGAAATGAGAAGAATGTAGCAAAAGAAGCGGAATTTCGAAGTGGAATACTAATTTTTGAATGTATTTGTAGTTTGTAGTGAAGAGTGCAAAATTTGGAAATTGAGACACTTTTTCTGGGAAGAAAAGAGAGGAACGAGCTATTTTTGGGGAGAAATAAATTCTTCAGAATCAGTTTTTTTAAATTTCAGAACTTCGAAAAAAATGTAGGTGTCAATGTCACCTCCAAAAAAATCACTTTCACATCAATCTCACTTTCTATTTATTTTCGGCAGAAAAAGACAAAAAACGAGATGTCGTCTGTCCCTCAACAAAACAGTCCCCGCGCAACAGCTGACTGACTGATTTTCATTTTTTCTCTGCGTCTCTGCGTCTCTCCGTTTCCCATACTCTCTCATTTCCACCGCTTCCATTTCATTAATATTTTAATCTATACACATGGTTGGAAGCCTCTTTATCTAATGTGCCTCCTAAAGAGGGGCGCCAAAAAGTGGGCGGAGCCTAGATGGATTTGGAATAAGAAGCAAGATGGACAAATGAATGATGAGGGCATATGGAGAATGCTCACATTTGAAATTGAAATTTTTGATGGGGTCCCCCTTATCAGGAGTGACCATCTAAGAGATGGGTTAGTACTCCAGTTGACCTTATACTACAAAGATGAATGGCTTTTGTTCTTGGAAGGGTAGTGGGGACAAGAAGGAGAAAAATAGAGAGAATTTGAAATTTTTACAATTTTGAGAAAAAACAAAACCTTCAAGTTTAGTCTGTGAAACACCAGAGATTCCAAAATTTCAAAATTCCTCCAAATCTCAATTCCAAAAAAAACTGCCTCAATTTGTCTCTCACCCTTGATGATGACTTCTGCTCATCGGAAATATAAGATTCTTCATTTCTTCCTCCATCTCCTCCTTCAATTAGGTTCTCAAATTACAAGGAAGAACGGAAAAAAAGAAATTGAAGAAAAATGATGTTGGTGGCACACAGGGAAATCAACTACAACCAAGATGCGCAGGCATTACATAGAAAACATATGGGAGTAGGGAGGAGTAGAAGAAAAGGAGGAAGAGGAACAGTTTAAAGTACTTGGAAAATAAGACCTCCCCCTGGAGGGGGATCTGGTCTGTTGTGACCAGACACCCTCCCTCTCCTGGCAACCGGAGAGGAAGAGTAACAGAAGAGTAACAGCTGGCAATAAAGTGAGCCATCAGGTCAACAGACACCCCGGACAAGCAGATATAGTAGATGTATTTTGGTCTAACTGTCCGAATGGGTGAAATACCGAATTTGAACAATATTCGTCCGTCCGCTTTTCTTTGATCTACAGTACCGGCCATAATGATATTCGTTTTCGTCGTTATCAGTTGAAAATCGCCAACTTTGAGTGGCTGAAAAACTAACTCAAAGTAGTTATTTCTGTTTGAGAATTTAAGGTTATTTGAATCAAACCTTGAACTTTAATTTTGTACTTGACAACTTTTTTGTATTTCTTCAATCAAGAAAGTTACGCACAGAAACATACGGAGATGCCAAATTTTGCTCGATTTCAGTGCTAATTCTCGAAATCTTTGAACATTT
The DNA here is from genome assembly GCA_963932045.1 of Caenorhabditis sinica. Lineage (NCBI taxonomy): Eukaryota > Metazoa > Nematoda > Chromadorea > Rhabditida > Rhabditidae > Caenorhabditis > Caenorhabditis sinica. Next base: position 19,832,395 of record OZ009942.1, on the reverse strand, counting down.
TTTTTCAATGAGCTATATCTTGGCAGAGCGGACTTGTACAGAAAAGTTGTCAACTACAAAATACACTCTCAAATTTTCAAACAGAAAAAGTGACTTTGAATTATTTTTTCGGCTACCCAAAGTTGACGAGTTTCCACTGAAAATGAGGAAGACGAATATCATTATGTCCGGTACTGTTCGTCCGACCGTCAAACCGTCTAATCATTGAATCTGATCTTATCAGGCTAAATGCTTGCAAACATAGATATGCATTTTGCAGTAATACGCCTGATACCACAGACAAATCTCGACGGAAGAAAGGCGGACGGACGTCGAACGGTCTGCGGACGGACGGCGGGCGGACGTACGAATTTTGTCCGCATTTTTTTTCGATCGACTGGAACCTTTATTGAAACTTTAAAAAATCAATAACATAGAAATAAAGTACAAGAAATTCATAAAATTTCTCGGTTACATACTGACATTCGAGCATCCGATTTTTGTTATTTTGAATTTTAAAAGAACCAAAAAAACCAAGAAAACCAAGAAACCCTTCTCAAAATAAACCTCAACACAAAAAAGTGGGTGTCCTGAGAGTTCACTGAACCGAGTCTGATTACTTCCACACCTCCTCTTCCTTTATTCCATCCCGTTGGTCTCCAATTTTTTGAGGGAAAGGGGAGGGGGCAATTTTCCGATTTTCACACAAAACACAAGGGGAACCGAGTGGTCAAAGTATATCTTGCTGGACTAATTAGTAGAAAAATGGACTAATCAAGAAAAGTAGTACAGAAATTTTTCAGGAAAAAAATGTTTTTTGGAGAATTTTTGGGATTTCGAAGGCTCAAGTTTCGCGAAAACGTCGCTAAAAATGAAGTTCAAAATCAAAGTTTCATTTTAAAACTTTTAGAAATTCCCAAATTTCCAAATTTCCAAAACTTCAACACAAAGCTGTCCTCCGCTTTCCACCCCCTCTCAAGCACTATTCGGTCATTCTCTATTTGTTTGTTCTGTATTATTAGGTTGTATATAGTAATACACACGGGGCCCGTTCACTTTCGAGAAAGAGAGAAAGAAAAAGAGAGACAAACATGTGTGAACACTCACACTTTTGGAACATATGGAAAGGTGAAAGTGTCGAGATTCATATTAGCACACACATGGTTTGGAAAAGTAAACGTTAGGGGTGATTTTCAGGATTGTAATCATATTCTACATAATTGTACTCTAGGAGAAAAGAATTGCAATGAAGTTCTACAGTATGCCCTGAAAAAATATGCACCACAACCCTCTGCATGTGTGTCTGTTTGTCTGGATGCCAAATTTCAGGAAAGGTGAAACCTAAATGAACGGCGAAATGAACTGAAAAACCAGAAAAAGGTATGTTATGCATGCAAAAACTTCGACGGAGTCAGCCAATGAACGTTTTTGCAGTCGTGCGGCAGCCTTTTTTTGGAAACTCGGGCACGACCACCGGATACAGCTTCTTCGATTTTTGCTCATTTTGGAGCCATTTTTCAGTATTTTAGAGCCATTTTCGAGCATTTTCATAATGTATTTCGGAATGTACACACATTGTTACATGTTTTAGAGCAATAAAAAGTTTTGACCTTGGTCCTATGTATATACAAAAAACTTCCATGAGGAAAACCATTTTTCGTTTCACGGTCAGTTCTACAAAGCTGAATTTCTTCAGCTTTATATCCAAAATTTTTGCTAAAAATTCTCATAATGCATGCTAGCCTCTCAGAAGATAGCTCTAGTGATCAAAACCTTTCAAATATACATCAATGTCATCACCGAGGCAACGAACGTTCAGCAGTCCCGTTATATCTAAACGAGCAGCCGACATCTCACGGGTTCCGCCGTCCACTATACTTTGTGTGCGCATAAGCTCCGCCCACTTTTTTTCAGAGAAGCTGAGTGGCGCAGTGGTTGAAGGCCGCAATATGGAGGGAAGGCTTCGGGTTCGCTCCCCTCCCACGCATTTTTTCTTTTGCTTTTTTGTTTTTATTTTTGAGAACTCGTATTCTGCTCCAGAAATGTTTTTTACAGCTTTTATAACTTCCACTTGATTATAGAATCATATTCTGGAATAAACTGAAAAATATTTTCAGGAACCAAAACTTCGAAAAAACTTCGAAAAACTATCAAGAAAATCTCAACCATTATGTAAAAACACCTCCCTTGTTAGATGAGATGAGCGAAAATCAAACAATTCAATTCCAAAAATGAATTCCAAAATTGTCCTAACAGTCGAAAATAACTCAATAGAAATTTCATATTAATAGCCTCTCAGAGAGTGTAACTTTTTGATCACAATCATTCAAATATACCGTAATTCTCTTCACCAAGGCGACGAGCGATCATCTCGTGGAAGACTAGTAGAGTGAACGCAGCCGACATCTCACGGGTTCCGCCGTCCACTATACTTTGTGTGCAGCAAGCTCCGCCCACTTTTTTTACAGAGAAGCTGAGTGGCGCAATGGTTGAAAGCCGCAATATGGAGAGGAAGGCTGCGGGTTCGCTCCCCTCCCACGCATTTTTTCTTTTGCTTTGTTTGCTTTTGTTATTGAGAACTCGTATTCCGCTCCAGAATTGTTTTTTACAGTTTTTATAACTTCAACTTGATTGTGGAATCATATTCTGGAATAAACTGAAAAATACTTTAGAAACCAAAACTTCGGAATTTTGCCACCATTTGGTCTTCAAGTTAGATAAAGGAGACATAATTCACGTTGGAAGCCGACAATCGTTTTGAATCATATCATTATTGTGATTCGAAGTTTTTATGTGATACATTCTGTCTAGTTGATAACTTGCCTATTCAAGCGGATGAGAGCTATGAATTTTGTTTTGCTCGGTATAAGTTAGGTTATGGGATTTCTTGGGCTTGTTAGCGATGATAGCATTATTTTTTGTCTAATTTTCAAGTAAAAGTAACCAATCTAACACCTTTAAAAACCACCGAGATCATATTGCAATTCAGCCCACCATCACTTAGATGAGATGAGAAAGAGAAGATAACATTCGAAATGTTCAAACAATTCAATTCAGAAAATGAATTCCAAAATTGTCTTAAAGTCATAGATACTTCATTTTCATAGCCTTTCAGAGCAACAGATATGTTTTGATCACAATCATTCAATATGATCACAAGTCTCTTCACCAAGGCGACGAGGGATCGGCTCGTGGAGGACTAGTAGAGTGAAAGCAGCCGACATCTCACGGGTTCCGCCGTCCACTATACTTTGTGTGCGCATAAGCTCCGCCTACTTTTTTTCAGCGGAAAAGCTGAGTGGCGCAGTGGTTGAAAGCCGCCATATGGAAGGGAAGGCTGCGGGTTCGCTACCCCTCCCCCGCATTTTTCTTTTCCTTTTATTGTTTTTTTTTGAGAACTCGTATTCTGCTTCAAAATTGTTTGCAATAAACTGAAAATTATTTTCAGGAACCAAAACTTCGAAATTTTGCCACCATTTGGGGGCAGATATTTTTGCCCGATTTGAATTTATTGCTAGCGGTTTAAGGTAAAAAAACACAATCCAAACAGAAACCGATAAAAACCTGCGAAAATTGAAAGTGAAAAGAGATCATTGAGAAAAACGGCTGATCTAGGTTTGATACTGTGTTTTCGTTTTATCTTCTCTTCTTTTTTTAAGTGTCTCTTTATCTTCCTTTCGACCAATTTTATCACTTTTTCACACAAAATCAGATAGATGAGAGATCACACTTTTTCCAATTTCTCTTGTGTTCATCTCATACTCGGTTTTCTTGGGTTTGGTTCGTCGAATTCGAATTTTTGCCACTTTTTTTTGGTATCTTCAGTTTTTTGGTACATGTGAACCAAAAATGTTGGTTTTCCTGAGTGTGATACTGAGATGGAGGTAAGTTTTTATAATCTTGAAAACTTGCAAATCTGAAATTTTGGAGGTTGTGAGGTTTCGAGATTTTGATACCCCTAGATTCCAAGATTCTCTAATTTCCAATGGCATCATCATTCACCTCCTCCTCATCTCCATAAAACCACACCAATTACACACTCCCGAAGACACTATTAGTCATCTCAATCCCACTTTCCCTCTTTTTCCTGTTCCTCTTTACAGGTGTTGTTATCATCATCTCAGAAGCTTCTCCTCTTCATGATGACACGAACTTTCATCATAAGAAAATTTTCGTTTCCCTCATTTTTCTGCGTCTCTCTAACTATTCTTTCTCTGGAACCAGTCCAATATAGCTTAGCTTTTCTTTCTGTTCCAATCTTTTTTTGTGACTGATTCACCTTTTTCAGTCTTACGTTCCTTTTCTTCTGATGACTTCTCCCCCTTCTCTTCAAAGTCAGTTCTGCTGATGAATTCTGTCTCTGTGAATTCTGTGATGACTTCATCACAGAATTCGTTTTGTCTGGGAGGAAACAGAGTGATGATTAAAACGGGAAGAATTAGAAGACGTTCTTTTTCTCTACTTTTATCCGTGCTATTAGAATGGCACGGTTTCTGAAGATTTCTTTGTTCTCTTGTTTTGTTTCTTGCAATTTCGTGATTTCGGGTTTTTCGAAGCGTACTATTTACGATTTTAAGTTTTGGTAAACTCTCAGGTGGCGAGACTTAACTTCTAAGTGCCCAGCCCAAAGTTAGCGAGAACCGAGATTTTCAACATTTCTACAGTACCGGCCATAATGACATTCGTTTTCCTCACTTTCAGTGGAAAATCGTCCAATTTGGGTAGCTAAAAAAGGGATTCAACGTCACTTTTTCTGTTTGAAAATTTGAGAGTGTATTAATCAAACCTTGAACTTTCATTTTGTAGTTGACAACTTTTTTGTACACGTCCGCTCTGCCAAGATACGGCCCGTCGAAAAAAAAGCTCATCAAATTTCGAAAATTAGAACTGAAATCGAGCAAAATTTGGCATCGCCGTAGGATTCTGAGCTTAACTTTTTTGATTAAAGAGATACAAAAAAGTTGTCAACTACAAAATTAAAGTTCAAGGTTTGATTCATATACTCTCCAATTTTCAAAGAGAAATAACTACTTTGAATTAGTTTTTCAGCTACTCAAAGTTGGCGTTTTTCAACTGAAAGTGACGAAAACGAATATCATTATGGCCGGTACTGTAGATTCTAAAATTTGAGAATTCTGTAATTCCTGAGATATTCTGAGTTCAAGATTCTCGCCATCCCATAACCCTCAGTTTTCAAGACCTCGGATTCTGAACACCTTCCATATTCGAACGTCTACTAATTCTTATAGTTTCCTTATCCCTCTCCAGATTTCCACATTTCCTTAATTCATTTCTCTCTTCCTGTGGTCATCTCTCCCTCTCTTTTCTGAGAAATCCGAAAAACAACCAGTTCAAAGAAACGAATGGCGCCATGGGCGCCATTCCTCGTCTTGTCTCTACCGTACTAACTAATAATAACGATGATCATATGTGGGAAAAAGATGGAGGAATTCCATATATCCTCATCATGACACTTCTTCTTAGTCTTCGTTTTCTCCTGATTTCTCCCACACTTTTCTATAATTCCTTGGAGAATCCAGAAGGGTTTTCAGAGATGGTCTCACCTACTTTATCCGTGATGTTTTTTGTTTTGGGTTTCGAAGATCATTGATGTTTCTGAAAATTTGTAATCCTAGAATATCCTTTGGACGTAAGATTCTGAAAATCTCTAGTGCTATTTCTAATTTTTATACATATTTCCTGTTTCTGTGTTTTTGTGTTTATTTGTTCTCCTTTGTTAAAACCCGAACAAAATTAGGTAGATCAAAAATAAAATCAAAAGGAGACCAAAGGTTAAAACAGAAAAAAAAGAGAAATTCTTCCAATTGGGGTGTAAAATTAAGAAAGGAGGCGCTAATTTGATTGTTTCTTTGCGAAAAAAAACTTCTTTTTATCCAACTTTCTGGTCGAATTTTTTTGCCGAAATTTAAAATGCTGCAGTTTTTTTGTACTTTTCCTCATATTCTCAAAATCTCAGAATCCTTCTGAATCCTTTGTAATTCCCAAACTTTAGAATCTCTGACCACTTGTGACCACTTCTGTTATATTTATTTTTATTACTTCCTCCTTCTTACCAATAAAAACTTGAAAAATGTTCAAGAATTCTCAAAACTACTCAAGTTTCCAAGTTACAGTTTTAGACTACTATCATCATCCACTTGGAAATTGGAATTCCACTTAAGAAAATTGAGAATACTTTGTTCTTTTTCCGCCATTTTCCTTCTCGTTTTCGAGAAGGAAAAAAACGAAAAATGAACTAATCAGTTGTCGAGGAATGTCTTTTCGGATACTATCTTTTTCACTTTTTTGACCTTATTTCCTGTCTTTTTCTAAGAAGAAAGTCTACGGTTTTGATAGGCGTAAACGTATATGTAAAGAAATTTTGATTGCTTCTTTGTTCTATGGATTTTTGAGATTAAGCTAATCAGATTTTTTGCATCTCATAATTTATGTCTTTTTGTTTATTTGTCTATCGGTGTGTCCAGATGTCCTTTTTCAAAAAATTTTAAAAAATTCCTTAGGTTAGCCTAAATCAACTTTTATTTCTCTCTTCCTTCGCGTTTTTTCTGTTATCATCTGTTTCTCTTTTCTCCCATACTACAAATTCCGTTCCAAAATCTACATGAGCTCCGCGGCAGGCTCTGCCCGCCGGAGCTCTCAAGTATCTTGCTCGGAAACATGCTTTCTCCATTTCTACGCATTTCTGATTAATGGTCAATTTGTTTTTTGTAATCTTTGAGCTCATTTCTCATGTTTCTAGTCATTTCCCGCTTACTATGTACATCCTTTGATAGACTGCAAAACCTATACCATGCTCACAGTTTGTACTGTATCTCAAAAACTAACACTGCTATCAAAAAATTGTTCGTTAGGAAAATGTTCAATTTAAAATTTCCTACATTTTTGTAGTTGACAACTTTTTGCTAGCTTTTTTAGATTTTGAGATAGAGATGCTCAAAACTAAGGTTCATCTTTGTGTCAGCGGCTGATAAAAAGAGAGAAAGAGAGACGCAGACACTCTCCCTTCTCTGCGTCTCTCTTCCTACTCCATACTCTCATTTGAACAAGTTTCCTCATCTCTTCCTTGATTTCTCTGAATTCGATATTCGTTCATGTGGAATCAGAATCACCGTTAGAATCTGAGAATCTCAACCAATCCGTTTCAGATATCTTCGCCGTCATCAAAACTTTCAAGTAATGTCTTCTTCCTTCTTCACTTTCTCAATTTCTTTTCTTCTTCTTCTAGAATCATCACCACACCCATATCCCAGGATATTATATAACAGGAAGAAAGTAATATCTATTTCTTACCGGGAAGAGGCTTACTTTTTGATCTACCCTTGGTCTTGGTTATCAAAACTCTGTGTTTTGTGTACTCCTCGTGAACAAAAATTAGAAAAATATTTACATATTTATGAAAATCACCCACGAACAATGCTAGAGCTCTTTTCTGAAAATTTCAATAAAATAGCTGAAATCCATCCGCCCAAGTTTAAATTCCAATCTCTTAACATTGGTTATTCTTTCCTTGATTTCAGTGTTTTTCCCACTTTCACTCAATTTCCATTCCCTTATTTCAATTCTCAAAAAGCAATCAACTTTTCAATTTTCTCTAAAATTTTCATATAATTGAGAACCAGAAAATTTCATATGAAAAAAGTATGATACTCATTTTCAAGTCAAGAAATGTCGTTAAATTTTGACGACATTTTGATGATGAACTTTCTTCGAATTTCTGAATTTTGATTTTTGAATTCTACGTTCAAATTCCAGAAGTTTTCAATAATTTTCTATTGAAAATTTGATGGCAATGGGTCTATTGAGTACGAATTTTTTGAAGAATCAAAAATCTAGACAGGTTTTTGAAGTTAGAAATTGAGGCTTTCTTGATTTCAGATTCACAAAACAACTGAATTTTGAAATACGGAACCCTCTGATTGATTTAAAATCTCACCTTTGCCCCCTCTTGACCTCCTCCTTCCATTTCTCGAAATTTCCAAAAAAAAAGTCAATTCAGCTTTTCCTCATTCCCACTTATCTCCACTCGACATCATCATCATCACCATTTTCGCCTATTCTCCCCCGATTTTCACTATTTCAACCTTGAAATAGTGAGAACCGAAAAAAAATAACATGAAAAAAGTGACACATCATCTGGAATTTTCATGAAGAAGGCGAATTCAGAAGAGAAAAGGGAAAACAAGAAAAATTTGAATGAGGTGGGTGGAGACCTTAGAAGAGGCAGAGGGTCAATAACACCCTTTCATAGGGGAACATGGGAATCTTGATTTTTCGATTTTCATTTGGAACTTTGCACGTTCTTCATGTCTGTCTGTCTGTGTGTCCAGTGTGTCCAGATGTCCAGGTATATAGTAAATTTCAATTATACTCTTTTCGAGGTTACTGTAGCTCTATCTCTCCGGCGATCTTACAAAAAAAAACTCTCTCAAAAATCATGGATCATTATGAAATTTCGCCACAAAATATAAAACTTTGTTAGTAAACAGTATCTACCAAAAGTTTTGGCATATTTACATTCATTCTCTATCTTCAAAATTGAGAAAAGTATTTTTGACATATCGTATTATATGGACTAATTTTGTCTGAAAGGGGCGGAGCCTATTTTCAAAGATTGCATTGTAATAACATCCCCCTAGGTACTCACCATACAAAAAATCAGCAAAATCGGTTAAGTTTGGGGTACATGCCGAAATTTACTTTCCGGGAGATCATCTCAAAAAAGCGCTTCTTCGCTTTTCCCGCTGAAAACAAAGTGGGCGGGGCTTCCACACACAAAGTATAGTGAGCGGCGGAACCCGTGAGATGTCGGCTGCTTCGCTACCTTAAGTGCCGACAACTGGTAGCTCGTTGCCTCGGTGACGAGAAATCATAATGCTTTGATTGATTGTGATCAAAAATCCTGATGTTCTGAGAGGCTTGGAACACTTACTGATTCCTTTTCCACTTTTGAACAATATAACTTTGTCAGAAAAGGGCGGAGTCTATCTTCAATAATCAATATCTTCGATAACTTCTTCCAAAATGCATGCATCAGTATGAAATATTGCCACAAAATAAAACACTTTGTTTGAAAACAGTATCTATCAAAAGTGTTGCCATTTTCTAGATTCATTTTCTATCTTCAAAATTGAGAAAAAGTCTTGCGCTTTTCCCGCTGAAAACGCTTTTTTTGATGAAAACAAAGTGGGCGGGGCTTCCACACACAAAGTATAGTGAGCGGCGGAACCCGTGAGATGTCGGCTGCTTGCGTTGCATAAGACACCGCTGCCGACCACTCGCTGCCTCGGTGATTAGAAATGTTGGCTTTGATTGATTGTGATGAATAGTATACTTATTCTGAGAGGCTTACAATATTTACTGATTCCTTTTCAACTTTTGAACTGAATTGTTTGCGCAATTCTTGTTTGATTTAATTTCGCTTGTATAGGAAATCTAGCCAAAAAATTAACAACTAGACGAGAGGTGGCATATAAAAACTTTGAAACACAAAAGGGATCTGATTCAGAATGGTTTCCCAACTCAGCTTTGCTTCTCTGAAAAAGTGAACAGGGCTTACGCACACGCAAAATACAGTGAGCGGCGGAACCTGTGAGATGTCGGTCGCATCATTTACATATATCCAGATGTCCGTACATCCTAAAAAATAACCTGTTACGTAACGGGATTATTTTTCCCTTCTGTTTCCTCTTTCTCCAGAAAATGACCGTCCATGTCGTTTTTTTCTTCTGACAATGAGAAATGTCTGGTTTTTAATTATAACCTTTCTTATTCTTCTATTCCTCAATAGTCAGTGTGTGGTCGGTCTTGAAACTGTTCCAGACACATGTGAGGTGTGTCCAAAACAAAAAATAGGTGGGCAGTTATTTCAAGAAGATTGGTTGAATTCTGAGATTATGAATTGAAGATTTCTGGATTTTTATTTTTTTCAAGGCCCCTAACCGTTCGCCGACCGTCCGCTGATCGATCGCCGGTCGGTGGACGGTCGACTGGCGGTCAATTGATGGCCGGTCGGCGGTCGGTAGGCGGACGATAGACGGACGGCGCGATTTTTAAGAAACTGCTAAAAACCTCTACGGGGCCAAGACTTTCAGCAACTAACAGAATATGATTGCTAAACACGATTATTATTTTCTCAAAATATTTGAGCAATTTTGCCTCTCATTTTTGTAACCGAGTTGTCAGACCTCATGCTAGGATTATCTTGTAGTCAAGTTTATATAATTTGAGAATTTCGTCATCCCTGATATTTGGATATTCGTCAATCTCAAGTGACAACAAGGCCATCTATGATGGATTTTTCCTAATAACTGATTTTTTTCGATTCTGGAGAAGTCTGTGATTCTAAATTTCACCATTACAAAAATCTTTACCCTATGTTGCCTAATCTCAACACTGTTTAAACCTTCTTACTCAACCCGAACACTTTCGCCAAACTTTTACTATGTTTCTTTTATTCCTCTATCCGATTCACTTTCCTCTTACAATTGAATCCACCGAAGTAAAAGTCAGTTACGTCACCTAGCATCAGACCGAAAAAAATTGATGGAAGCGGAAAGTTTTACACTATGTGATACAGCTATGTACCTTATAACAGAGGGTTGAAGGAAGTAAGAAGGTTTTTGAGAAACAGATACTAAGAATCCTCTCTGTTTTCAGTTTCTCGAACTTCTGAATCTCAGTACCCTCCTTTACTTTTTTCCAAATTCCTAACCTCAAATTTCTTTTCCATAGCCATTATCCGCCACCACCGAAATGTCGAAAATCCGGCGCGGCACCTTTCTCCTTCTCTCCAAGATCATAATCTTCTCACTCCTTGTTTCCCAAATAGCCAAAAACGAAACATATCTGAGAATATCTCGATGAAATCTATCTAAAGAAAAATGTGTCGTTTTTCTTTTGTACAAACATATACATGTATGTTGAAAATCCGTTTTTCGCCCTCTACCGATTTTTTTTGTAATCTTTCGGAATCTAAAAATGTCGAAATTTCCACATCGTTGAGTATCAGAATCTGAAAGTTTGAGATTTTCATGAGAAAGGGAAATTTGGAGAATTCGAAATTCAGCGATTCAAATAAAGGAAATTCTGAATAATTTAGGATGTTCAGAAATTCTGACTCCGAATCTTCGGAATTTGATTTTTTTTCTAAAAATCGAAAATCCTAATGTTTTAATAACTAAATGTTTGAATCTCGGTCAGACAGCTTAGGCTAAAAACACTAAAACTCTTCAAATAACAAGATTGAACTGTGAAATTACGTTTGAAAAAGGCTTTTCTAAATTCTATCACTTACCTGTTTCTCTAAATTCATAAGTCCGGATTTTACAGAAAACTTTTATTGTAAGTCTAGATAATGACTCATCATCATTCATACTTCCCGGTCCCCGATTTTCTTTACTCTGAACTCTGCACTTCTGAATTTTTGCATTCCTGTATCTCTCAAAACTTCGCATTATCAAAGCCTCTGAACCCCATAAATTTCCTCTATTCCCCAGTACACAGTTCCTCATTATTACCACTGTACATTACATTTCATTCTCTCAATACATACCCTACCAGTGTCGTTGAAAAGTCATTGTTCCCTTCACACTCTCTTCAACTTTTATCATCGCCCCCCCCCCCCCAAACCACAAGAACTTTCACTTTTCTAGTACTGTTCCTCTTTTCATACAGTACTTTATGAAGTTCAAATTTCCAACTTTTCAGATAGTACTGTACTAGAACATTTTAAATGAAAATTCAAATGTCCACTTTTCCTGTAGTGGTGGTATGCATAATTCCACATTGCCCTGTACTTTCTCTCTTCCTCTCCCATGCCGGATAATCCGTTTCAAGAGGTGTATGTGCAGTCACTACGAGAAGAAGAAAATGTGTAAATAATAATAAGCATATACAGAGAACAAGCACATTTGAAACAACACAGATAGACACGACAGGGAGAGAGAGAAAACAATCACTTCGCGCGCACGCTTTTGTTTTGACTCTCTGAGGGGAGACATGCTCACACACAGTTTGCCACCTTTTCGCGTTTTTGCGCAAGATTTTCCATGAGCTTAGCGTGATTTGGGCAAAAAGGGAGGAAGAAGGTTGCACTTTTTAGAAGTACCTTTTTCGAGTTAGTAGAATTTCTCAGTGGTTCAAGGCCTTGAGACTTTGTGGTTTCTAGACTTTCTATGCAACTTAAGCTCCTTGGATTTTCAACATTTAACTTTTTTGAGGAATTTTAGGCCTTCTAAGACAGATGTTTGGGTTTCAAGGCGCACTATGCCATTTTAACCATTTTAGTCTTTTTAGGCTTTTTCAGTGGTCTTAGGCTTCTTGGGCTTTTCGAGCTTTTTAGACTGTTTAGTCTTTAATTGGCAGTTGAGATTTGACGTTTGGCCTGTTCTGGCTTTTTAAGCTTTTTATGCTTTTTGGCCTTTTCGAGCTATTTAGACTATTTAGTATTCAATATGCAATTGAGATTTTGAAGGAATCTGGGATTCTGGTGTTCTGAAGTTTCAAGATTGTCAGATTCAAATATGCAATTTTTAGAACCCTGAGATATTGAAATTTTTATAATTAGGATTCTTAGGATTTTAAGAAGTTCGAAATTCCCCAAAAACCGGAAGCCTTTTTCTCTTTTCTTTGTTTTTTGACCATTCTGCCTTGAACCTTCTTCTCTTTTCTTCCGATTTCCGATTTTTCTTCATGTCTTCTCTGCAAAATCAGCGTTTCTTATGATTTTTGATATCCCTTATATTTTTCTCCGACTAGTAACTATTCACCAGTTTTCTCTCATTTTTCCCATATTCTTATCATCTGTTCTCATTTTTATCATCATTCAATTTTTTTCCCAATAGGGTCATTTACACACCTATACCTGTTCCGTGCGTGACCGCAAATTTTTTTTCGAAAAAAGTTTCGATTAATTTTTTGTTGTAAAGGGTTCTAATATGATAACTTTTTTTGTTAATTTGAACCCAAACTAACTGCATTGGCGGAAATTAGTGATTGGTGTGTCTTGATCTCTGATATTCCCCTTTTCCCATGTGATTGAGATTTCTCTGATGAAAACTCGCTCTATTGCTAATATCTCTATTTTCAAATTACTAAGCTCTATCGCACAATCTATGTTTTCCTACTGTGAAAATTTGTTTTACTCATAATAACTCCATTTGTTTGTGTTTAATGCAAACACGCTCTACTGATCCTTCAATTTACTGTTTTCGTGAAAACTTGCTCTACTGATAATTTTTCAAAATTTTCTAAATGATTTATATTTTTAGCGATATGCGTCTACGACACCATCTAGCGATCAGTTTTCTAATCATTGCCCTATCAACGACACGTGAGTTTTTCGAGTCAAAATCTATTTGTTCGGCGAAAATGAACGCAGTTTTGAACCAGGAAAGTTGTCAAAATGCAGCGTAAAAATTGTTGAGTTTGAACCCGCGAATTTAGAAAAAAACCAAGAAATCAAAAAAATTTTTATCTACTTTTCCTTCAGAATGCCACGCACAAGAAGACGAGAATTCAGAAGATGTGTTCGACAAACCCCTCCTGAAAGACTTACCACCGACGACAACGTCATCTGGCTCTGGGCCAGATGACTTGCCGTTGGCAGTGCCACAAGAGGAGATGATGAATGAGGGGTAAGAAAAAATTGTAATTATTTTGTGAGGATTATAAAAGATTTATAACAATTCTGGAGGGCCCTAGTTGGTTCTGGAGGATTTTCAAATTCTGAGCTTCTAAAAAATAAAATTTTTCCCTTATCTCAGCTCCGATTCCTTCGAAACCAGTACCGAAATGATCGAAATCTCACCCAACGACACTTCCCTTGAAGTCAACCCGATTCAGAAGACGTCTGTCTTCTCCCCAATTACCCAATTAGATGGTGGAGTTTTCAATTTTTCGAAAGCCACCATCGAAGATGATAGTCAAGAAGATATGGACGATTCCACCGAGTTGAAGACTACAGTAACCATGACGACGATTCTGGAGGATACAGAGAATACCGAAGAAACTTTGAACGCTTCTGAAGTCACCATGGAGACTTCAGAATCTCTGGATACCACGACGTCTCCAATCGACGTCATCACATTCAGCTCACTTCCAATTGAAAGGGATGAGGTGGCGGATAGAAGGGTGCTGAAGGAAAAGGAAATGGCTACGGCTACTAGACTGGGTAGGTTTTTTAAGATTTTTTTGGGCTTATTTAGGATTCAAAGGCTTTCTCGGCTTTTCAATGCTTTTATTTCCAATTTTTCCCGATTTTCAGCCACTACCACCCCTACACCAGTCGCCGTCAGTGACCCATCAGAATCCGAAGACGAAGGAGAGACTCCATTCGATCAAAGTGCTCTCGAAGGGCTCTTTGAGCAAGATGGAAGTGTTATTGATTCGTCGCTGACAACTGATCAAACCCCAGCGTTCCCAATTCTGAAGATGGCGGAGGAAGACTCGAAGATATTATCGAATGTTCCGAAGACGTTGACGTCAGCAACTTCAGAAGCCAGCAGTACGGTAACAACAACGGAGAAGCAGATGCAGACTGAAACTTCTGAAGCATCTACTTCTGTGGGGTGAGTTTTTTGATGTCATGTATGGCCTAAATAACCCGAAAAAGTTCTAGTGACCCAAATGCTTAAAGTGGGCCAAAAATAGTTTTTTCCGACCGAAAAGACCTGGAAAGCCTAAAAAGTCTGATCGACCAAACCGGCCTGGGAAACCCTAGACACTCTGAAAACTCGTAACTTCCATATTCCAGAACCTCCGAATCTACCGTAACCCTTACCGACTCTACAACTACCATGCTCGAAACTGAAGCATCTACTCCATCCACTCTCTCCCTTCCAGATTCCACGACGTCATCTGAAGAGGAGTCGACAACGTCTTCAGAAGACGTCACAACCACGGAAGAGCTTTCAACAGCTCCAGCTTTGAAGAATTCATCTAAGGTTTTCTTGCCAGCCAAATCTATCAGGACTCCTTTGGTATTTCGAATTACTTCTTTGGAGTTCACCGAGGAATTCAATGATGTGCAAAGTGGTCCGGCAAAGAAGTTGGCCAAGGATTTGATGCCAAGTGTAAGTGTGCAGAGGGGCGCGTTTGCTATCTCTATTTTTTGCAATAGAGCGCGTCTGCTGACTCTATCTGGTCCAGTTGAATAAATTTTTGCTTTCTGCGCAACAGAGCGCGTTTGCTCACTCGCAAATATGGAATAGAGCGCATTTTCATTTCAAATTATCAAAATTGCATGTTTCAGATCGCCGAATACATCAACGTGATCTCTGGAGAAGACAATTTCGTAAACTTGGAGATCAAAACTTTAACCAAGGGATCGGTTATCGTTGGAGCTGATTTGCTAACCAAGAAATCTCTTGGAGATGCTCAAATGGCTGTGAATTTGTGGGCGAAAAACTGGAACAAGTTTGAAATGTTTTTTTTTTTTATATTTACAGATTGGAAGCCGCTGTTTCCAGAAACAACTCATCAATCGCTGGTTACGAAATTGACTCTCTTAGTATTACTGTAGATGGTGAGTTTTTGCAACTGCGCTCTGTTGATAATTAGGCTCTGCATTAAAGACAGCAAACGCGCTCGACTGAACTATAACGCATAGCCAGTTCAGTAGAGCACATTTGCACCAACTTTTTTTTCCACTTTTTGTCCATAGAGCGTCACTTCATCACTACAATATTCTAATCTTCAGGAATGACATCCCAAGCGTACATCGACTCCATTTCCACCCAAACCTCCTCATATTCCCTATCTTCTCTTATGATTGTGGTCATCACATTTGCTCTAATCGTAATTTTTGGACTCGCACTTTTTATTATTATGGTAATGAGATTACTGTAGTTACAAACATTCAAAATTTTCATTTTGTAGATCACCCAAAAACGACGACGTCAATCGACAATGAAGCTCAGCATGGACGACACGATAAGGAGTAACACTCCGGATTCCAACGACACACCGCATAATGTGCATTTGTGAGTATTCTCAACAGGGCGCGTTTGCAAAAATTACAAAAGTTCAATAAAGCGCACTTCCAATATGTGGAATCCGTCAATATGTTGCGATGGAGCGCCGTTGCAACCCCCTCAGAGTAGCAGTAGTGTGCGTCTCTCAAATTCTTATTTTTGATAGAGCGCATTTCCATCCCTCTATGTTCATCGGCGAAGCGCATGTTCCACATGATGAATTTTTCAATAGAGCGCGTTTGCAACATCATTATTTTGTTCGTAGAACGTCTTCCCAACATTGACGTTTCGCGATAGAGCGCGTTCTCACCACCGCTTTCTCTCGAGTACTGCAAATGCGCCCCACCGTACAAACCTTTAATTTTGCAGAATGTCCTACGGTACGACTCCACGAACATCCCAAAAACCGGGTCCGATCACCAAGACGCAAATCGACGAGACCGCTTCTCCTATCTACTGATTCATTTTTTTCGGATTTTTTTCGAAAATTTTCCCGCAAAACATCTCATTTTCTAGGTTACCTCTTGTTCCCTGAGCCAAGCTCCGCCCCTTTTTTGATTTTATGGGGTGCGCTTTTTTTGTAAATAACCTTCTCATCTACTTTTTTTCATCCCCACTTGCCATATCATTGTCGACAACATTCTGATTTATTTATTGATTGGAATAACACTTTTAAAAGAAATTTTTATATAGAAAATTTGAATTGGAAAATGATAAAAATGTGCTCAATTGACAAATGTTCGATAGAGCGCATTTAATGGAAAGCAGAAGGCAAACGCGCTCTACCGTACAAAATGTTCAATGGAGTTCGCTTACCGACACTAAACAATTGGAATATCGGGTAACCTATAGCCAAATAATAAGAAATCAAAATAGTACATTTGAATTATTTTCTTGAGCAAATATGGGCTATTGAGAACGGTTTCCTCTACAGTAGCCCGTTCCACAGAGTCCATGGTACTGTGGGGAGTACGGTGGTGGAGACTGGCGTCTGAAAATTTAGTTTAGTGGAGCAAATTTGCATTGAAATAAAAGAAAAAAGAAGATGCAAATGTGCTCCAACGAAAACTCTCAGCTTAAGATGTCCAATGGAGCGCATTTTCTATCTTAATACTTCTGGTAATGCAAACGCGCTCTATTGAAAATTAGTTGTCCATTAGAGCGCACTTACTGATAAACTGCAACCCCTCCATTTCGACTCCTTTCTTCTCCAACATTCCTAATAATTGATCCGTAAAATTGGCACCATCCAATTGCAAAATCTGATATTTTACAAGGTGTGATGAAAACTCACATCTCCTGGAAAATGAAACTTGCAAAACAAATAACTCCAAAAAT
The DNA here is from genome assembly GCA_963932045.1 of Caenorhabditis sinica. Taxonomy (NCBI): domain Eukaryota; kingdom Metazoa; phylum Nematoda; class Chromadorea; order Rhabditida; family Rhabditidae; genus Caenorhabditis; species Caenorhabditis sinica. The sequence continues at coordinate 19,815,086 of OZ009942.1, read as the reverse complement.
TTGACCAACCAAGATTGTGGGAAAAAGTGACTATCATCGAAATCAATTCCCTTATACGGGTTTTTGGCAAATTTGAACATCCTATCGTACATTTTATCCACGAAACAGGTGAGATTCTGAAAATTGGCAAATGCGCTTTTTGAGAAACAAAGGAAAATGAAAATGCGCTCTATTGATAATCAGCTGAAAATGAAAATGTTGTAGCTGAGAAATCAATGAAAATGCAATTTCCCTATGAAGGAAATTCTTCAAAATGTTAGTCTGCCCTATCAATGAAAGTTTGAAATGCGCTTTTTCAAAATTCCTTTACTAAAGCAAGTGTGCTCTGCTGGTAAAATTTCAACATCCCTCCGTCGAACTCCTCTTCAAAAGACTCACAGTTTTACATTGAGCACATCTCGATTTGTACTTTCTCCATACTTTTTCCCGCAAACATTTATCCGTAAATCCTGACACAAATCGGTCTACCGGATTTCTGACAACTGCGAAAATTGACATTTTCTGCCAGTTTCCGATTTTCTTCAGCTCTGTGAATTCGTTTTTATCCTTGCAGAGTCTGAAACAGTACCGTTAAAAGATAATTTTTGTAATGATGATCAGGTTAGCAATTTTCAACAACAAAAACAAAACGCGCTCCACTGGCGCTTTCAAAAACTCAAATTTCAAAGAATTATCAATGGAGCGCACTTACCTTTCCCCATAAATATCAGACTCCAGTGTCCGATTACTCTCCCTGAAAGCATCTTGATCGTGTAAAAAACACATAATTGCTGTCAAAAATGTAGAGAAGGTTTTCTCAATGACACAAGCTATGAGGTCGTTGGGTTTGGAGGTCTGAAACATTGGAGATTATCAGTGGGGCGCACTTGCAATTTTTAGGGAAGCTATAAAAAAGCGTATGTGAGTTCTCACTAGGCTCTCAATAGAGCGAAATTTAGCATTCATTAGATTATTAATGGAGCGCATTTCCATATTCCTAGATGGAGTACATTTTCATTTTCAGTGGGTTCTCAATAGAGCGCATTTTCATTATCACATCCATTTTTTCAATTCTCAATAGAGCGCTTTTACTAACCCGATACAATTGCTTATACCTCATCAGAGGTGGAATGCAACTTTTGACTCCATCTCCTCGACATATCTCCAATGAGTCGATGGCATTCGAAATTCGGAAATTTGCGGGAATTCTCGTCGTGGAATTCGACGAAATTTCCAGATTACTGTCATTTTCTGGCTCATCAAAACTACAGTAACCGTGAAGAAAAGATCGATTAAAAAGATTAGTATATGCAATAATACAGCCAGAAAATATAAAAACGAATAGGATTTTTATGTATCGATTCATTTTTATGATGAGGTATGAGAAAAGGGGGATCGAAAAAATTAGATAATAAAAAAATATGTTACTCGAAAAAGTGAGAGAGGTGAGAGAGTGCGAATAGGGGATTAGTGGGTTTTGGGCGAGATTTAGGGTGGAAATTTTTTTCATTTTTTTGCACTGAACCGAGATTCTGAAATTTTCGGGCCTGAAGTCTCAATTTAAAAATTCTGAGTTCATTCTTTCTGAAATTCTGAAACTCTGAAGTCTGGAGATGTTCAATGAATCTTTATTATTACAAAATGTTTACCCATAAAAAGTGAAAACTTAGTTTTAAAAAATCACAATTAAAAAATGACTCGAAAAAAATTTTTTCAGAAAAAAGTGATTGGTAATGGAAAGTAAAGCTGGCACAGAATACTCATGAAAAAGATAAAAATAATTTTGAGTAAAATTTGGGTTACAGTAACTTTTTGTGAAATTAGAAGGTTTCGAAGCGATGTGCAAATGATGGAGCATCCCTTTGCCGATTCGCCTCGGCACATCCTTCAGCAATTTTTTCATTGAGATTATTTGGACCACAACTAAACACACCGATTTCGGATTGCTGAAAAAATTTAGGTTATTAGAGTCGAAAGTGGGTAAAAGTTCCATTTTGAGGGACGTAGAATGATATTTACCACAAAATAAAAACAAAATTTTTCCCATGTTTTCTATACTCTCACCTCTCTATGTTCACTTTGAATAAATTGGAAGAATGCCTTGAAATTCGGCCGTCCGAAGTGATTTTTGGCATGGAGACCGGTGAACATTGACATACCGGCGTTGGTGGCACGGAAGTGCTTCTCGCAGATGTACTGAAAAATTTTAAAGTACATTTTGGATGTCATCCGGTGTAAAATTTAATTTCCAGTCGATTGATAGTATTTTCAAGACTGTATGACAAAAATGAGCCAAGTTATGGTCAAAAAATGAAAGATGAGCCAATGTTGAGTCTAGCTCAAATTGACTTTTGCTCATAACTTTGTTCAAATTGGTCGTAGAGCATTGAAAATACTGTCAATCGATTGGAAATTAAATTTTACATCAGACTATTCAAAAATAAAAATTTGTTTTGAGAGTTTCCAAGAAAAAAAACAAAGAAAACTCACCAGCATAGTAGTTCTCAAATCAAACTTATGGAACAACTGCGTCACAAAGATGTGCGTCTCCAGAATTCCTCGTCTATCTTGATTCTCCACATTCTTCAACACATCCACAAACCATTCATAATTTTTATGAGATGGGCACACCCATAAAAAGTACACTTTTTGACAACGGACTTTGTGGAAAGCGTCACTGGCGGTAAGTTGAACCAGGTCATTAAGGGTAGATGCATATGGAGTTACTCCAATACCTCCACCAACCATAATCGCGACCTCGTAGTTCATCCATTCCTGATTTCCATCTCCATATGGTCCCTTTAGATGGATCAAGGGGTATGGGGACCCTGTGTTTTGAGCTCTCAACAGCTCACTTCTCAATTTCCAAGTCCATGGTCCCACAGCCTTAATGTACAGCTTGACGTTCTCGTCCTGAGGCGAAGAAGCGATTGAGAAAGCGTGAGACTCATTAAAAGTACAGGAGATACTTGGGGAGGATACAGTAATCCATTGTCCAGACTTGTACTGGAAGGTGCGTGGGCGACGGAACTCGATGTAGATGATATCTGAGGGAAGAATCTCGGCACCGATGATTTCCAGCTTTTTGTAGTATTGCATGAGGCCAATGATGCGGTCGATGACAAAGATGATGACGGGGCCGAGGACGTAGTATCCGAACTTGGGGGACTGAAAAAGGGGGAAGTTGGGTTTTGTTAACTTTCAAAATTATTAGGTCTTAGTTAAAAATGAGATTCTCAGACGAATGGAAGTTATACCAAAATGAAGTTCACGACAAGATCTAGAGATTTTTAAAAAGAATTTTAGTGATTGAGTCGGCAATTTTGACTGGCTGCCTTTAAGTAGGAAAACTCTGGACGTCAGCGTGGCTCCATTCTTTGCCCGCCAGCCAAAAATCGCCCACTTCAGACTTCATTTCTGTATATCTCTTTGTAGATCTCACTTAGTTCTACATTTTGGCATAACGTTTTGCTGAGAAACCACAATTTTGAAGATAGATACAGCCACTTAAAAAACTCACATCCAACAACTTCGGCAGGCCGTGAAGAATCGTCAGTGCATAGAAGGCGATATTGAGAAGATGAGTAAGTCGGAAGGCATGATAAGCTCTCTTGATAAAACATGGCAGTGCGAACACATAAATAATACACATTACAGCAACCAGAGCAATTCCAGTCAATCCTGTGATTGTTCCGTAGAACCAGTAGCTAATAGATGGGAGGAAGTTGGATCTGGAAAGCGAGTATGTTGTTTGTATGGCTTTTAAGGTGCATACTATTCGCATATAAAGAGGTTCCGCTCACACTTTGAGGTCACGCCCAAGAAAGAGCACTAGGCTAAACGAAGCGCGCATCAGCATAGTGCAGTTTTTGTGGGCGGAGCATCTCTAGACATCAAAAGGCTCCGCCCACATATTCAGACCAAATCCAGCTGTACTACACCGCTGCAGGCTCTTTTTTCTGTTCGGCGCTATGCCAACTTTTGGGTGCGGCCTAGATTTGTGGGCGGAGCCTCTTCCACAATTGCTTCTAGCTCAAAAATAAAAGCTTCGAAAATAGGGGACAACAGACTCCGCCCATAATACCAGGCCAGAAAAGACTTCATTCATGCAAAGCAATTCGCAAAAAAAAGGATCAGTGAGAGTGAGGACACTCCATATTTCCCAAAACTTACCCAAAGAAAGCCTCCTGGAACAAACAAGCCAATCCTTCTTGACTTTGAGTACCGACATGATAAAAGTTAACACAATGGCCAACTGTGTGAAGAGTGGCCCAGAAGGCGGCAAACAAGGCGACAATCTGAAATTTTTCAAATCAGCTGGACCATCCAAACTCCCTTATTACCAACCTTATGGAAAGCAATCGCCGAGTCAAACGGAATATACTGAGAAATAACTGTCTCTCTTAACAAAGTGATGATATTCCTGCAGACGGTCAGCAAAATCAGTGCCATACAGAACGAAAGTGCTCCAGCAGCTCCACGGGTGATGGCGATACCAGCTCCCATTACTCGTCGAAGATCTCGATTTTCAGCCATATAGCGGTAGTCTGAAATTGTTTGGGTGAAGGGTTGCTTTCGAGCAAAAGACAGACCTTCACCACGGGTCGACCGACCGCCCATCGACCATATGATCTAGGGGCAGACGGCCGACCGTTGACCCAGCGAGCTTGGAGCATGCATGCGGGTTAAAGGAAATAAATTTTTTTGTTCAAACTTCACTCACAGCCAAAAAAAGATATTTCAGAAGGGAAAGGTTTTACGACGAGTGACTAAATTAACCCCAAAAAACTTAATTCTGCAATAAAATGTACATTTTTCCAACTACGAAACTGACTTTTTAGCAAGAAACCATCGAAAGCCCGGTCTGCGCTTAGTGGCGATTGTTGTTTAGAAAGTATCGTTCCTTCGAAAGCTCAAAAGTCAGTTTTCCGTCCCGAAATTGTATATTTTTATTGCAAAATATAGTTTTTCGGGTCAAGTTAGTCTACAACGTCATTTTTTAGTTTTCTGAAAGTTGGGAGCTGACACAAAAACTAAAGTCAAAAAACGCATGCATGCACGTCAAAATCGAAGGTCGACGGTCGAAGCATATGCCATGGTGAAAGTGGTTGAAGCGGTCCGAGCCAAGATGCAAACAAAGACCAACTCAACATAAGAAAACTCACGCCAAAATCTCTCAAAGAATAGAACCAAATTGATGGCAACAAAACAGAAAACAATGAAGACGTGTTGACGGTAGGTCTCCAGAAAGGCGCAGATTTTGTGGATTAGTGTCATGGGGGCGGAGCTGTTGATGGAACGATCCACGACGGCAAACGAGTTGAGGGAGGAGGTTCTGAAAAGAAATTTTAAGGGGTTTTGAGTGGGAAAATTGGATGAAATCAAGGTTAATTTTTTGTTTTTTTCATGGTTTTGTGAATCTCATTGAGTGTTACAATTGGTATAATTTTCGTTTAAAAAATCCATTTTTCAGATGAGAAGTCGGAGCGCTTCGGCCTTAGTACGATGGTTTTCTTAGGCTATGCTTTCGAAAAATCAAAGCTTCTCTATAATTTAGAGAACAAAACGTGTCCCCAGCCCACCATAAAACCCTAACTTACTCTCCAATACTTGGCTGGAAGGTTTTTCTGTTAAACGGCAATCCAACTGGCTGCTTATCCGGAATATCCGAGAACAGGGCATTGAAGTCGTCGTAGGTCAAATATTTGGCGTCGTTGCTCACTCCTGAAAACCACAATTTTTCATGATTGTGAGTGGGCGTGGTCGACAGTAACCGATAGGATGACTACGTCTCCAAAAAAGTGGACAAATTTCAACCCAAAAAATTGACCCACCTGAACTATGAAGAACCTCATTGAAGATTCTCATTTGTGTTCCCTCATTGATATTGACTCCGGCGGTTTGGTTCAGAGACTTGACCAATTCTGCTAGATCCTTCCGAAGTACTTTGTTCTTACCCTCCAAATCGCACATTTTGAATAGAGTTTGGAGTTTTTGTTTTTGTGGGGCTGAAAGTTATCAAAAATTAAAGTGTTTCAAGAAAAGAAGTTTTTTTCACAGCTTCACGAGCTAGTGAGATATGAAGTATTCCAGTTTTGTGTACGTCCATACTTTGAACGCATATATCTTAAGAACTAATAAAGCTAGCAGAAAGTTGTTAACTGCAAAAATGTTGAGCATAAAATATTACACATTATTGCTGTTGACAATTTTTGTCCATCATTTTTTGTTCTTGAGATACACCCAGTCAAAGTTAGGCTGCGCCCACCGAGTAGTGGTGCAGAGAACCAGTGCGGGGAGACGCAACCTTTTTCATGCGCGTCTTAACTTTGAGCGTTTGTATCTCAAGAACGAGCAATGCCAGAAAAAAGCAGAAAACTACAAAAATGTGCAAAATGTTAGGCTGAACATTTTTGCAGTTGACAATTTTTTGATAGCTAAGTTAGTTTTTAAGATATGGTTGCTTGAAGTTAGAGTGCTTAACTTTTTGTGACAATAACGCTAAGGTGTTCATATCTCAAGAACCAAAACAGCTATCAAAATAATTTCAACTACAAAAATGTTAAAAAACGTTTTTCATAGATTTAATTAACACTCACCATTAACAAACTCTCTGAGCACTGTCAAAAACTCGTTGAAGCTCAAGCTATCCTCATCATGCTTAGCTGTCATTGCGAACATTCTCTTCACAAACTCGTTATCCGCTTTCATTCCCATGGCCGATGCCAATTCTTCACGAGAAATTGTCTCATTCAAAATATCATCATTTGTGGAGTCAATAGAAACTTCAGAATCCCGAAGCTCATCGTCGTTGAAGGCTTTGGCGTAGGCTTCACGGAAGAATTGATCGAGACGGTCTTGACGGCGTTCTTTGGTGATGGCTTGGGAGAGCAGGACCTTCAAATTTTAAAAATTACTGTAATCCAAAAACTACTGGACCTATTTCCATGATAATTATACCGTTGGAATGGAAGTTTAGCAGAAATTATGTTCAAATTTTTCAAGAAAATCTGTCTTTCAAAGCAAAACAAAGTACTCACCGAGTTCTCCTCATCAGCAACATTGACTTCCGCATTAATACTACTAGCAGCTTGTCGAATCTGATCCAAAAATTTGGACAAATCTCTATCCGAGGGCAACCTGATGACCAAGTGATGATTATTTTTCTGTGACAGCAACACAAATGGTCCGTGCATTGCTTCTGGATTTGGAGTGGAATGAAACATGTCGATTTTTTGACCAGCTTCGAATCGGATCTTCCGAAGAATTCCGCCTCGAGGTTTTTTCACTGTCAGTGTGGTGTTTTCTATCTCTATCCGCACTTGTCGTATGTATTCTTCTTGTAGCCATTCGAGGGCTGCAAGCATGTGAATTTTTTTCGATTAGTATGTTCAAAATGTCTAAGTTTTCCTACCCATTTTCATCAGTTTGAGACTCTAGAGATATCAAGGTCAGAGACGCAGACAGCGAGAGTACTCTCGTTGTCTGCGTCTCTCACCTTCAAACTTCCAAAGATCGCAACTCGGCTCATATTGGTAATAGAACAATGGTTTTGGATAGAAATTTTGGGAAGAGTGTGGGCTAAATTTCAATCTAATGCAAAGTGTAATTTCTAAGACTAGTCTAAATTGAGTTATGACCTATCACAGTTGCAAAGTCAGAGACACAGACAACGAGAGTGTCTACGTCTCTCACAACCATTTGGACACCCATCTCACGGAGTCTTCCATTAACTCTAAGCGTGTATATCTCCAGAACTAAATATGCAATCTAAAAATTCTCAACTGCAAAAATGTGGGAAATGTTATTCTCTACATTTTTGTAGTTACAAACTTTTTTGTACCTCTCTTAGTTTTGGAGATTAAAAGAAAAAACTGAAAACAGAGACTAGCGTTAGAGATAGAGCTGGGGACGACCTACAGACCCGCTTCTGTAGAAACGGAGTCAACCCCTTTGCATTTCTTTTCTTGAAAAAACTAACCATTAACACAATAGATATCTCCTTTTGGATTGTAATTCTCATTCAAGAAATCCGTTGTCAAACTGTCACAAGCACTGTTGTGACCAATGGCGATACGACGGTTGACCAGATAGCGTCCGATACCGTAACAGACTGAAAAATTCAATTTTATGATTCTTTAGTAAAAAATAGGCAAAGTTTTGAGGATTCCAACGTACCTTATTTTGTAAAAGTAGCTCTACTAGGAAAGATTTTAGAGATTTTTTTTCAAAATTGGTCTGCAAAAACCTTCGTTTTGCAGCTAGAGCAAAAAGTGTATACTCATTTGAATCCTCATTATTTCTCAAATTTTTCAAATTCAAAAAACTCACTCAGCGGAACACAAGCCAATCCAATCAATGTGAAAACATAAGTGGTATCATTATCAGTCCAATATGTGGATTGCATGAATGGGACACATGGCTCAAGTCCGGTGGTGTTGACTTGGAATGGCTGGGGACATGGATCGCCCTCTTTGAAGAAGAAGACCTGAAAAATATTATTTATAAATTTTCATAAAGACCGGTTTGGAAACTTCATAGTACAAACATTTTCAAAAACTCACATCATTCTGAAGCATGCCCTCATCAATATCCGTAGTCGCCTTGATGATATCCCTCAAAGTTATTCCATGAATCATTTGGACCTCCTCTTCTGTGAAAATTCCGTTCAACTTGTTTTCAAACCAAAAACGATCTCCGTCACGGATTCTTGTGAATTGATCCTTGATGATTTCCTTGAATAACTCTCCTGGCCCGTTTTCTCCTCCTTCGAGCATTCTGGAAAATATTGAATAAGCATAACTCAGAAACGAAAAACAGTAGAAGAAAGTTGTCAACTGTGAAGATGTGTGAGAGTTTATGGAAAACATTTTTGCAGTTGACAACTTTTTGATAGCTCTTGTGTTTCTGATGATACAAGCGTTCAAAGTTAGGAAATCGCGCAGAAACAAGTGTTTTTGCGTCTCTCTCCAACATCTCGTCAGTTCACTACGCACTTTATTTTTGGGCAGCGATATCTTCAGAATCAGCAGAACTATCAAAAAGTTGTAAACTACAAAAATATTTTTTATTGAATTTTACATGTTTTCATTGTTGACAACTTTTTGATAACTTTACTGGTTCTGGAGATATGGCTGCTCAAAGTCAAGGGACGCTCACGAGAAATAATAGTGGAAAGCGCTACAATTTTGAGCGGCCTCATCTCCAGTATCAAATGTGTTATTAAAAGTTGTCCACTATGAAAATGTGCCATTTTTCAAGATACGATAGTTTCAAAATGCTCACCCTCCAATATACGCATCAAGGTACAGAATGTTTCCTCCATACAATGCTTTCAATCTTTGAACTTTGTCAGTATGCTTGTTGTAGAAATCCTCATTAATATTCTCCCAAGTTTTAGGTGGAAGACCAAAAGTTCTTCTGAGCTCATTATATGGTGGGATTCCATTATCTCTGCCTCTCATGATTGAGGAGGCAACGACATCCAGGCGAGAAAAGTGCATTGGTCCGAAAATGTAGTCACGAAGATCCTCGACAACAATGTTGTCGTCTCGTTCAGCAATTTGGGATGCCATTCCTAGAAAATGTTGTTTAAGTTTTCTGATTTTCTTTATGAGGACTCACCGAGAATAATCTCATCAACACTGTACTCCTTGACAATATCCTGTGCATTCCACCAGTTCTGACACATTCTCAATGCTGGGTACCCTCCGACTTCCGTTCGGAATTCACATTTATTTCCTCGTTTTCTCAGAAGCATTGCCGGTGGGACAATGGAGTGGGGGAATCTGAAGGCGGCGGCTCCGAAGGCGTGAGAAATCCCTGGTGGGACATGTGGCATGTACTTGGTGTAGTTGGAGAGACGGACGTCGGGGCCTGGAAGATGAGAATATCTCAGATGTTAGTATTAGGGGTTCCTCTTTGGTCGGTCGCAAATCACCGTCCTCCGACCGGCCGATCTGACCGACCGCCGACTGCAGACCGAGTCCACCGAACTGAGCGCCACCGGGAGCTGGAGGACCAACTGACACCGCCGATAGGGACCATCGATGATCGCCGATCGTCGACCGCCAACCGAGGACAAACAACGAACCGACCGTCGACAGAGTGGACTGGAGGTCGACCGCTAACCGCGCCGATCAATGACCGACGGACCGACCAACTGACCGTCGAGCTCACTGATGGGTGACTGAGTCGACTGATAGCACCGACCGCCGACCACTACCGACCTGCCGCCGACCGACCGTTAGCCGACCAACTGCCGACCATCGACTTTTATATTCAAACCATAATTTTAAATAAATCTTACCCAAAAGCGCAGGAACAAAATCGTAGGCGATAATCTTCTGCATCGATGCAATAACCAATCTCCTCGCAGCTTGGAAAATTTGCTCATCAGTCCATTCTGGATGTTTTCTGTGAATTTGATTGGCATTGTAGTTGTGCCAACGGAATAGGATCAGTCCAAAGGAAAGAAGTCCAGGGTTCTCATTGACACGGGAGTCTCCGAGCACTGAAAATGTGTAAAAAATGGGTTAACTTCAAACAAGAATATATCAAAAACCAGCAAAGTTGTGAAAAAAGTGTTAACTACAAAAATGATAAGCATAAAATTTTGTACTTTTTTGCAGTTGACAACTTGCTTTTAGCTTTTTTGGTTTCTGAGATATGACTATTCAAAACCTAAACTTTCTGACACTCACTGAAAAGTCGATCCGGACTCATCAACCGATGTACTTGTGGTGGCGCTGGATTGTTCAATGGAATATGTGGATTATTCAAAGGCGGGTACCCCGGGACCCCCTCAGCCAGTCTTCCCTGCTTGAAAGATCTCAAAGACGAAACCCATGGTTGGGTGGTACCATAAATGAAGGATCCATCGATCCAGGAAGTTCTCTCATTGATTTGCTCTCTGGGCGAATTCAGTCCATTTCCAGTAGCTTTGTCGTATTTTGCCCGGGTGAATGGGATTTCAGTTTTTCCTTGGCACTCTTTGTCGAAAACCGAATCACAGAGGGGTACTTGGATTTTGAGGGTTTCCAGAGGGCACGATACACCATTGGATTGCATGATTTCATAGGCGACGACTTGACCTGGAAATGGTGGGAAATTTGAATTGAATATAAAACACTCTCATCATTCTTGAGGAACGCTTTGATTTTCAACATCTGTATCTCAAAAAATAAAAACTATGAGAAAAAATGGACAATGTTGAAAATGAAATTTCCAATATTTTCGTAGTTAAAATCTTTTTTCTAGGCTTATTGGTTTTTAAGATACAAGCTCCTAAACTCCAGGCAAGCCTTCGTGTGTTTCAAGGTCGTGGTGAGAGACCCAGACGACGAGAGAGCTATTGTGGTCTGCGTCTCTAATCTCACACTTTGAATAATCGTCACTTGGTTTACAGTAGTCCGAGAAAAATGATTTTTGCATTGAAATTCATAACTTTTCCAGCTAAAAAACTCACTGAAAAACGCCAGCAACGTAGTACATCCTCTTGTATTTGGAATTCCGGATTCTCCTTTAAACAATGTATCCGATAGCTCACGGGCGGATGGAAGAGAATTATTTACAGAATAGACACCATCGGAATAAGCAGAACGGGCGTCACGATGGAGGCGACTTCCTGAAATACTGTATGTTTTAAGGGGTACTGTAGCAAATAAGAAAGTACCTGCAGATCCCCATTCCGAGTTGGCGAGGTTGTTGTACCATCCATCATATCTTTGGAACTCTTCGTTCTGTTGGATTCCTGGAAATTTGGAAGAATTGGAATCTTGAACTGTTTGATCCGTTTGGACTGCTTAGCGATTTAGCCCAAATGGGCAACTTAGGACTAACGAGCCAAACGGGCTGGTCAGATTAGCCAAACCGACCACATTGACCAAACGGGCCAAACCAAGTAGGCTCGGTCGGTTCGACCCGCTTGGCCGATGTGGTCAATTTAACCGATTTGATCGATTAGACCAGAACGGTCTGCTTGGCCCGTCAGTTTTGGCGCTATTGGCCCTTTTAGACGTTGCGCCTTGTTTGACGTTTTCTTTTTTTTAAGTTTTCTTACTCGGTCCACTTGGTCGTTTTAGCCATTAAGTTTTTTCGAGTCATATGGTCAGTAGGGTTGTTTGGCCCGTTTTGCCCGGTCAGCCCATTTGGCTGTATTGGCCCACTTGCCTTGTTCGTCCTGTTTTCCCACCCTCGGTGCCATTTTTCAAACCTCTCAACCCCAATTTCCTCTTTCGCCGATTTCCCTATACTCCGTGCATTTTCCAAAGAAGAACACTCTATTATGATTCCGGTCACCTTCCGAAATAAATTGGCAAATACACAGGAGCCCCCCCCCCCCCGTCCAAAAGAAATCCCTCGAATTTTCGCGCCCCCAAAGAAATTGAGGAGACGACTCTCTGTTTGCTCTTTTCCAAACACATTTTGTACATTTTTCGATTTTCTTGGTGACAGATCATAAATAGGTATTAGAGGGTGGTCATACCCGCCTCCGGTCGAAAAATAAATAGTGATTTTTTTATGAATAAAGTTCTCGTACAAATAAACAAATGTTCAAATTTTGGTTTTCTAGGTTAATGTTTACTGTGACTAAAAACAGTAATGTTGTCCGAAAATTGAAATTTACACGTAGTATTTGGAACTGATATTATAAAAATTTTTGGGTCAACGTGCCACATATCTACTGAAAATAGTTCTTCTATGCAAATAAACAACAATGACAAGTTTAGAAAAAAACTTTTTGTTGTTGTTAAAAAATTGGAAAATTCGAACGGTACGGGTGGCACCGAGAAGCTTATCTTATCAGTAAAGAATGGTTAAGTTTGTTGATTTGTTAAAAGGAACATCGCATAAACAAAATGAGCACAAAAAGCAAGAGTGCAGAGACGGAGAGAAACAAGACACTCTCGTTTCTCTGCGTCTCTCTGATGGGCTTTGCTAATGTTGAAGAGCTATATCTCACAAACTAAGAGAGATAGCAAAAAGTTACAAACTGCAAAAATAATGAGAATTCAATTTTACACATTTTTGTAGTTAACAAAATTTTTTACCTTTTTTAGTTTTGGAGATACAGGTGTTTAAAGTTGGAAGCTTGATGCGTCGCACCGAAAACAATGCGGGTGGGGGGGGGGGGGGAGAGACGGTGGCGGCCTCCTCTACTTGGGGTCTTATTTTTAAACGACTGTAACTCTCAAACTAAAAGAGATAGCAGAAAGTTACAAACTGCAAAAATGATGAGCATTCAATTTCACACATTTTTGTAGTTAGTAACTCTTTTCTAACTAAACTAGTTTTTGAGATACACACGCTTGAAAATTTGGCCACATTTGAGAGACGCAGAGAAACAAGACACTCTCGTTTCTCTGCGTCTCTGAACACAGACTATGAAAACTTGAAGTGGGCATTAAAATTGATCTTTAGAGATCTTTGAAGATTTCCGAAATCTCGTGCTCTTTCTTTTTTTGCGGTTTTTGTGTGCTCAAACATTAATGAGTTTGCAAAGGAGAACACTTTTTTGTGATCTTGGTTTTCTTGGCTAATATCTCAAGATCCTAAGACGCTGTATACAAGATTTTAATTACAAAAATGTAGAAAATTTATTTTTGAGCATTTTTGTAGTTGGCAACTATTTTGTATCTTTTTTATTTTTCAAGATAATTTGAGAAAAAGACTCACCTATGACATGATAAATGCAAAAACTGAAAAAGTAGAGTAGTGGTATATACAGTGTGCAGTTTGAGCGCATTGTGCGCGCTCCAATTTTGAGTGGGCCTGGAAAAATTTTAAAAATTTTAAATTAGGACAAAAATTATAGTATAGTAAAAATAACTGAAAAAGTGTACCAAGTGTTGACAAACATAATAATTCTGGAAGGTGTTCAATTTTTATATAGCAAATATTTTTCACTGATAAGAAAAAGTTCAGAATTGACCAGACAAGGTAAGGGTGTGGGAAGTGAATCAGAAAGGAAGAGGAAGTTAAAAAAGGGAATTTTCGAAAATTGTGATGTTATGAGAAACGAGTATGAATAAAGTTGGGCAGGAAGAAAAAGAAAGCGAATTGAGAGGAGCATGAGTAAGATTTTTTTTGAAAAAGTTTGGATTTGTGTTGAAAATTTTCAGATATATGGCACTTTGGATTTTCTGGAAATGTTTTTAAACTTGAGTTCAATTTTTCTATAGATCTTCAGAATTATCCGAAATCTCAAATCCAAAATGCAGAAATTCAATTTCTCAAAAATCCTTCATAGTCCCGAAATTCGAGCTTTTGGAAATCGGAACTCTGGCGATCCAAAATCTAGAAACTCAGAATCCATCAAGATACACAATTCCCAAAAATTGAAAATTCCAGACTCCGAAATTCCAATACCAATAAAAAATGAAATCGTGTAAAAACTCAAAAATTCTTCAGGAATACCGGAAATAATTCTTCTATTATTTGTGATGTGTGGGTGTCTCAGTCATAGAGAGATGCGAGACAAAAATAAAGAATGTGATGAAAATGAGAAATCGAGGTGTGAGAGATCGAGAGACGCAGAGAAACACAGAGAAAAAGTTGCGCAGAAGAAGAAAAAGAAGACACAAGAAAAGAGAAACTGTCTCCCTCTCTCTTTTCATTTCCTTCCGAAAAACGAACCTCCCGAGAATAGAAAATTAGAGAAAACAAGATTCCAAAAATAGTATGAGATCTTGAGAGACGCAGAGAGACAGAAATCAAAGAAATTAGACCGCCCGTGGAGAGTGAGGGAATGAAATTGATGAACACCTCGAGAAAAGAGAGAGACCTACTTTTTTGTGGAATGATTGATAGATTTATTCGAAACCGGTCCCCCTTTATTGTGGTCAGAAGTAGTTTATATAGGTAGGCATATAAATAATAAGAATAGAACGTATGTCAGAATAAAATAGAAGTTCTGAGGAGAAATTATGACACGAAGAATTTTACTAGGAAATTCAGAATGGCGTCGAGAATTGGAGAAATTCTGGAGATCAAACGGTCGAAAATCGAATCGAAAAATTGGCACGGATACATAAGACAAAATTTACAACCTGGGGTCTACAGAATCGATGAAAAATGATTGATTGTGGTTTAACAAGTGGGATAGAATATTAAAAATGCGCAAAAAAAATGAGGTAATTTAGCATCGCCCCATTTTAAAGGGACACACTATCTTTAGAAGAGGCCGTACAAAAAAGCTGTCAACTACAAAAATAGAGTTCTAGAGTTGATGTATACACCCAAAAGGTTTCAAATCAAACGGTCAAGTTTAACATCTTTTCCCAGACCCCAAAGTTGACGATTTCCAACAGAAAACACCAAAAGTTCATAGCTTTTTGTCCGGTACTGTAGGTTTTTAGGACTACAATTCTCAAATTTTTGTTCCCGAACTTTTGCTCTCCGTGCAAACTTTTATATTTCTTGAAAAAAACTCGGTCTTCATACTCGTCATCGCTATTTCCACGAATAATCAGACAGGTGGCGATGGCAGTGGGCAGTATAAGAAATTGTGCAAACGAGTTGAGCAAAAACTTACTGTTTATTGGGGTTCAATTATTTACAAATTTTGTGGGGAAGAAAATCACTTTCACATCGGTGGATGGTACCGAAAAAAAGCAAATAAACAGATGGAAAAATGATAAATAAGGAAAGTAAAAGCGAAAGTAAAAAAAAAGAGTTGGTGAGGTCTTCCGAGTCAAAATTCGTCCGACCAGCAAATCGGATATTCTGGATAAATGCTATAATTTCATTGTGAAAGACTAGCGGCACCATTTTTGCCTTATGTGGCAAAAAAGTCATTTGGCGTCGAATCTGATGTCTAGTCCGTAACTGTCAAATATAGACACGCTGACGCAAAAATACATATACATGAACTGATATTCCGCCTTTTTAGATTTTTACCAATTTTCGAACTTTCTGGAACAAGAAGGGGGCGGAGCCTAATATTATAATATTATTTTTGTTAACAAGTATGGTGGTCACCCCCATGCAAAACATCAACCAGAAAAAGTCAACCTAACAATACTGTGAACACTGATGCTCACTTCATTCGTGGAATGTCTCTAAAAAAGGAACCAGAAAAAAGCAAAAACGGAAACTTTTTGAAAAATGGGATCACTTTTTCTATAAACACTTTTCCCAATACTGGAGTACTCATGTTCATCTGTGATTCCGCGAGAGTCGGTTCGGTGGTATTGGCAGAAAAGAAAAAGAAAGAGACACTTGTTAATTTTTTTTGAAATAGGGGGGAGAGAGTGCAAATACAACACGTGAAGGGAAGAAAGGAACAAACACTTTAGGTATCTTTTTTGAGAAATTATGAGAGAGAGAGAAGAAAGGATCAGCTGAGAATCGGAAAGTAATCGGTGACGGAAATCTTAAAATTCGGAATTTTTCGCCGATGAGAATTCATGAAAATTCAGAGGGAGAGACGGTCATGAATTTCGTGAGATGAGAAAAGATAAGAATCTGAAATTTTGTTGACCAATTTCGGGGTCAGACATGGTGTTGGAATGAAAAATTGGATGGTTTTTGGAGAAATATTGAAAAGTTGGGAGTTTAAAATTTAGATTCTGAAATTTTAGGTGCACATTAATTCAATTCGAAATCTGGCCTCAAAATTAAAAAAAAAACTCATATCTCAAAAACTAGTGGACCTATTTCGATGACAATTACACAGATCGATAGGAAATTTTTCAGAGATTATATTTATATTTAGAATTTTTAGAAATTTCAATACTCAATGCCTTCCAGAACCTTCAAATGCTCATCACTTGAAAAATGTTAAAAAAAACCGAAACGGGCCAACGGTGCTCTAGTCATATAGTCATCAGGATGTTATTTTATTTCATTTAAAAGGTAAATATGGATGTCATGAAAAATAAAGGGAAAACTTAAAATTCATCGAAATGTTCCGGAATTTTGAACCTCGAACTGCTGTTCAAACCACAGAAATTATGCTATATGCTATGAGATATGTTCAAATAATTAAAAAACCGAAAATCTGAAGTTTCTTGAAATCTGGCGATCTAGAGGCCATGAAGTGCCAACTGTAAAACATTGAACAAAATTATAGGGACATAGAAAATGGATCAAAACTAGGAAAATCATTGAATCGAAGTAAATCGGTGGTAATCCTAATCGTGTCCAAGAATCTCAGATTCTGCATCAAGGAAAATCGATAAGCCTTCTGGTATGTGTCCTTCTCAGACGTCTTCTACTTCTTCTACTTCTTCCTCTTCTATTGCCATCGCATTCTTTCCTTCTCTCTCTATTCACTGTTACTGAATGTCAGTGTAACAGTTTTGTCCTCTAGTAGCATGCCTGTCCGTGTGAGTGTCTGCCAAACACTTGCGGCACAGGTGAATCACTGTATATCAGAAGAAGACGTGGTCGGAGGAGAAGAAAAAAGAAAAACAGTTGCTTGCGCAATAGAGGATTACGAGAAAGTGGGGGAAGGAGGAAACGGGTATCAGATGAGAGGGGCAGATGATGGGTTGGCAGAAGGGAGAAAAGTGAAAACTGGAACTGATAATAAGGGAAAAGAAGAAGATAAATGGAGGAAAGAATGGCATGGAAGTGATCGGAGACCACAAGAAAAATGAGAGAAAAGTGTTCGTTATTTTTTGAACGGAGAAAAATTTTGATGGAAAAGTGTAATTTTTGAAAAAAAAAACTGTGATGTGGATGGTTAAAAATGATGCCTAGAAGAGTTTTGAATGATATTTTTCTGAAAAAAAATCTGAAAATCCCCTATTCCTTCAAAATCAGTAAATCTTTAATGTCGACAAAAAACCAAGTAAAACTTTATTGATATGCTTCAAAAAGAAACTATGTACAGAAAGAGATAAATAACAACAAAAAGGGGACTAGCTGGAATTGAAATGTTTCTACACGTTCAAAAAGTTCAGATAGTGCAAATTCGCCCCATTGCACACTTTCTTCGCCTCAATTCTTCGTTTTCTAGACATCATTAAGATCTTTGTCGACAAGTGGTTGATCTTGTGAAAATTGAATAATCGCAGTGGGCGGAGCCTCTTTTTCGTCGATCGCATTTCTTGAGAAAAGAGCAAGAACAACGGGAAGAATGAAGAGACCATGGAGGAGACCTAAAAGAAAAAATAGAGAGTTTCCGGGGCGAAACTTTAAAAAAAAACTCACCAATAGCAACAACCAAAAACACGGTCTTCGCAAAGCATACAATTGTATATGTTGGCACAAAAATCAGCGGAAGCATACACAGGACAGTCGATAATCCAGCTTCACACATGGGCATTGCCATCTCGGCAAGACTACTGTAGACCCTCTCCTGTGGAGATCCACGAGCACGGAAATAATTATAGGCGACGTGGGCAGTGTAGTCGACGGAGAATCCAGTAGCGAGGAGGACGTCGACTTGGATTACGGGGTCCAGATCGGCACCCCATAGCGAGAGGCCACCGACGAGCACTGAAAAAGAGTGTTGTATTTTATCGGTTTTCAGTTAGGTTGGCTGGGCCTATTCAGGTGTGTTTGGGCCGAATGGGAAAACCAAAACTATACGGGACAAATAAGCAAACTTGGGCCGGCTGAGCCCACTCATAACAGTGAGGGTCTACCAAAGCCCATTAGGCTTATTTGGTCAAACTGGGTCAATCCAGGCCTAAAAGATCCAATTGGGCCAAAAAACGATTCCCGACCAATGACTACACATACTGACTCAGCCCAGTACCTAGGTCGAGCAGGGCCATTTTGGACCGATCACGACGATAATGTTTATTCAGATCTTTTTCAGCCTCCCTTTTCAAGACGACAAGGCATGTTCGGACAGAATTACTCGAGCCTACTTGGGCTCAGCCAGACCGCCTTGCCTAATTTGAGCCGCCCGGGCCAACTTTATTCAAATACGCCCAGGGTTGCAATCTGACGGGCCGGCCCGCGGGCTGGCCCGGGCCGGGCTGGAGAAAATTTTCTCGGCCCGGCCCGGCCCGTCCGGGCCCGTCTCGAGAAAATTATCGGAAATTTTAAAAAATTTTAGGAATTTTTCCGAAATTTTTTAATTTTTGACTCATATGAGTCATTAACATAAAGTTTATAGCATATAGGTACATTTGAACGTAAAATAAAGCTTCAGAACTAGAATTAGGCAGCCATTTTTCAAAAATTTTCAGTGAAATTTTGGTTGACGGGCCGACGGGCCGAGACGGGCCGGGCCGGGCCGAGTTTTTCCAGAAAAAGCCCGGCCCGGCCCGGCCCGGCCCGGCCCGGCCCGTTGCAACCCTGAATACGCCTACCGAGCCTAGTCGGGCCAATGAGATGAAACAGGGCCGAGCCGACAAACCCAGGCCCTATTTCTTGAAAATTTTCAAATCTCAAAATTCCACGAAAAATACTTACCATAACAAATACTAGCAATAATCGAAGTGATCACCGCGACTGCATTGAAATTCGCGATGAACACAAAGCACACAATTGCCATACAGACTACAGTAACCGCAATCGACCCGATCAAATCTGTTCCAACTGTCAGAATGATACTTAGAATTGCTGAATCGCAATCGAATAGAGTGGCATTGAATTGCTTCTCTTCTCGGAGTACTGTACGGATGTGTTGCATTGCTCGAGCACGCTCCGCCCACTCGGACATTCCTTTTCCAAGGAGGGTTAGGCGGAAGGAGGTGACGATGGTTCTGAAAGAAAGGAGATGAATCATTGTATTTTCCTCTATATTTCTGTTCAAAAATCAGATTTCTAGGACTACTGTAAGCCGAGTTACGGTTCTCTGAAGTTATAGGGTCAGAGATGCAGACGACGAGAGCACTCTTATCGTCTGCGTCTCTCGCCTTCAAACATCAAACGTTCCTAACTTGGCTCACAGTTGTCCTAGAAGGACGATTCTTAGACAAAATCATTGATTAAACAATTTTCTACATTTCTATCTAAAAATCAGCATTCTAGGACTACCGTAAGCCGAGTTATGTCGCGAATTCGTATTGGTCAAAGGTCCCCTACGATCTCGACTCTCTTTCAATTCAATAATTATTCTCTTTTATTCATGATTTCCCTCATAATAAATATTCTTCGCCGTCAACGACAACGCCAGCTGGAACGGGACCGATTTGAATGACCGCCAATTTGGACCTACAGTAACCTCGGACGACCTGCACATCAAACTGCGGCGGCAGCAGGCAACGACGCATTGTTTTTAGGATCTAATTAATTATCGTTTTCCTTTTGTGTTGCTCTCGTTCCCCACCCCATATCTCTCGTCCCGTTGATTATTATTGTTGGCACGCTGTTCCTGATTACAGGAACAGCGAATTGAGTTGTAGGCATAAGAAGGAAGACAATAAATATCGGCGTCCTATTTATAATCCTGTGTTTTGTGGTCTTTTGGGTCTGGGACATTTTAGGGGTCGCTCTTAGCCGAATGGCATTGAAAACATGGTGCATTTCGACCTAAAATAGATAAAAAATCCCTGTAAAACCTGAAAATCCCAAAATTTTAGTAAAAAATTGTCGCCGGTTGTTTTTCCTTTCGCTCTCACTCATTTTGCCACATTTATGAGATAAAAAGACCTGTTCGGTGTTAATACACTTGCTCAGGCACCAAGGAAGACGAGTTTCATGAGAAAATTCGCAAAAAATGACCTAAAATAGTCAAAATTGCCTAAAAAGAGGTGACGAGAGACTATGTGGGCGAGAGAGACGCAGAGAAACGAGACAAAAAGCCCAGAGGAGGCAGAAGCCGAGAAAAAGGCAAAGTACAGCCCTCGGAGGCAAAAATACAGATAAAACAGCATCAGAAAGGAATCAGAAGACAAAAATACACTCAAGAAGTGTAAAATTGCAGAGAAATTCCAGAAATTAACCCAGAAACAGGCAGATTCTCCAAAAAAGAGCACCAGAAGTGTCGATAAGGAGTCAGAAGTGTCGCCAGGCAGGCAGAAGGCAAATTATTGACCTAAGATGCTGTCAGGAGGAAGAATACAGCTTCAGAAGGCGTCATGTGTCGAAGAAGGTCAAATTTGGAGCAAAAATCTGAAAGAGAAGAAACCAGCGCTTGATGAAGCGTTTGTGATCGAATATTGAAATGCTGGAGATCGGGAGAAGAAGTAAAACCTGTAAATATCGGTTGCTTCGAATTCTGATACACATTTCTCGTGTAAATTGTTCCGATTCCATCGGAAAGTGCTCCAGAAGTGTTCACGACAAGTAAAAGAGTCGACAACGACACTCCGAAATGACGCCCCGCGCGCTGTTTAGCCGGCCAAGTATTTTCAATTTTGAAGTTCGCCAGCAACAAAAAAGAAGAAAAAGGAGCCGAAAACGCGACAAATTGAGAAGGCAGAAGGCAGAAAACGAGAAAGGAAGAAGGAAAAAGGATTAATGTAAGTCCTTTAGAAATTTTGTCCAAGAAAAATTGAAGGGAAAACCCAAAAAAGGGCACGGGTCATGCCCAAATTTTCATTTCGTTTTCTAAGCCAATAAACATAAAATTGGTGTTGATTCGAGTGGAAAAAGGAATAAAGAAGCAAGAGGAAGACAATTTGAAAGCCTTTCCGGCTAATTTAATAATAAAAATCCATGAAAATTCAAGAAAAAAAGGCACTGATTATGTCCAAAATTTCACTCCGTTTTCACAGCCAATATAGTGAGAATTGGTGCTAAATCAAGTGAATTAGGAACAGTCAAGCGAATTCGAAGCTTGTTTGAAAGAATTTAGTGATAGTTGTCAGTAGCGATCGAAATAAAGCGTCGCCAGCGTAAAATTAGCTGTAAAAAAGATCAGTTAGTGTCCCCGCTGCCAATAAATGACTTCAGTCAAACAAAATTGGATCTTTTCCAGAAGCAATCGGAAGAGCAGCCAGAAGAGAAGCTAGCGATCGATGCAAAGCACTATAGAAGGCAGAAGTGGACGACAAACGAGTGAAAAGGATAGAAAGATGAAATTTCGAAGAAAATCGAGATGAAATCGCTGAAAGATGCCGGTAGCCAAAATCAACGAATTGGTATGGCAAAAGCGATCGATATCAAAAAGAAAGTCTTCGGAAGAAAGGAAGGACCCGTCGAAGCGTTGAAAAGCTGAAACCAAAGGTCGCCGACAAGATCCAACGAAGACAGTGAAGGCAGTTGGCAGCCGAGACGAGAAGACGTCGCGGTCACGCCAGCGATTCAGATGAGAGGTAGAAGGAAACAGCAAGAAGGCACAAACATCTAGTGAGTGTTTTGACTTCCTAATTTTCTCGAAAATAGTTCAAAAGTTGGAAATTTGAGGGGAACCGCTGCCCAAAATTTTCCAAAATTATTGAGCGAAGTTGCAAAGCCAAAATCGGAAAAATCTGATAAAAACTCTGATTTTCCAGGCAAAATCGCAACTCAACAGCGAAAGGAAACAAGTAAATAGGATGAGTAGGCAACAGCGAGCGATCGAGAAGCCAAAATAACAAGAGGAGAATGAAGGAAGAAAAAGTTGGCAGCGGCGTCGGAAAGACAAAAACCTGCCAGCAGTTAGCAAGCCGTTCGGAATGGAGGCGTCGGAAGCTCAGAGAAGCCGAAGACAAGCAGACATTCGACCAAACAGTGAGTGAGTCAGATCAAATCGTGGTATATGTGTAAAATTGTCTGTTTATAGGCAAACCACGTCGATCAAAAGTGAACAAGACAAAAAGAGAAGGGTGTGAAGGAAGGCAAGAAGGCACTTCGGCATGGAAAGTCAGTCGAGCCACAGAAGGTTGATGACACAAAAGTGAAGAAGACTAACTTTGTTACTTTAATTTTGTTGTTGAATTCAAGAAAATGTGTAATAAATTTAATCATCATATTGTTTGATTGGAAAGAAATTGAACACGAATTGACACTTCCGAGAAAGGAAAATAAGAGCTACAGGATGAAAAAGGAACTAGAAAAGGGTATATTGGCAGCAAGTTAAACCGAATGCATTTTGCATCGGTAAAATCGAATTGAAAAAAGAGGGTGTCGGCAAAGAAGGAGTGTGATGATGGAGTCGGCGGATTAATGAAAAAGAAGAATTTCTGGAAGCTTGATAAGAAGAGAGGAGGGAGAACGAAAGTGAAGAAGTCAAATCACCAGGAGTCGGAAAAGTGTTGTAATTGCCAATCTGAATAATTGAAAAATCAAGGAAAAAAGAAAAGTGAAAAAAGAGAATGAAGCAAAATCAAAAAGAAGGAGGAAAGTTGAAGGAAGAGGAATTAGCTACGGTTTTAAGCAAAAATTCATCCTTTTGATTCGTATTCGAATACTCTCCGTTTTATATTGTCATGATTCGTTTGAAAGGAAAAGAGTGATTACCCTGGTCATGAACATTATCAAGAAGAGTCAGGAAGGATAACAAGGAAGATGATGTAGAGTTGCAATTAGGCAATTCTGAGCATTTTTCATTGTGATAATTCCGAGTATTGTCTCGTTGTGTGAACATGAGAAAATAGGAAGGAAGAAGAGTTGATTTACTGATAGGCTAAGAAGAAAAGAAAGCATTTTAAAGCAGCTGAAATCGCTCTTATTAGCAAGAAGACACATAGATGATAACACAGAATATGATGCAGAGTTGTCAGTGAGCAAATTCTAGTATTGTATAATTGTGTTGAGAAGAAGTTAGAGCGAAAAAGAGTAGATTTTCGGAGAAGCTGAGACGAAAAGAGTCATGCTGAAAGCTGAAATCACTCTGATTGTCAGAAATCCTCATATATGTGAACATGAGTTACGATGTAGAGCTGCAATTGAGCAACTCTAGTATTGTATCATTGTGTTGAGAGGAAGTTAGAATGAAAAAGAGTGAATGTTTGAGTAGCTGAGATGAAAAAGAATCAATCTAAAAGCTATTGAAATTACTCTTGTTGTCAAAAAGGATCACGGAGGATAGCATAGTGTACGGTGCAGATTGAGCAACTTCAATCATGGTATCGTTGTGTATGGAGTGTAGGTGTAATGATAAGTTGAGAAAGAGAAAGTGCCCTGAAGATACAAAAGGATGTATTTTGAGCACAATGTGCAATGGCAAATCGATAAGAAGATCCGTATGCAGTAAGCAAAAATCGGACAATCATTGAGAGAAAAGATGTTAGGCGTAAGTCAGCAAGATTGGATGAGTGACTCCTTGTTGGACTCTAATGAGTTTATATTAGTATTGACTGATCTTGAGAGCCTGAAAGAAGGATGAAGGATCAAATACAGGAGAGAAGGCAGAAGGCCGTACAGTCAGAAAGAAGGAATATAAAGTCGAAAATCTTCAAAACATATGCGAAATCCAAGCATAGAAGTATCGACGACAGTTGTGTTTAAATTTTAAAACACAGTCATTTACTGTTGAGTAATCCAGTAGCGACACAGGAATAGGAAGTTGAAAAGAAACAAGAGATCTCAGAGAGTTTCGATGTTTCCGAGTATAACGAAGAAGGATAAGGAGATGGTAGATATGGATAAGGATAAGGATAATAAGAAAAAGAAAGGATGAAAGTAAAACTGCAATGCAATATCTAGCTAAATAAGCAGATAGGCAGTTGAAGTTAGAATACCCCGACAATTGAACTAGTATTGTTGGAAATCAAGGTATTCGAAAAATGTCACACATCTAGTACTTTGAAGTACTGAACCGAAAATCTCAATATGTACACTCGAAAAGTTGAACATCGCCGAGCGAGACTTGGTTTTCCAGATGCATCGGCCAAAGAAGTTCAATAAAGAGATTAATGGTAAGGAAGGTTTAGAGGAAAGAAGTAATGAGAAAGTATCTAGATTTGAAGAGGAGTATATCTACCTTGGAAAATCTGGAATTATTGAGACGAGTGAGAAAGGAGGATAGACGTTGATTGCTAGGCTGATCGCAAGGCCAGCGATAAATGCCAGGATCAGTCAGCAGTGTGACGCTGATAGTCTGCTGCCCGAAGAAGCGGGTGACCGGAAAGCTACAGGCAGATGCCGAGCGAGGTCAAAAGGAGGGTACCCATCCCCAAGATGGAAGACATTAGCACGAGGAGGTATTTGAGTCGGCGCTCCACCGAACAAAACCACAAAAAAAAGTCAGAATGATAATAGTGGATACCGTGAAAAATGTATCGAAATTCTTGGAGGATAAAAGTATGAGGAAAAGGAAAGGAGCATTGAGGAGAAGGAAAACGATCGGAATATTTGAATGAACGGAGACTACTCGAACTGCAGCTACAGTAGTCAGAAGTCCATTCCAAGGATAGGAATAAAGGAAAATAAGGTCACGGAGCGATAAATAATAAATATACTGAATTGTATTCAGTAAAGAAAGAAAGTCAAAATGAAGTGAATAAGGAGAGTGAATAAGTGGGAAGAAGAATGAGGGAAATGGGTGCGGAATTGATCACTCCCACTCATGGTTGTCATATAGCAGTTGCATTGATCACGTAACTGTGTACAGATACCGTATTCCAGCACGTTGTGCGTTCATTTTTGTAGTACCACATCTTCGTTTTCCGTATTGTCGTTTCTACCCGGGACAAATTTAGAATGACAAATTCACAATATCAGACTTGAAGAAGAATACTGACAGTACACCACCGAATTGTTGAATAGAAGGAAATTTCAGTGACAAAGATTCTAAATAAGGAAAAAGCACTGAAAAAAGTAAAATGAAGTAAGGATAGTTGGAAATTGGCCAGTAAATGCATAAGGGAAAAGGAATTCTGAATTCCGATTTCAACTACTGCAATAATTCATGAGAGGAGGAGGCTAGAAAACTGAAATAGTTATTTCCACAAAATTCTGAGGAAAGATAGAAACTAAGAGGAGATTGATATGCAGAAAATGAGATTGTCGACAGTACGGCCCCACAGGAAAGAACGATGCGCTGAAGGAGAAGCGCTGAAGGAGAAACAGACAAAGACAAAAAAGCCGTCCACATATCCCAAATCAGAAACAAGTAAAGGATAAGGGAGCAGAGGAGCCGGAAAAATCTGAGAAGAAAATCTTGGAAAAGAAGGAAAAGGAGAAAGTGGAAAGAAGTGAAGGTGAAGGCAGGAGTGGTGAAGGCAGAAGAGGCAAAGGACATGATTTTCAATGTCACGCCGACGTTCGTGTTGCAAAAGCACTGTTGGAAGACATTGAGAGTCGGTTAAAGAAGGAAGTGAAAGGAAAAGTGGATAAAGAGAAAGAGAAAAATGAAACTCTGGTAACAGAGTATACCACAATACTGAAAGCGAGTACAGAATCTGGTTGAAGAGAAGATCCAAGCCTAGACAGAATGGAATGAGTCCTCTCCAACACACCGTGAGAACTTGGAGAAGAAGAATGAGGACAAATGTCCTATTGATGATGATGAAAGAGGAGTTGGTCGAGAGAATGATTCCACCCTGAGCAAGAATCCCAAATCTGAAACATTGGAGAAAAAGAAAAATCAAGTACAGATAAATTCTGGAGGAAAAGGATCTCCAAAGAATGATGGGAAAATTGAAAATGAGGAGACGAAGGAAGAGTCGGAAAATTCAGACTCAGAATTCGAACAATGGAAAGAAAGTGACTCGGCAAGGTTGAAGATACGTCGGAAGAGTGTGAAGGCAGCAGGAAGAAGGAAAAGAAACCAAGAAGTGAAACATCTTTGAATGAAGCTACGAGAGCTTGAAAAAAGTGATGGATCAGACAGTGCCAAATACGAAGAATGGAAGATCATATGTGTGGAAGGCATAAAATTCATTGCTTGAGAAGGATGAGCCGGAAACAATGGACTCTGAAACCGAAGTAAAAGAAACTGATTTTGACGTCAAAAAAGACACACCGGAAGAAGAAAACATCCTTAAATCGAGCTACAGGAACTTGAAAAGTTTGGTGGATGGGATACTTTCAAATACGAAGAATTGAAGTCTATATTCGTGGACGGATAAGATCCTGGTCAGGAAATGAAAAAGGACGTCAGCGAAATCAATTGGCAGATTTAGTGCACAGAGAAAACTTCCAGAAAGATCTGCAGATCCAATCACATCGTGGACTCTGAGCTCCAATGTCAATGGAAAGTTTCAAAGATCTGGAAAAGGATTGAGAAATAGCAGAATGTAAGTTTGTCATCCAGGAAAGAAATGAAGACAAAGAGCATAAAACTATGCGCGCTCAGAAGAATTGAGAAAAGAAAGAACACGCCATCTGGAATTGTCCAGGAAATCAGTCAAGAAGGTGGAAAGTACTATGAAAAAAGGAAATGTGCTACAATTGCCCCGGCAAGAGCCAAGGAAAGGAATAGAACAAAAAAGTCTGATTCAGGGACGAAGATGAGATTATCACAAACGTAGTCCTTCATTATGAATCAAAACAGTAGAAAAGGTATAGGATCTGGTGTCAGTAGAGACTGTTCCAGTGTAGTAGTCCCCCGGAGAATGACAGCAAGAAATGAAGGAGAAGTAGAGGAGAGTTGTGTGGGACATTGTCTATTCTAGATATCGAGCCAATATGGACACGATATTGGTCTCAAATACAATGAATCTAATTTTCCAATTGGCAATGTAAAGATTCTATAATCAGAGAAAACAGCAAAAGTCAGTTGGCAACCAGGAGGAAATGATATTATGAGAGTATTTGAAGAGTTCGATGTAAAGAGGTCACCCAAGGAGTGTATCCCTCAAGAGGCACAAACCCCATTCAACCCCTCGAGGGTTCAATTCCGATTGATGCACTATTTTGCGATCAAGACTGAAAGCGTAAATCAAATGAAAAAGGAGGAAAACATGGTCTTAACCCAGTTTAACCAAGGCAAGTGCTCCTCCTCCTACGCCACCAGAAGAAATTGCTCAGTTGATGAGATTTGTCGCTGAAAAAATCGAAAGATGTAACGTCTCCTATGAATGTCACAGAGCTATGTAGACAACTCCAAAAAGAAACAGGATTTTGATGTCGACAGCGGGTTTGGCACAGAGAGTCAATTGCATCGTGACAGAATTCACGAAATGGTCGAATTCAATACAGATACAAAGGTGAAGATGATCTTCGCTCTCAGTGCTTCCGTCGATACTGGATTTCTTATTGAACTAAAGAAAGCAGCCGATGTGGAAGTAGATGATAACCAACGAATTATCCAATATAAACAAAAAGACGGTGGATTGGAATTCAGTGGAAGGCAGTTGATCATTTCGACAAACAAGAGAACGACAGTTCCACTGCCACCGGAAGAAATCGCTCTGTTGATAAAATTTATTGCGAAAAAATCAAAGAATATCTTGTTTCCGATGAATATCAAAGAGCTCTGTAGACAGTTTAAGGAAGAAACTGGATCTTTGCTGACGATGGAAGCTTTGACCACAAGAATCAAAAGATATCGTCAGAAAATTCACGTAAAGGACGAATTCGATACGGACACGAAAGTAAAGATGATTTTGCACGTCGTGCTTCGATTTGATGCTGGGCTTCTTGTTGAACTGGAGAAAGTAGCCGATGTGCAAGTAAATGATCAACAACGGATCATTCAATACAAGAAGAAAGAAGAAGGATTGGAATTGCGTGTGAAACACTTGTGACTTTCGATGGATCAAGGAGTAAAAAATGAGAACAGTGACAGAGTCGACGAGTACAGTACCCTGAAGACATACTGGGTACTTAGTACAAGATGACTGAACAAAGCGGAACAGTTGCCAGGAATGGAGAACTTAGAAGAGAGACTGAGGAAATCAGAAATAGATGTAGAAGCACTACCAAGAAGGAAAGAAGTGAAGGAAAAAATGCGACGGTGATTGCAGAAATGAGTGGTCTAGGACAAATTGTAAAAGATGAAGGAAGTCAAGTCGAAGACAGTATAGACAGTATAGACAAAGACAGAACTGGAAATTGAAAGAGTCACAGTGAATGTAAAGGAGACGATAAGGAAAAGTGTGGAGATCGATTAAAGTCGGAAGAAAAACCTTTTTGTTTCCCAGAAAAGGGGTCAGAAAAGGGCTCAAAGTCATGAAACGACGGAGCTAAGAGGTGTATACCCAGAGAAGGAAGTAGTCATGGCAAGGAAGAAACCGTGAGAGCACAGGCCAGGAATCCAAAGAATCCGAAGGCCAGAGCTTCAGATATACCGGAAAAGTCGCTAGGAATTCTCATGAGAATGCTCATGGATAAGGAAAAACTGTAGAGCGAGCAAAATCGCAGTGCTTTCAGAAAGCATCACTACAAGAAATGAGTATTATTTAATCTGAGAGTGCAAAGATGAAGAGATTCCGGAGGAAATGTCCCAAAAGTGGAGCATCGTAAGAATGATGTAAAGATGGCAATAATTGAGAGAACCATTGAGGAAATGAAAGGAGTTGAGAGATCTAGGAATCGTTCATAGTTTCCACTATGTACCGACCGACCATGATCCGGCGGATTTCACTATTAGAAGAAAGAGCACAGCAGATCTGTTCAAATCAGAAATATGGTTCAATGGACCATAGTTCCTAATGAAATCAGAGAAACGATGGCCACAACCGTGGACAGATTCCACAGCAGTCCCAAAATGGGTAGCGAAAGTGACGTCAGAAAAGAAGCAGGAAAGTTGGTGTACGAGAAGGCAGACATCCTTGAAGAGTAAGAAATACAAGTCAGCTGTACCATATGAGTCCACGAACTCGTTGAACAAGCTAATCCGATATGTGGAGACTATGGTTGAACCACGAGGAGGAATGAAAACTGAAGATGCTCATAGACTTCCTTATGTTCCAGCATTCAAAGAAATGTTAGGAATTTAGAAATGTGAAGATGTGTCAGTTACCGTCAGAAATGACATACTGTAAAAAATGTTATAGTGAAACAGAAAATGAGAAAAGGAAGCAAAAGCTATGAAGATTAGAAAATCTCTAACTGTATCATTCACAGTGAGAACAGTGAAGAAGAGTTAGAAAGGAGTTGAGAGAGTTGAGAGATCTGAGAGTGGATTATAGACGTCCAGAAGCTTGTTGATCTTTCACTACATTATGAAATAGCACAACACAGTTGTCCAAGACTGAATTGTGATTTAGTAGAACCGAAGTTTCTATTAAAAACAAGGAAAAGATAACCAAAACAGTTCACGGTCAGAAGCAGTACCAGGAAGACACGGAGTAAATGAAAGAAAGTGGATAAAGGAGTAGGCAGTTAGCATTGAAGATGAAGGCAAAAATGCAGCACCACCCAAAGTCAAGTAATTTGAGGAAAAATGATCCAGCCAATCCGGATAAGATCGATGAAAAAGAAAATGGTGGTCATAGCAAATGATATCACATCAAATTCCATCTAACACAGAATAGTGGGCATCTCAGGAGTCATATCCAACGCAGGAAAAGTTGAGGTGATGGAGTCAAGAGACAAGAATGGAGCAATCAGATCTAGTCTGACAACTCCCTAGTGGATCAGACACTCAAGAAGCGTTTGACGCTAAGAGAAGCACAGTAAGAACAATGGAGAAAGTAAACTTCAGAGATGTGAAGGAAGTACCGACCAGGTGAACTAGGACTCAAAATGAGTTCGAAAGTGAAAAAAGCATCCACCAAATGCTTAGAAATATGCTTAGAAATCAATCGGTAATCCAGTAAGGAACATAGCACCGATAGTAGTGAAAAAGAAACAGTCAAAAGCACGAAGACAAGAAGAATGAGTATGTTAAATAGGCATCTAGCACAAATGAGAAGGAAACAGGAGAACAGATGTCCAACTTTGGATAATCAAACTGAGAGAGCGGACAGAAACACAATCCAAGAAATAATATGATTGTTACAAAAAGAGATATAGACTGGAAACTGGAGTGAGTAGACAGCAGAGAAAAATGTTTGATTGAGCTATACAGGTCATTTTGAGGAAGGACTGAATAACCGTATTGAAACCAGGAAGTCAGTTAATCAGTTAAAAATAAGAAAAAAAATCGCGTGGCAAAGGCACTGCAAAAAGCCAAAGAAATATAGAAGAAAAATACCACTGAACCATATCGAAACCGATAAAGCTACAGGAAAAATGTATTGTAGGCACAAAGCATTATGATAGATACTGTAGGCAGAAGGAAAATAGACAGGAGGTGAAGACAAGAGAGTATCAGAATTCATGAAGGCATGGCAGTCAACGAAAGTCAATGACTTATGCACAGAAGACCATGAATAGCCGAAATAAGAGGAAACAGACAAGAAAGAGATCACGAGATTGAAGAGAGAATAAGACCGAAGACGGCTCAGCAGTAAGAGGGCATCTCACTACGGTGATCGCCAATGTCTTGGGCGCCGGCAGTGTCGCGAATTCGTATTGGTCAAAGGTCCCCTACGATCTCGACTCTCTTTCAATTCAATAATTATTCTCTTTTATTCATGATTTCCCTCATAATAAATATTCTTCGCCGTCAACGACAACGCCAGCTGGAACGGGACCGATTTGAATGACCGCCAATTTGGACCTACAGTAACCTCGGACGACCTGCACATCAAACTGCGGCGGCAGCAGGCAACGACGCATTGTTTTTAGGATCTAATTAATTATCGTTTTCCTTTTGTGTTGCTCTCGTTCCCCACCCCATATCTCTCGTCCCGTTGATTATTATTGTTGGCACGCTGTTCCTGATTACAGGAACAGCGAATTGAGTTGTAGGCATAAGAAGGAAGACAATAAATATCGGCGTCCTATTTATAATCCTGTGTTTTGTGGTCTTTTGGGTCTGGGACATTTTAGGGGTCGCTCTTAGCCGAATGGCATTGAAAACAAGTTACGGTTGTCCAAATTTACAGGGTCAGAGATGCAGACGACGAGAGTTCTCTCGTTGTCTGCGTCTCCCACCTACAAATTTCAAACGATCATAACTTGGTTCGTAGTGCTCCCAGGAAGACGGTTCTTAGAAAGAATTTTTCCAAAAAAAAAAACTCACTTATTAGTCTGCTTATCCAAATGATATTTGACCAGCGGAGGATTCCCAATTGCATCCATCCAGTTCGGCAAATTATCATAAGATGGGTGATACTTTTCTCCCAATAGAATCGAAAAAGAATTCGCCAACTTGTCATAGCTTTCGTATTGCGGCAGGAAAATCAAACTTCGGTTGTCCCCTCGGATTCCGGGCACTTTTTCAAGACGATTCATCATGTTATGGAAACTATCGTACTCGATCTCATTTTCAATGTTGGGTGGATTGTTGACGATTACGGTAATTGGGAAGTAGGTGTTGAAGACTGGTCTGAAAAAAGGTTAATTATAGCACTTGTTATCTCATTGAGGCATGCCTTGACTTTAAGATCCTGTATCTCAAGAGCCAAGAGAGTTAATAAAAAAGCGTTCACTGCAAAAATGTAGGAAATTCAATTTTCTACATTTTTGTAATTGACTACTCTTTGTTATCTTTTTTAGTTTTTGTTGGGTAGTTGTTTGAAGTTATTGCGCGCCAACGGTGAGGCGCCGGTTTAATTGACGATCAGACAATGCACTCCGATGCAAAAATAATGAAAAACTTACTTAATATTAGACAACGAGTCCACCAATTTCGAATTCGATGGGAAAGCCTTGGCTGGTTCGAAAGTAGTCCTCATAGTCAAAACTCCATAAGTCGTCAACGTATACATTCCGATAAGCACAAAAATGCACACGAGTCTTCCTCTCAAAGAGCACACAAAACGAGAGTATTTGGCTAACCAGGTATCAGCTTTTGAAATGGTTTCTTCTTTTGGGACTGACTGGTAGGTAGGGTCATTGCAGAGGAATACGATAGGGGCTAGGATGGTGTAGGTAAAAATGTAGTCAAGGAGGAGAGCCAAGGAGGCGGTGAGGCAGAAGAGGGACATCTGGAAGAGTTTGCAAAGTTGAAAGTTAGTGTTAAGATTCAAGTTCAACCTGTGGTGTCGGTGTGAAAAATCCGATTCCAAAAGCAATAATGTTGGTCAAAGACGTGATTGTAATCGATGGTCCGACGTCAACGATGACTTGTTCCAGACGACGTGGTCTAAAAAATTCAACTTCTGAATCTCAACTTCTCAGAAATACCTACGCATCCGTAATTGCAATATGATGTTTCCACCTGTGCAACAAGATAAAAGCATCATCAACACCGATTCCCAATACCAAAAATGGGGTGACACATTGGATAGAGAACGATGGGAATCCCATCCAACAAATCGCTCCGAATGAGGCGATGGTGGCAGCCATTGGAGTTAGAAGGGAGGTGGCAACTAGGTAGAAGGTCATTTTCACTGAGGAGAGTCTCTGAAAACAAATATTCCTCTTGGAATCAGCGTTTCGGAGGCACGGCTGATCCTGAGGATTCCAACAAATCTAAGGTTCTAGAACTATTTTTCTAAATTTGAACTGAAAAAAATTTAAAAAACCGCTATAAAACCATCTTTGGAAGTTAGAGAGTCACAAATTGAGGTTTATTCAAACCGCTAAAAAAATTTCTCATTTTCTGATTTTGCTCCCTTACCTTGATAACAATAATAACTTGAGTCAACAGTAGGAAGAATCCAATGGTCATCAGAGTAGTAGCCTCAATTGCACCACGAATCATTTCTCGGTTCGCCACTTGGTCACTGAAGATGGTAAACTGGACATGCTCAAAAGCCGAATCGTTCTTGGATAGCTCAAAGAGCTCTTCAACGGCGTCCTGGTAAAAGTTTAGTTTTTTTTTAATCTGTGTTTTTTGTGGGTACTTACCTTGAATGCTAACTTTCCTTCTGGAGTATCGGATCTTGAAAAATACCAAAGTACCAGGGATCGGGAGCTGATGCGATGGGATGGTGGTTCTACAAACTTTTTTTTATTCCAAAAACCCAACAACTCTTGCTCAAAGAACGCCTAAGATTGAAGTGAAACACAAAAAACTAGCTAGTTTTATTCAAAAAAGTTAGAAAAAAAATTAAACCCCTAAAAGAATCGAACCCGGGACTCAATATTAATAGTCTGTCACTTTACCACTAGGCCACCACGGCGCTGGCTCCAGAGAGCACAGTAAGGCAACGGGAGGCGCTTCATTGGCGCGCGCACGCATGGCCTAGTGGTAGTAGGCTAAACTAGTAGATTTGGGTCCCGGGTTCGATTCTTTGTGGGTCTAAAACTTTTTTCTATCTTTTTCGAGCTAGGAAAAGCTGAAATTGATCCTTTGTAGCACTTGTTAGAGCGCGGATGAAAGTCGGAAAAATCGAAACTCACTAAAATCAATATTACTAAAATGAAGACCCAAAAAGATATCCAGTCCACTGTAGGGCATATCCGGATAGGCGAACACTGCTGTTGTTCCGTTGTTTTTTCGAGTTTGGTTCTGAAAGAAAAGTTTGCAATAGAGCGCAATTGCCTTTTTTGGGGTGTGAAACAAATGCGCCCTACTGACAAAAAATTGAACTAACCGCCAATAAATGGAATGGACTGTTCAAATCGCAGAGGGGATCACAATTCCTCCGACCATCTCCATCCTTCAAACTGACGGCTTCTGCGAGACGATTATCGACTGTGTAGATCTGAAAATTTTTGGATTTGTGCGATTTTGCAATTCTCAGATTCTAAAGTTTTGGGAATTCTGAAGGATTCTGAATCACGATGTTTACAAAAACTTACATCCTTCAACGCCTCCTCCTGTAGAATACTAGCATTTTCATTTTTCGCGGTGAAAATGCAGAAGGCTCTCTCTGGATAAATACTCAGACCGTAGTACTCCAGCCATACTCGTGTTTCGCTGAAAGCGAGAAATTGAACTCAAATTTTTTTATAGAAAATTTGAAGGAGATCATAGAGAATTTTTAAATTTTTCGAAAATTTGAACTTTGAAGATTTTTGGGACTCTTGCAGCAGATTATGCCAGAATTTTTCTGAATTTCAAGGCAAAAATCTCTTTAAAAACTCACTATCCTGCATCCGAGTCCTCTGGAGAAAAGGATTTGCGAATATCCGGCTCGAGTCGAATATTGACGAGACCAGCACTGAGAGCAAGTATTGATAGGATGCTCACTGGAAAGAAATATTATGAACTTTTTGAACGGAACACGAAAAACATTGAAATTATATGACTGACAAATGCCTAATGTAGATACAAATAGCGCTTCAAAAGGGGCTCGAAAAACTATGATTTTGTCATCGTTAGCTCTATTTCCACTTACCTCATCTCAAAAAGATAATCAAAAAATGTTTTTCTGGGTACAGATTCGAACCCGGGTCTCAAAATCACTAGTCTAGCCGGCTACCAATAGGTCATGCGTGCACGCGCCATTGAAGCGCCGCCCGGCTTGCCGGCGGCGTGCATTGGGCGCGCGCACTGATGGCCTAGTGGTAGAGAGCCAGACTAGTAAATATTGGATCTGAGTTCAGTTCTTGTCGGTGTCAAAACTTTTTTGCTTTCTTTTTTGAGTAGAGTATAGTGAGGAATGAGGAAAAAGTGTCAAAAACTCTACATAAACGCCAGTTTTTAGCTAGTTTTTGAGGGTTTCTCAAGGGCTTGTAAACAACATATTTCAATTGTCAGCGTTTTTTAATTTATTAAAAACTCACACAATATCGACGAGACCGGATAGGCGGCGAGAATTCGTGCCACGACGGCACTGATCGTATCCCAGCCCATTCGAGCGGTCTGCTGGAAGTAGACCATTTTTAGAGAATGTTGGAAGAAGTTATTTTGGAAAAGAGAGGAATGAAGGTGTTGTTGTTATTGTTTTTAGAAAGGGTGGTGATGGGATTGGAAGTGGGGAACAAGTAAAATTTAGCAGAAATTTGAAGTGGAAAATGGTCAGAAAGGTGAAGTAGGTGAATGAAAAAACTGGAAATATTTACTATGACAGATCACAAGGAAGGTAGAGGGACCTAGTTTTTCGAAATTTGAGAAAATTACAATAGAGCAGACTTGCAAAATCCCAATTTTTGGTATGGTGACTAACTTGAATATGCATTTCTTGAAGGGTAGGTAGATTACTTTTTGTTGGTTTTCAATTTTTGACTGAAATTGATCTCAGCTCAAAAAGTCCTGCTGGCAGTTTTGAAGGTGCCACGAATTGGAGTTGGGTCATTTTTGGCAACTAAAAAATCATGCCAAGGTCACGGCAAAATTCGAAAAAAGCTGCGAAATTTTCGGAGTTTTTCAAATGAAAAATGGGGTCGTTTAATTGATCTACAGTGAACTTCATGGTTCATGTTGCTCTTCGGATTTTTAGATAGTGTCAATAGAGCGCATTCGCAACATTTTTCCCATATAAAGTGTGCTTAGTCAGAAAGGGCGCTCTATTGATAACTAGTAGATCAAAATCGCGAAGAAAAAATTGCAAACATTTTCAGTAGAGCGCACTTGCAAATCAGGAGTCTCAAATTTCTCAGAATCTAAAATTTCCAACAAAACCGTGACACTTTTTTTTGAACATGACCACTACCCATGGTCATGTTCATACAGGTTTCATGCATCATCTGTCCTCCAGCATCGGTTTGGCAGCAGAAAGAGATTTAGATAGAGAGTATGGGATGTCAAGAGACGCAAAGAAAGAGACAAACATGGTAGAATTTCAAATCGGAGTGGACAGTGATGCATAGTAATACTAGAAGAAGTCGTTATAGTGACGGCCAGAACCCGTAAATCAAGGGTAGTATTATAACAGGTGTTCGTTTTTTTTTTTTTGAAAGGTGGTGGGAGGATTCGAGTAGAGAAAATGAAGAAAATCTGACTGGTATTTTTGGACAAGACAGCTGGATATAGGCAGATGGGGAGTTGAAGATGTTGAGGAAAAGTCAAGGTGGCATTTTTTAGAGAGGACGAGGGAAGAATCTTGATTTTGAGGGATAAAAGAAAAATTTGAAGATTTTGGAAGAAGATGGAGTGACTTTGGCTTAACTTTTGCAGATAAGTGAGGCAAAAGTGATACAGAAAATTATAAATTTTGGAAATTCTACAAAAACAGAGCTGTGTCGAAATTTTGCATGACGCTTGATCTTCAGGACTACAGAAACTCAAAATATCCTAACCTCGGAATCTGAGATTCCCGTGATCATAAAAATCGTACTTCCCAAAAATCCAAATCCTAAACAAAACCGGTGTGTCTCTTCTGCCCTGACCGCCCGTCTGAACTCACAATGAACTTTTCCGCTTTTATTATTTTTGCAGAGAGGCTGCAAAATGATAATAGAGAAAACAATTGGGTTACGGTGTCCTCGGAAAAGATAAATAAAACAGGATAAAACTGATACAAGGCAAAACCAAACCAACACCATAGAACGAGAAAAAAGAAAAATCCGTTAAGAAAATGAGTCAGTAAGCAAAAGATCAGGAACTTTTGGAGGAGGATTTCTCAGGAAATATTGGACCAATTTTAATAAAAATTATACCAATGGAAAGCAAATTTCAAGAAGAACAAGGACTTTTTTGGAATTTTGTAAAAATTTAAATTTTAAAGGATCCTAAAGCTATTAAAAAATGGTTGCTGTTAAAAAGGAGAAAACAAAAACCATGAACTTTTAGGTGTTTTATCTCAGGAACCAGTGCACCAATTTTCATGAAAGTTATATAAACTAGAAGAAAATAAAAAGAAGAACCAGAAAATTTTTTGAATTTTTGAGAAATACCAATTTTGAAGGATTCTGGTTGTAACAAAAGTATACTCAGAATCTGCCAGAAAAGTAAACACTGACAATTTGAACCTAAAACCTATGTTTCCTTGAACTATACGTCACTTTTCCCCCGCCCAAAGTTGGAAATTCTTGTAGACTACATTCAGGAAAACCTAAAAATCTCATCACAAGATTCTTGTCTCAAAAATTTGGAAAAGTAACCGACCAATGTTCAGTGACACATCAAACGAAGAAAGGAGGGAAATTAGAAATGCAAAACGGTAAACAGAATCCAATACATAGTGAGAAAAAAGAAGGAGATTCAAAACTGGAAACTGTCTTCTGAGGAGAAAAAGGCTAGAGGATAGAAGAGGAAGAAATTGGGGGGAAAAGTGATGACTTGAAGGTACTAATACATTGGAATATGTATGGATTTTTGATTGGAAAATTGTTGGCACTTTTTTATATTTGGAGGAACTGGTATGGAAGAACAAAAGTGGAAATTATTGCTTTATCAGAAAACCAGGGAGTGCGAAATCACGCTCTATTGATAATAAGAAGAAAAAACTCCATGGGAATTTGAAACCATATATTAGCGATATTCCTCGAGGGGAAACGCGCTCCATCTCAATTTTGGCTGAAATTTGAATTTTTAGCTTTCCCGCCGTAACATGTTTCGTTGGGTGCGTGGACTCCTCGTGGACAATTCGACTGCTGCCCGAGTTGTTCACGAGGAGTCTACGATCCCGCCAAAACATGTTTCGCTGTTTTGAAACAGAAAAATACGGCGGGAAAGCTGAAAATTCAAATTTTAGCCAAGTTGGCGATGGAGCGCGTTTCCCCTTGGAAAACATCGCTAATATCTTGAAAGTTAGTGAACCGATTTTGTAGAAAATTATACAGACTGAGAGGAAAATTTTTGGAGTTTTATGAAAATCGGCATCTTAAGGTTTTCTAATGTCTTCAAAACTAGGGACTCCAGATTTGAGGCTGCAATTGAAGACTGCCAAACAGACACAGTCAGAACTTGCGCTCTAATCAGAAAATCTAGATTTTCTCGGTCAAAACACGATCATGCACCTGCCAGGGGTACTTTTGATCTGCCTTCTTGATCTATAGACTAGTTTTATCCTATTTTTTGATCTACAATCTGCCCGGCCAAATCTGAACGTGTGTATGTACAGGTTTTGTTTTGGAATCTCAATTTTTTGGATTTGAAAATTTTCCAGAACTATGGAGATGCTACTCGGAACACGGAATAGTAGAAGGTCGCAACTGCAAAATCTTGAAATCTTCGAAATCCTAAGAATTTGTCACCTTTAGAATCTCGTAATCCAAAATCTCAAATTTCTCCAATTCCAAAAATCCTCTCACAAAATGACTGTATTTGTGTCTGTCCGCATGCCTCTTGGCTGCTAAGGCTAAGAATGGCAGAAAACCAGAAAAATCAATTCTCCGTAGTGTGATTTGCCTCCTTCTCCTCAGCTTTCCATTTCTCATGGTCAATCAGAAAAATGAGGGAAAAAGTCGAAGATGACTATAGGGAAAATCAAGGCAAAAGTGTCAAAAAATGGAGAAGAAGACGTCGAAAATGTGAAGACGGCGTGAAGAACAGGAGGAAGAAGGTGTCATCGTCATGGATTCGGAAGAAGAAGAGAGAGAGAGACGCAGAGAAGCAGAGAGATGGAAAAATAAAAGTGAGGTACAGGAACACACTCATAAATCGTGTGTATGTATGTCTATGTGTGTTCTGTGTTGCTGTAGAAATAGTTTTTGGAGTAAAGGGGGGGGGGGGGGGGGGATTTCGGGGACAAGTAGGTATGATGGTATGAATAGAAGAGGTTTACGGTGGTGTTGGAGTACTCGAAAAATGAATCGGAATATTAATATGGTTTAGTAGGGGGAATAGAGGTCAGGGGGAAGTTAGTAAGAGTCCAAAGGTTGGAAGATGAACTCTATGATTCGGAGGTTCTAAAATTTTAAAGTTTTTGAATTTTTCAAATTTCTTTAAACACGAACTGTTTTAGTTATTAACAGAAAATCTCAAGTTTTCAAAACATTTCCAATATTTTCAAATCGGAAGCTCGAGCTTCTATCTGAACCAGATACATTCTGCTAGACTGTTTTTTTTTGCTTTTTTGTTTTCAAACTTCCAGAGATCAAAAATATATTTACAAAATTTTAAAAGATCACAAAACTAAACAACCAAAACAATCCTCCCGAATGCGGAAAGCTCTTGCTGTTTTCTGCAATAAAAAACTATAAAACTTGTCTGAATTTTTCTTGCTGTTCTCACAGTCAAAAGCTATGTATTATGACACATTCTCTGAGATTTTCGAGCAAGTGTCAGTGTCTCACTGTACAAAAATTTCAAACTTGATTGTTTTTGATGGCATTTTATATTGATGGTGTCCAAACACTTCTAAGGACTTTGACATGGTATTTAACCTGCTAAGCCCCGCCCCCTTCGCGAAACTTCTAGAAAAAGTAAAAAAATCAAAATTTTTCCTGTTGAAGCTAGAGGTGAAATCTCAACGGAAATCAACTTCTGAACATATTTGAAGCATTTTCATAGTACAACACTTAATTTTATCTTCACTCCCTATTGGTGAAATTTTCAACTTTTTTCAAAAATTTAATAAAATATCGAGGTTTTGCAATTTTCACAATGATGCTTCCGCGAGTCCACTCTTTTTATTTGATATTATTAATTATCGCAAAATTTTGATTTAGAACCATCCGGATTTATATCAAATTTCTGGACCCTCCTATGTCAAAAATTGAATTTTTCGCAAATTTTAATGAGGTACCCCCCATGATGAAAAAGTGAAAATTTGGACTTTTTCTGGATTTGATCTAATATTGACGGGAATGTGTGAGAAATGTGTTTTTCCGCATTTTTTACTCTTGGAGCCATAGTTCAATCTTGCTCCCAAGTCATTAAAATCAGTTTTAATTCGAAAATAGGCTACCGTCCAATTCATCGCTGCCAGTCCCTTATTTTATCTGAATTCACGAACATTTTTATTAATTATTGACAAAAATGTTATGAACTTTCAAAAAATATACATCAAATCAAATTAACCATTACGCTACAAATCTAATATAAGCAATTCCTAGAAGGATGTATAGCGTCTGACAAATTCCGAAAAATTCTGAATATTTCATATGGCAGGACCATGATTTGTTGACAATCTAAAAGTCTATAACATTTCTGTCAATAATTTGTAAAAAGGTTCGTGAAATCAAATAAAATAGGAGACTGGTAGCGATGGATCGGACAGTAGCCTATTTTCGAATTAAAACTGATTTTAATGACTTGGGAGCAAGATTGAACTATGGCGCCAAGAGTAAAAAATGCGGAAAGACACATTTCTCACACATTCCCGTCAATATTAGATCAAATCCAGAAAAAGTCCAAATTTTCACTTTTCATCATGGGGGGTACCCCATTAAAATTTGCGAAAAATTCAATTTGTGACATAGGAGGGTCCAGAAATTTGATATGAATCCGGATGGTTCTAAATCAAAATTTTGCGATAATTAATAATATCAAATAAAAAGAGTGGACTCGCGGAAGCATCATTGTGAAAATCGCAAAAAATCGATATTTTAATAATTTTTTGAAAAAAGTTGAAAATTTCACCAATAGGGAGTGAAGATAAAATTAAGTGTTGTACTATGAAAAGGCTTCAAATATGTTCAGAAGTTGATTTCCGTTGAGATTTCACCTCTAGCTTCAACAGGAAAAATTTTGATTTTTTAACTTTTTCTAGAAGTTTCTCGAAGGGGGCGGGGCTTAGCAGGTCAAATACCATGTCAAAGTCCTTAGAAGTGTTTGGGCACCATCAACATAAAATACCATCAAAAACAATCAAGTTTGAAATTTTTGTACAGTGCCATGCTCGAAAATCTCAGAGAGTGTGTCTTATGTGTTCAAGAAGAAGGACAAACAATAATTTTTTTCTTCAGATTCGATTTGGCAAAAAAAAATGGTTAAAATGGACTGCTTTTGTAGGCTACAAAAGGGAGTTCGAAGGCAAACACGAGACCCTAGAAAACTGGAAAACTTGAAAAGTTTTTGATGAAAATCTGAAACTTACAGTAACTTACAGTGACTAATTACAGTAACTGATTTCTGAGGGATACAAGTTTTACCACTTGTAATGTTTCAAATTCCATGATTTCGAGGTTACGAATGCAAGGAAAATGTGGAAGTAACAGTTTTATTCAAGATAATTTTCATAAAACTCTAAAATATATACAGTAAGAGTCTTACTGTAAGACATAAAAAATATATTTGCTGAGCAGCAGAGATCGTCGAAATCACAATCTGAAAATGTTTTACGCCTATTATTTTATCGCGCTCTAGTGAGAACATGGACGAAATTGCAATCTTGAACTTTGTCAGCACTCCGTGTACTCCTCAAGAACAACTTTAAAGAATATTTTCCACGAGGAGTACACGGAATGTTTAGACACAAATTTTTTCAGTAAATATTGCCAATCTGATTTAAAACTTTCAGAAAAAAACCTACTTGGTTTTTCATGTACCCGTTTTTCTATAACTCGTGTCCCGTGTACCCAAACTTATAATCAGGTGTTTGAAAAATATCTTGTTTCTGAAATCACTCAGTATAAAAAACTTTCAAGAAATAAATACTCAACAAATTTTTGATATCAGCTGCTGTGTGTAGAATTTGACGAAAGTGAAAATAATAGTATTAGTCAGATCCGGCAACAAAGGCGTTTGCCCTCCAACACGCATAGCCTAAAAAAAACTTGCAGTAAAATATAATGTTAAAAATCTCCCATGAAAATTATACATTTTTGAGTTGGCGCCCAAAAATTAGACATAAACTCATCGAGCAACTCACTGATTTCCAGATATAATTGAGAAACAAAAAACACATTTTGCGGGGCCATCCATGTGTATTGCAGGTAAAAATATCTGAGAAAAAAACAATGTAGCAAGAAGAATTAAGCTCACTATTTTACCAAATACTAATATTTTTCTTTTTTGTGTTGCTCTCCACTTGCAGTCGTGGTGATTGTCTGAAATTCAACACGGTGATCCATTGTAGAAAAAAATAACTATAGTGAAAACACACCGTGTTTAGTGTTTTGATGTCCTAAAGGAGATGGATAATAAATTTGCAGAGAATCGTCGTAGATAGTTCTGAAATTTTGGATTTAGTGTTTTTTCACAGAAGCTTTTGGTTTTTTGGCTCCGACCGGTGTATTCCTCGATAACAACTTACAGACGGACTACCCTTATGTTATTTTGAAACCCGTAGTCCACATCTAAAGGTAAATCGGTCACCGTGAAAGAAAAAAAGTTGGATTGTCCACGAGAAGTACACCACAATAAAGCACAGTAAATAACGCTCATGAAATAAAAATTACTGAACGATGGTTCACATTGGAAATCTTCAAAGTATGATCCGTGGGTCCACTCACATGTTGGGCACTAAAAATGCATTTTTCTGACGGTGCTGATTTTTAAATTTGTTTCAATAATCTCACCATTCATTTATTATTTGAGGAGTTTAAGTGTCGATTTAGAGGCTTTATTAAATAACAGAAACTTTTGAAATCTAGAAAAATACAACAGCAAAAGCATAGGACGTCCATTCAGAAGGACGTCTTTGATAGAGAAAACTGTGGAATCGATGCCATGGATCTGTTTAAATAGGGAAGACTAGAAATATTGACAAAACATTCGTACAGAAAAAGAAACATGTACAAAATTGAGTCATCGATAAACACAGCTTCTGAAAATATAGACACCCAGAATTTCTGAATTTCTGAATCTTCGAATTTATGTCTCGTTTTGAGCTGAGAATTTTTTGATTTTCAGATTTTTGAAAAATCCTTGCTTCAGAACCTTCAAGTCGCTTTTACTGTCTTCATTACAAAGCCCTCCCATAACTTCTAAAGTTCCAACGTCCATTATTCCAAAAAAACTGAAAATATTTTTCGAAAATCAAATCAGATCTCTCTAGAAGAAAAATAGCCAGTTCTTGTTTTCTGTGTTCTCAAAGTTTTCGGATCATCATTCTCTTTGTTACTCTTTTGTTTATCAGTGTTATAGACTACACCAACCTCAAATTTTACAACATGTGATAAGGAACAAAGAGCACGTGTAGGCCACACTCTCACCCCCCTCCGGGCATCCCCTCCCCTCCTCTCTGGACAAAGAAAAATGGGATATTTTGAAAATTTCTGTTCTCATTTCTCTATTCTTCTCGTCCCCTTCTTCATATTTTTTTTCATTTTCTTTGCATTTCAAAATTCAAACAAAAAGTCTCGAAGAAGGATGTTGAAAGCTTACGAAACGTTTATCAAGTATACCACTAATCCGAGGTGAGTTTTTTTCTGATTTTGGAAATTTTGGGGCTTTCAAAACCTGTCAATACAGAGAAAAATAGACGAAATTTGCAACGTTTTTCTGCAAAGTTGGTCTTGTTTATTCTTGAGTCGTGTCTTTATGTCTTGTCGTCTCACCATGTCTATCATCTAACAATAGAAGACTGGTGTCAAAATTTTCATGCATTTGAAATAAGTTTTCCACATTTTGGACAGCTTTGAGAACCGAACATCGAAATCATAAAGCATATCAAATCATGATCATTCTGCTACTTCAGAATGATCAGCTGAAACTAGCCGAAGTTAGATTTTTGCTCAAATTGGATTTGAGGTTGTTTATGTCCATCTTTAGTACCTGAATCTTTAGTAGCCAAGTCTTTTGTGTCGGTCGTCGGCCAAAAATCGTCGACCGCCGACCGACCAACCGACCGCCGACCAGGCCGGGCCGCCCCGACCGGCCGGACCGATTCTGTGTATTTTCGCGCTTGACCATGAAAAATCAAGAGAAATACGCGATTGGCAGCCGGCCGACGCTGTTGGCGGTCGGACGATCCACACGGTCGGCGGTCAGCCGGTTTACGCGACCGACGGTCGGACGGTTGACCAAACTTTCCGACCTGAAGCCCTTAATGAAAACATCTCAACAATGCAGTTATTAGGCTTCTGTCCCCTTCATATTTGCCGAAATCTGGCCCGGTCCGGGTCTGCCTTGGCCCCGCCGAGGGAAGTTTTGCTGTCGCAACTTCCTAGACAAGTGTCAAAAATTCATGAAATGTGAAAAATACACAAATATCACCATTTCACCAAAACAAGCGAAAAATCATATTTCTCTCCAAAAATTGACTTTGAAAAAATGTACAGTATAATAGCTCCTCAAACTTTTTCTATTATTAGCTTCATATCGCATCCAAACTTCCAACCTTTTTGTGCCAGCGACACACTAGCTTCTTAGAATTCTGGTGTCTATCATAATGACTTATTTCAGAACGCAGTCGGTAGTTACAGGTTGTAAATACCGTATTTGGTGTTTAGTGGTTGTAAACCTTTCTGT
The DNA here is from genome assembly GCA_963932045.1 of Caenorhabditis sinica. NCBI lineage: Eukaryota > Metazoa > Nematoda > Chromadorea > Rhabditida > Rhabditidae > Caenorhabditis > Caenorhabditis sinica. Next base: position 19,770,265 of record OZ009942.1, on the reverse strand, counting down.
ATAGTAACATTGACACTTACTACAGTAACACCATAGTACAAAGTTACAATTTTAAAATGTGAAAATTTTTGTATGTAGTGTCCCAGTTCGACCAACATAGTATAGTATGAACTGATCGGTTTCTTACTCCCAGTGTAGCGTACCCAGTTCAAGTGTCATTCTCGGATGTGACCTCAGTGTACTCTTGATTTCTTGAATATGTTCTCTCATTTTATGAAATCGCCCTGCTGCCTTACATCTTCAAACTTGGTCAAAGTTTGTCATTCGAATTCCCGCTCAATGAGATCTAACATTGAGATATCTGAAAACTGGACATTTCGGACTTTTTAGTCGTTGTCTCCCTCTAAAAAAGAGATGTTCGATGGTCTTCCGATAGTAATCCTTCCATTTTTTCAATTGGTTGATGTTCTCTATCTTCAAAATGTTGTAATTTGATTCTTGTACTGTTGTTTTATTACATGTCACATAAGTTCCTCTAGGGAGAGATTACCTGGATAGATTAGCGCCCTATCGGCCAATTCTCTTCAGTTTAGTTCGATGGATTTTTGGACATTTCTTTTTCGCGTTTTCAGTTTTCAACACACAGAATCTTCCGTTCAGATGTGTTCACTAGCCACCCATGACCATTTAGGGGATTTACCTAGTGACCTACTTTTTTGGAAAATCTACATTACGGTGTTCCACTCCACTTCCCTTCACTTTAAAAAAAATTGAATGTTTTCCTCAGTACAGCGAACTTGTCGAAAATTCACAACAAGACAATAACAGAAAATCTCAACTTAAAATTGGAAATACTGAAACTTCCGAAAACACTCAAAATCCCATGTTTACCACTTAGGAAGTATCTATTCTCCCATTTTTTCCATTTTTCGTCAATATCCATCTTTCATTTGAAAAAAACACCTAGAACCTCTTTTCCTCTTATCACTATTTCTCCAGAAGGCGTCAGAAAAAGTGTTTCGTCACCATTTGTTACGTAGGCTACAAAAACATTGACGTAGGAGAAGAGAAGAAGACTTGAACCTGTTTGCCATTGAGAGAGAGAGATGGACACTTCTCTATGAGAGATTTCTCTGAAGAGAAAAAGATCGGATCACTTTTCCCTAGTCCTCTATTTCTCCCATCCTTCTTATTCTTTGCACCCGTTTTTTGAGAAAAATTCCATTTATTTTTTGAAGAATGAGTCATTCCTGACCTAGTTGAAAGGTTCTGGAAAGTTCGTTTATTTAACGCCCATGTAGGTATTGCGGGCATTGTTTACCGTAGTTGGGTTCAACTTTGAAATTTCATATAAATACTATATTTGGGAGACATGGGCTTGGCTGGAGCCGGCAATTTTTTAAATGTTTTGCTGTGTTTTTTGAAAATTTTCATTTTTCTTAAGGACCATGATAACTTTTTTGTAACTTTCAGCCTAATCCTAATGGGAGGATTCGCCTCGAAACATCACCATCTCACCCCAGTCCACGACGCCACGTGTGGTCCAGTTAAAGGAGTTGGATATAACCAAGTAAGCAGATTTTTAGGCACTTTTGAAGTCGGGCCATTTGCAAACTTTTAAAGGCGCATAGCTAAAATTTTGCGATAAACGAGACCCGTTGGCGCACGAGAATGCTGAAAAACATCATTTCTAATTACAGGAAGATGGCTCCGTGGTCGAAGGATTTCTTGGCGTTCCCTACGCAGAACCCCCTATTGGCCCTTTGAGATTCAAGAAACCAGTTGCCCATAGAAGATGGGAGGAACCATTGGAGTGTATTAAGTTCGGCCCGAGATGTCCACAGAATGATGAGTTGTTGGGGCAGGTGAGATTTTGAAAACTTCTCTAATAGCTGTTCATTTTGAAATTTCAGTTTGTGAACACAGTCGGGAAAAGTGAAGAGCACTGTTTGAGCCTGAACATTTTTACGCCGAAATGGGAGTCTGATGAGTGGGTGAGTTGATATTTGAGTGAGTCGGTCAAAAATCGTCATCCAACGACCGAATGTTTGGCGATGGCCGACTGGCCCCACCGATCGATTGGCACTCCAATCAACTAGGTGCTTTTGCGATTGTCAAATAAAAAAATCGGATCGTCTGGCCGGTTAATCGGCGGTCGGCGGTCAGCGGTCGGCGGTCAGCGGTCGGCGGTCAGCGGTCGGCGGTCAGCGGTCGGCGGTCAGCGGTCGGCGGTCAGCGGTCGGCGGTCGGTGGTCAATGAGTGCTCGGCTTGCGGCGGTCAAGTACTAGGCGTTCGGTTGGTCGGCGGTCGGCGGCCGGGTGGAGAGCAGTCAGTCGATCCACTTCTCAAATAATATTGACAAAATTTTCCAGCCCACCGGCTTTCCGGTTATGGTTTTCATCCACGGCGGCGGTTTCGCTGTCCACTCGTCCTCCAACTACGGTTGTGCCACCATCGCCCGCAACCTGTGCACCAAAAATGTAGTCGTCGTGACCATCAACTATCGTCTCGGTGTGCTCGGATTCTTCACCACCGGAGACGACGTCTGTCGTGGAAACCTCGGACTTTGGGATCAGACATGTGCACTTCAATGGGTCCAGGATCATATTGCGAGTTTTCGAGGGGACCCCGAGAATGTTACGATATTTGGACAGAGTGCTGGTGGAGCGTCAGTGGACCTGTTGTGCTTGAGTCCACACTCGAATCGGTTGTTTAATGTGAGTACTCTTCTACTGAAAACACAATAGAAGTTTATACCTCGTGACCAATTAGGATTGTCCACGAGGAGTACACAAAACTTTGATCATCAATAACTTTGTTCATTTTTAGAGAGCAATCCCAATGGCTGGAAATGCAGAGTGTGATTTTGCTATAAGGACTAGTGAACAGCAAACGACATTGTCGAAGGAGTTTGCCAGATATTTGGGATGGGAGGGAGAAGGTAAGCAAAAGGACAAACATGGCTCAGGGACATTTCGCCACTAGTCATTTTGCAAGTACGACATTTCGCAACACACGTCGATTTCGCAACCGCGACGATTCGCAACCAAGACATTTCAAAACTAGACGTTTCGCAACTCTATAAACTAGTCCACTTTATGTTCATTAAGTTTGTATGGGATTGAGGGTATTGTGAACTCTTCCAGGTTATAGTCTACATTAGAGGATATGATTTTAACGTGAACTCTCTACAAAAATCCTGGATTTCGTGGTTTCGAAATGACGGGGTTGCGGATTGTCGCGATGGCGAAATGGTCGGTTGCGAAATGTCGTAGTTTCAGAATGACTGGTTGCAATAAGTCGGTTTTTTAAAAGATCCCATTTTTTCCAGACAATGACACCCAAGACCTCCTCAATTTCATCAACTCCCAACCCCTATACAAAATCGAAATGGGAATCAACCCTCGTCGCGGATTCCGTCACTCCCAGGCTGGAAGTTTGTATTTTGTCCCAAATTTCGATGGTGATTTCTTCCCGAAACCACTGTCCCAATTGAGAAAAGAAGTTCCAAAAATGCAGCTGATGACAGGTACCACCAAGTATGAGGGACTGTTTTTCAGTGAGTTTTTGATCTACTTTTTGAGAAATTCAAACTTTTTTTTTGAATTACAGTCGCCCTTGGTGCCCTGTCTCGAAATCCTGAAGGCATCAAAAAGTTTATGAGTCGAATTTTCAAGGAATGTGATTATGGACAGAATTCGAATGAGGCCCTTGAGTTGGCTTACAATTTCTACTTCAAAGGGGTCCACCCGAAGGATCAGGAGAAGAATATTCAGCAAATTGTCAAGGTACGAGATGAAAATGCGCTCTATTGACAACTCTTGAAATGTGTGCGATGGAGCGCACTTGTTGGAAAAAATGTGCAAAAATTATTTTGAAAATTGCTTTTGTTTTTTATCAGTACCAATGTAAAATTTGATTTCCAGTCGAATGGCAGTAATTTTAATGCTCCAGGACAAAAATCAGTCGAGTTATGGCAAAAATAATTACCAGAAGGCAAGTGCGCTCCATTGACAACTTCGCATTGTCAATTGAGCGCACATTCGAAATTCTCAAAAACGTTCATTCCCTCTTCTTTTTTCCAGTTCATCGGTGACTACTCGATCAACTACGGTACCTACTTGTTTGCCAACAAAATGTCGGAATTGGAGCACGATGTCTACTTTTATCAATTCGAATATCACAATCCCGGAGGATTCGGAGTTTTCAGATGGTTGCTGCCGTTTTTGGGTGAGTTTTGGTACTTCTTTACTTTGTAAATAGGGCGCATTTGCAACATCAACATTTCTGGATTTCTCGCTAAAAAAACTATAACATTTCAGGTTCCACTCATTGCACAGAGATGCGTTATGTGCTTGGAAAAGGCATTATTTCGAAATTCCGGCCCAATGAGAATGATAAAAAGATGATTGAAGTGATGACGACGTACTTTACGAACTTTGCAAAATACGGGTAAGAATTCGAAACCATTTTCAGAATCTTAGAATCAAAAATTTTCAGAAATCCAAACGGCCAAAACTCGGATGACTGTGACCAATGGGAAAAACACGATTCGTTCACCCCGTTCCGTCACTTCAAAATCGATTTGGAAGGATCGGAAATGGCCGAGGACTATCAGGATCGACGGGCGGAACTTTGGGACAAGTTGCGAGCACTGAATCTCACTAGAGCACAGTTGTAATACTTGAATTTGAACTTTTTATTGATTCGAAGAAAACGGGTATAAATATTTGCAATGATTTTTTTCAATTTGTTGAGTTGAACCTGAATTAGAAGTCTGAAAACTTCAAAACCTGCATCATTTTCAAAAATGATTTTGATAAGCTGAGAATACTCAGATACATCTGTATGCTATTCCTGAATTCTAGCATTTTGGGGCTCTAGAATTTCATTCTCACTCGGTCGGCTAGTTAGATATAAAACTACTATCCTGGAAAAATATTCAAATGCCGTTCACAGCCTCCCATGCTGCCCAGTTGCGTCACACACCACGCAATATGACCCAAAACCTAGAAAAAATTGGTCTAAAAAATAGTGATTGCGTGTGGTGTTGCGTGGTAACAGACAGGTGCAGAAAAGTAAAAATAATGCAATCATATACGCAACCAAGGGTACCGTAGTGCAAGCTCCGCCCCTTTCGTTTTTGGCTCCACGTTCTCCTTTGGCTCCGCCCACTCGAGTATAAAAAGCCACTCGGAAGAAGCTATTGTCATATCATCCTTGCGGTGATGGCCCCTTTTGGTTGATGACTGTATATTGACCTCTATTTTTTTATTTCTATTTTCTGAAAAATACTATGGTGGACATGAAAAAAGATAAGTTTTTCTCAGACCTATAACTTCTAAATGAGCGATTTTTAGACTAGGGTCCAAGAGAATTAGTTGATCTCTCAGAAATTCTACGTCGAATGATATAAAAATCTCCAAAATTTTGGAATAAGTGTACTCCCCCTTTAAAATATCGGACTCAGAAAATCTTAGAGTGGTTTGAATAATGGGCCCCAATATCTCAGCTCCTGAATCTGCTAACCCCATTTTTTCTTGCCAGAGACTCGAACAAATGGAGCAAAGAATCTGCACCCAATGGCAAAGAGCCCACACATTCAACCAAGGAGTCATCATGGCGGAGTCGACACTAGATGCTTCGAAGTTCCCGAATCGTCTGACATTTGGAGACATGTGGTCATTGGAAACCATCAACCAAGGAAAAGCCAGATGACAAAGACAATGTGATCATGGTGGATTCGGCTTCAGATGATCCAAAGTTCCCGACTCATCTAATATTTGGAGATTATGTGGTCATTGGAAAAGGAAAATCAGAAGAGGAGGACAATGTGGTTGCGAACCGATTGCCAGTAACGACTACAACGGACGCTTCCATCGATGCTACTTCCACTAGTTCATCAACTCATCAGGAATACTCTACCACCACGACTACGATTCCCTCGTCAGCAGACTCCATTTACAGCATGAATACAACAGAGAGCACTGTTGAAAGAACTGGTGAGTTATATTCCGTCACTATTTCAAACTATAAATATGTAGGCCAGTTGTTACCAAAACATAACTTTTTTGTTTACTCAGTGGTATCGGCACATGCCCCATGCCAATTTCGATCGTTTGAAACTAAATCGAAGATTATTACAGATTTTCTAGATTTATCTACTTTTATTTTCTAGTTACTCCAAAGATAGTATATAACCGTTTCTCAAATTTCAGAGCCAGCTTCATCTGCAACATCTCACGCCGAAACGACAGAAACAATCTTGGAACTTTGGGATGCCACCGAGGACTCCACCAGTACATCACCTTCGACAAGCACAACAGCCCCCACCGTATCTGAGACAGCTGGTGAGTTTTCAAAAACAACAGTCTCCTTTAGGTTTAGTTCATAGCCTAAATCGGAACTGAAATGATACCACTAGATTGTAGCATTAATTCTCGAATTCTGAAGTTGGAATCTGAAAAATTTGGTTTCAGATCCAACATCTTTAAATATGTGAATTCAAATCCACTCTTTATTCATCCAATTTAATAATAGTTCAAACACATGAATAACAATATCTTGGTTTCAGAGCCCACACCATCAACCAATTAGGGGCCAGATGACGAAGACAATAACACCGTGGCAGGTTCGACAGAAGATGCTCCGAAGTTCCCAAATCATCTGATATTTGGAGACTATGTAGTCATCGGAAACCATCAACCAAGGAAAAGCCAGATGACAAAGACAATGTGATCATGGTGGATTCGGCTTCAAGTTCAGAAGAAGAAGATGTTTTGGAGAACGATCAGGAAGACTCTACCACCTCGACCACCAAGGATGCAACCAGCACACCACCTACGCCAACTACAACAGCGCCCACCGTATCTGAGACAGCTGGTGAGTTTTCGAAAACAACAGTCTCCTTTTAGTTTTAGTTCATAACCTGAATAGTAGCTGAAACGATACATTTGTGGGAATTTCGACTAATGCTAGAAATCTGAAGTTTGTATCTGAAAAATTTGGTTTCAGATCCAGCGTCTATCAAGGTAGAAACTCCAGAGATACTAGTGGAAATCGAGGAGCCAACGAAACCATCCATAAAGGAGCATCCTGAGCCCACATACCTAACAATGCCGGACGAGATGCCCGTGGAGATCAAATATCCAGCATCTACAACAACAACTACTACATCGACAACCACAACAACCTTGCCTCGAACCAGTTACAACTCCGAGTGCATGTGTTATGAACAATTTTCGTATTGTTGTTTTTCAAACGTTCTTTTATGTTTGAATGAAAAAATACATACATTTGAAGTACTATACTATCCTGGAAAAATATTCAAATGCCGCTAACAGCCTACTATATCATCTGCTGCCCAGTTGCGCCAATACTTCAGGAAATTCTTGAAAAGTTCTGGAGAATATTGGCCCTCAAAAATCTTTTTTATTTCAAGTAATCAGAAATAGAAGAATAGTACATCAAAGAATCAAGCAACATGGATTCGACTTCTTTTTCTTCTGTGTCGCCTTCTGATTCTTCTGATTCCCAGACGTCTTCTGAACTCCTGAAGCCTTCGATTTCGTATCAACTGGGGTCTTGAGTTCCGGTGGAAGTTTCGCATCCAGATTTTGGTATTGAGACTCGGCTTTTGGTTCAGGCTTGCGCTCAACTTTTGGTTCAACTTTTGACTCAACTTTGGGCTCAACTTTTGATTCGACTGTGGATTTTTTCGGATCCGGATTCTTGACTTCTGACTTCTTCTTCAATTTTTCTTCCTCAGCAGCTTTTGCCTTACTTTCCTCCATTCGCTTCTTATATTCTTCTGCCCTCTTCCTTATTTCTTCTTCTTCTTTCTGCACTACCTTCTTTCTAGCATTTACCATTTTTTCGTAGGCTTTATCGTGTTCTTCTCTGGCAAGTTTTTTCATCATTGGCTCATCATCCTAAAAAAGGGCAACTAAGCTTCAAGGCTTTCTTTTTTATCGCTCTTTGAAAATCAGCGGCCACCGACCGCCAACCGACCGCCAACAGTAGCAGTAGCTGGGCGACCGACTCCCGGCCGATCGCGAAAATCGGCGGCGAAGACGAAATCTGCACATTTGATGTTCATACAGATTTTTTTCCAAATGCAGAGATATCTGATTCCTAGTCGGCGGCCAAATCTACTGACACCAAAACTAACCTTATATTTCTGTTTTCTCTCCTTGATATCCTCATTCTCCTCCTCCACTACCAAATCCATAATCAATTCTCGAGCTCCGCCATTCCAATTGTCCAATGTCCGAACAATCCTGGACTTTTTGTATTCAAAATCCCAACCCTTCTTTTCAAGCTCAACGGAATTCAAAGTGTGCTCAATTTTTAGTTTTCCCTCTGGTACCACCTGGTCTCTGGTACCACCTCCTCCCCAATCTGGATCCACCTCCACCTCCTTCATGGGTTCGTAGTTAGGACTGGATTTCGAAAATGGTACGTTTTGCAATTTCAGTAGTAATTGAAAGTGATATACCTCCTTATCCCTGAGCTTGATTTGAAACTTGATCTCTTCATCTGGGTTTATGACCCCATACAGTTGGGAACAGATATCCTTGTTAGCTCTTGGATCTACTAGTACGAAAAGATACGATGACAAAGAAATCAAATATCTTTGTGGCTTGGAATCGAACATTTCCTTAGGTTTCATGGTAACCGTCAACGATCCTTTTGTTGGAACCACCAACCTCTCAGGGATGACTTCGTAACAGATTCCTTCAAAATTACCCTCGTAACCTTCACAGTGACGGCCTAGAATCCGGAAGAGATCACACATTGTGATGGTTTAAAACAGTTACCGGAATAAATAAAGACGTCATCGTCCTCTTCTTCTTCTTTTTCGGCCATTTTGGAAAGAACTTGTGCAGAAATTTGTGCTCACAAGAAAAGATAATAAACTGAAATGTGGCAAATATGAGATTGCAGAAATCCGGTGAATTTGAAAAGTCACGTAAAAATAATTTTAATTGATTTCGCCCTTTATCTGAAGATGCCAACGTGAGGAGGAGGTTCCATTTCGGTTAGTCGATTATCGTCATCCGCCTGAGATGTCTAAACTCCTGCTTCAATTTTTTCCCACCCATCAAAATCTCCAGTAACTCGATTAGCACAGTCATAAAAAATTGGCTATAAAACTTCTTAGTTTGCCGATTCTCCTCTGATTTTAGACTTCCACTATTCCTTTTTCCTCTGAAAATGCATCTCCTAACAATCTTCTTCTTGTTATTCTCCCTATTTGCTTCTGAATGTGTTGGATTCTCTGCGCTGGCTCAACGTGAAGAATGGGCAATCGCTTCCCAATTCCAACAAAATTTTAACAACTATGTGACTCTTCAAAAAGCTAACTTGCTGGCTAGCATCATGGGAAAGAAATTCATTTTTGAGGATTGTAGAGGGAGACGGATGAATAGAGGTAGGATTTTTTGTGTTAAAAGTTTGGGTGAAAACTAGCTGAAATTTGGCAAAGAATAGGACGAAGATTATCCGGTCGCTGTCCATCCGTGCTTGTTATAAAAAAATGAAATACTTGCTGAAAACGAATTTTCATGAATTCAAAACGCAAGTCATAATGAAACAAATTTTGAACGGACGACCGCGGGCGGATGACCGACCGTATGCGGTCAGCGGGCGGGCGGCGGACGGAATGCGGGCGGTGGGCAGACGGCAGACGAACAGAACAGATCAGAAGACTTCCCGGTTCTGAAAAACACACTACAAAAATCTCCTCATTTTCCGGATGAATACGCCCAAACCGCTATCCATGCTCACATCCCTGGCCAAGTTGTTGCTGCTCGTGCTGATAAGAACCATGTCATTTATAAGGTTAGATTCGGGAAGGAAGTCCAAGAAATCATGATCAGCCACAAAGGACAGCAGTGGAAAATGACCAGGGCTCAAGCTTTGATTTGTTGAATAAGTCTGTTTTTTATCTTCAATAAAATGTTCTGCATTATTTTTCATGTTTTGAGTTTATTCGTAGAACAACAATGCCTATCATAGAGTTCCCATTGGAAGTGAAAAAATGACTATTCATCTTTCTTTTTTCCCAAACATGATCGTCTATTAAAACTTTCCCTTTCGTTTCTTTCTTTGGAAGCAATGTGAATAATGAATACTGCTTTGTAGATAGATAGGTTACCTAACCTAATGTCATAGTAAACCATCTCTTCTTTTTGGCAATGTGTAAATGCAATACCGATAATTTGAATAGAAAAGGTCAGATGGTAGGTACTTGCCAGGCGCATAGCGGTATTGGTCTCGTCTTGGTTCTTGGCTATTATCGGTGCAATTTTTGTTAATGAAGAAACGTACGGTATGCACCTTTAAGCCGAAAGAAATACATACATTAGCTATAAAACACTATTTGAAAACGTATATGAGTTTTCTAAGATTTAGGTTTTTTTTTAATTTTGACGACTCAAAGTGCATACAACAGACTCAAATACGACTCGTTTCGAAATCACAGCCTTATCATCGATGTACTTCTTTCATATAGTAGCCCAACCTGACCTAGTGAAGCCTCATTTCATCACCATCAATATACTCATACTCATCTCTATTTCCATCTTCACTATTCCTTTCCAGATGTCTGCGCAATAAAGAACACCCGCATTGATAAGTGCGGGAAGAGAGGGGTCAACCAGCCGTGTCCCCGGTGTCCTTTTTTCTACGACTAACAATAGGGAACAAAAAAAAGACTTGAATGAGTCATAGAGTTTGGGTTAGGCTTTTGTACTCTTTGGAATGCGTGTTGTACCAGAATGGTTCAGTTTTGAGTTTTAGATTTTATTAAAGGAGGATTCCGGTCAAAATTTTTATTGCTTCAAAATATGTAAAAATGTGCGTAGTTGCCGAAAATCATAATGAAAACGCTCAAAAATTGCTTCAAAATCCCGATCTCTGAAATAAGCAAAAATCACGCAAACGGTCTCCGGGGGCCGTGGCCGAGTTTCCCAAAAAAAAAAGGGCGGAGTCAGCCAATCAGCGCCATTGTAATTACGGACGCGAACGCAGTGATTGGCTGCCGGCAAATGGCAATGGCGCTGATTGGCTGACTCCGCCCTTTTTTTTGGGAAACTCGGCCACGGCCCCCGGAGACCACTCGCGTGATTTTTGCTTATTTCAGAGAGCATTTTCGGGGTTTTGAAGCAATTTTTTAGCGTTTTCATTATAATTTTCGGCAACTACGCACATTTTCACATATTTTGAAGCAATAAAAGTTTCTGACCGGAATCCTCCTTTAAGGCTCAGACGGTGTAAACGCTAGAGGTCCGTGAACTATTTTTTCGAAGGATCCAGAAAACGTCTATACAGTGGCGGAAAATGGTGAGTGTCACTTTACTTTCCGTTTCATAACTTGAACGATAGTTGTCCAATCAATTTGAAATTTTGCGTGTGTAATGAAAAACATTCTGAAATAAGCACCTAGTTTTTTGAAATTCAAATTTCACTCAGTGCTCCAGAATCGTGCCAGATGTAGGCGTCACTCAAAATTGAAAAAAATAACTTTTCCAAAAAAGGATGAATCATTCTAGTTTTTGAGTATAATAATGGAAAGTGTTCAAGTATACACCAAAAAAATTTTGGTCCGAGTTGGAAGGTCGGCTCCGGAGATATGGAGCTCGGAGCACTAAATGCTCTGTTTGGTTCTCGGCTCATAACTTGGTCAAAATCAATCGGATCAAGTTCAAAATTTGGGAAAATGTGTATATTTGATTGTTTAACAAAACCATATTTTGAAATTTCAATTTCGAGCAAAAAATTTTTTCTCGATGTATTGACCATACTGCACCAAACGAGGTGCTGTACATGGATCAAAAAAAATTTGCTCGAAATTGGAATTTAAAAATATGATCTCCATATATCCGGAGCCGACCTTCCAACTCGGACCAAAATTTTTTTGGTGTATACTTGAACACTTTCGATTCTGGAGCACTGAGCGAAATTTGAATTTCAGAAAACTAGGTGCTTGTTTCAGAATATTTTTTCATTACACACGCGAAATTTCAAATTGATTGGACAACTATCGTTCAAGTTATGAAACGGAAAGTAAAGTGACACTCACCATTTTCCGCCACTGTATGTTCTTTTCCACACTTTTGATATATGAGCATCATCCTCTCGAAATTTTCTTTCAAACCGTATATTTTTCATAAACATCGGCGCCCTTATTTTTGATAGTGGTAGATCAGAAGAACCATATTGCATATGTTTTTCATTTTTTGCAGAAAGAACCTTCCCCGTTCTCCATTCTCTATTTCTCTCCTTGACTGTTATCTTCATCTCGATCCTTCAAATCACCATTCTTCATAGTTTTTTATCAATCATCATCAATTCGCGCGTTCTTGTCGGAATCTCTCCTTCTTTCTCCTTCAAATCGCCTCGCTTCTTCTTCTTCATCTTTCAAAACGAAACGACTTTTCGTTCTTCTTCATCTTCTTTTTGCCCTAATCGACCTTCTTATTCTCCATCAATACCTTTATATTCTCTTCTCCTATCATTTCACTAATTTTCGTCTTTTCTAAGGAATCTTGATGACCATTTCTGGTGTCATCTGAAAATCTCATTGTTTCCTAATTTATTGGTTTCGATCGGTCTTCTTTTTTCTTTTTTTTTTGGATGGTGTCTCGTGTTTTTTAACGGAGTATACTTTGATACCTTACTAGCCATTTTTGGTTTTTTATAGTACCTGGCGTATCTTTTTCTGAAATTTCAATTTTTTTGGATCCTGTGGTGGGTAAGAAACGTTAATCACAACGTTTCAATTATCAAGTTTCCTTTTTTTCAAATTTCCTCAGTTCCAATGATTTTGAAATCGATAACCGTAGGCTAATCTGATTGAACATTGAAACCCGATGCAAAGAAGACACCGCTAACTGTTTTTCATTCTGTTGACCTAGGTTTAATTTGTTTTTGTACTTAGATGGAAAGTAGGTTGATAAAGATCTAGGGTTCTAGTTTCCAACCGTTTTCGCACTCTATCTCAGCAAACAGTGGTCTGATTCTGGGGAAATGAATACGGTTAGACCGTGTGAAGATCATATTCCAGTTTTGAATTCTGTAATAGAGGTTTTCACTGCTAACAGTCCTAGTCCAAATTCATAGAAACTGTTCATAAGGCTTCCATGTCGGAAGCCCGAAAATCGGCGACCGCCGAAATTTGGGCCACCGGTCGGTTAACTGAACTTTGCCTACCGTAGGGAACCCGTAGTCTTTCAAGGAGGACTCCGACCAAAAATTTTTATTGCATTAAGATACTTTAAAAACGTTTGTAGATTTCAAAAATCATAATGAAAATGCTTTAAAATTGCTCTCAAATCCCGAAAAATGGCACCGAAATGAGCAAAAATTGCAGAAGTTGTATCCGGTGATCGTGGCCGAGTTTCCCAAACAAAGAACGGAGTCAGCCAATGAGCGTTTTTGCAGTCGTTTGGGAGCCAACCACTGCACTCAGCTCAGCCCTTTTTTTTGGGAAACTCGGCCACGGCCACCGGATACAACTCCTGCGATTTTTGCTCAGTTCGGAGCCATTTTTCGGAGGTTGAGTGCGATTTTTGAGCATTTTCATTATGATTTTTGGTTCTTATGTTCTTACTGATTTTTATGACCCCCCCCCCCCCATTTTCCCCACCTTTTCCATTTTATTACAATCCATTACACCTTATATTTTATTGTCTCGATCCATGGCTCACTGTCTGCAGACACATCGAGCACCACCATGACCACTACCATGACTCATACCATCCTGCAAATGAAATTATATTACTATGTGTTAGCAGATCATTCGTTCCTTCTTCCCTTTTTCCTCATCCATTTCTCTTTCTCTAGCACTCTCTCGTTTCCCCACACTTTCTCACCTCCTCTCCCCATTAGACTATATCATCAGCTGATAACAGTCCGCCTTTTATCAGATAATCCCTTTGAATATAATATTCTCCCTCTCCTCCTCCCTCCGATTTTGGAAGATTTCCATTTCTCTTTTTGACACTCGTGCCGCCCATCTCCCTTATCTTCGGGTCGCCATCTCTTTTCTTAGATCCGCCAATTGTCGCCTTTTCTTTTCTCTCAAAATTCCTTATATCTATCCCGAAATTCAGGCTCATCTTTGCAGAGAAGATTGTCAGAAATCCATGAAAACGATGTCGGATCAATCACTGGTTCAAAGGGTGCCGCTTCTGGCTTCGTGCTCACAGGTGAGTGTTTTTTGAAATTAAGAACACCGGAAAGTAAGTTTTTTTTCAAAATGATGTTAATGAATGAGTCGCGCCTAGAAACCGAAACGCCAAGTGTTGACTTCTGAAGCCTAACAAGGGCTTGATTTGCCTTCAACCATTGAAGGCGTAGGGTCTGAAAAACCTTCAAAAGTTCAAAAAGTGGTCACTATCTTCTGAAAAACTGCACTCGGCTTAACAATTCTTCATAGAGATTGGTCAGCTGACTGGCTCGCCTAAAGTGGGACTATTTCAGCTGCATCCCGTTTACTGGGAGCTTCTCTCCTGATGGTCCCGGTGATATCTAGGTATAAATTATGAGCTTTATCTACTTACAATTCCCTATTTGTCTTTATAAATTTCATCATGGTCGGTATACTGACCACTCTTTTTTGAAGTGCTCAGTATTCATGGGCTCCTAACAGTAAGCTTTCTGCTCCAGATGGGGTCTGGTGACATCAATACTGATATTTTGCAAAGGTTTCGATTATGAGCATTATCTCTAAAAAAAAGTTGAATAAACGAGAATCTGTATCCAACGTGCATAAAGACCCGAATCCAGAAGTCTCAATATCAATATATTAGAGAATTCAAAAAATTAGTGAGACCACTAATAGATCTGTGTAACTTTTAACAAAATCGGTATTCTGATTGTGAAACATGAAAATTTAGAGACCTTTTATCATGTTCTAGGTTTTTTGAAATGTTGAAAACAAGACTTCGTTTCATACTTCTTTGGATGCCAGTGCTTTGAGGTTCAGCTGCTTTCCATCTGTGTATGTATATCCCATTTCGAACCTTGACTTGAACTCAAAACGTTTCTATTATAGATGCCTATCTATCTGCGTCTGTTACTTCTACTCAATAAGCTCTGTCACCCATTTCTGGCTCCCCGAATATCCGAAACTGAATTTTTCGCAACCAAGAGATCTCGCACCTCACGTGAAATTCGAAACTGTGATATTTCGAAACTGCGAGATTTTGCAACTAGTAGTTTCGAAACCATGACATTTCGCAACCAGCAGTTCCGAAACTAGTCGTTTCAAAACCTTATTTGGTAACTGGTGTTTTCTGTGTTGGAAGCTGAGCATGAATTCGCCCGTTTCAAAACTATGTTTTGAAACGACCAGTTTTGGAACTGCTAGTTGCGAAACATCGTGGTTTCGAAACTGCTAGTTGCGAAGTCTCGCAGTTTCGAATTTCACGTGCGGTGCAAAATGGCTGCGAAAAAGTCAGTTTTGAAATTTTGGGCAGCCCCATTTTGAGCCTGTTTCAGTTCAAACTAGAGAGTTGAACTCCAAACTCCAAAAACAAAATTTTGTGCATTTTCAAGGTTCAGATACTTATTTTCATACATCAATCAACTTTTCTCATCTTTTTGTTTTGACTCTCAAACAGTTCTTCATTCTCAATCACTCAAATCCAAGCAAAAATGAATGATTATTTTGAAACCCCTTCTCAAAACATACACCATTCTCCTTCCCATACTGTTTCCTCAATCCCTCTCCCCTCATCAAGCTAGCTAGTTATGAAAAGGTCACCAGACATATTCCCTCATTTCCAATCCAATTCAAATGAAAGAGGGCGCCGCCGAACCTCTTGTTGGTGGTTACTGTCTATTCCTCCATCCTCTCTCTACTTCTTCCGCACCCTCTGATCCAGATATTTCCCTCCTTTTCCACATACTTTTCCTCTTTTCCACAGACAGTCACTGTCGATGTCATGCCAATCCGCCCGCGCGCGTCGTCCTCGTTTCTTCTTCTTCTTCTTCTACGTTCCCATCTTTCGTTCTACAACAAATCCGCCCCGGAGACGGGCGGATGTGTCATAGGCGTTCATCGATTTGTTATCTCACTTTTTGTTTTGCAACATTATTGGAATTTCTTCCATAAATTTCATATATTGTTTCTTCATATTTTTCATTGGAAATGTGTTGAAAGCTTCCGATTTGCGGTTGCGAATAGCTGAGCTCTAGAGGTTTCGATTTTCTGACGTACCGTACTGCTCAACGGCGTTCGATATAGCTAATATGAATTAAAACCCATACTGCCCAGTATATCATCACTCAATAGAATAATAGAATAATATATAACACATTATGACATGTTCTAACCTATTGAAATTTTATGAGCATGTTTTTCAAGTCTAGAACTTTATTTTGGTAGTTGACACCTTTTTTGTGCAACCACTCCTAAAAATGATATATTTCCACAAGAGGTGCCAGATAAAAACTTTGAAAAACAAAAAGTGGTTTGAATCAGAGAGGTTTCCCTAAACATGCGTTTCCCATGAGACAGTTTTCATTCATCCAGCTCAGCTTCTCTTTAATGAAAAATGTGGGCGGAGCTTGCACACGCAAAACATAGTGGGCGGCGGAACCCGTGAGATGTCGGCTGCTTCGTTTCCTTAAGTGCCGACAACTGGTAGCTCGTTGCCTCGGTGATTAGATTCCTGTTCGATTTGAATGACTGTGATAACAAAATTCGTTCATTTCATTCTGAGAGGCTACGAACTGATATCCCCCATGATTGAGTTGTCGAAATCAACATCTCAATAGGGCTTATTTGCACACTTATTACTGTTACTATAGATGACCCTATTACTATCTTATCATTCTTAATAAGACAAGTACGCCGTGCAAATACTTTAACTGACCTGAATCCCCAAAACGTTCAAACTATCAAAAATTCAAAAATCTCAATTTAGCGTATGTGCAAAATTCTCACTTCTCCAAAGATTACCTAAAGAAATGATATCTAATTCCCACTAATGAGAGCTCTAGACAATACCTAAAAAGGTCGATCCTGCACCCCAAAAAACTTCAAAATTTCAAAATTCCAAAAAATCTTTGTTTATGATGTTTTTGTTGTCTCTCCAGCTGCGTTGTTCGCTAAACACTTTATTTTCTGTTTTTTTTTTTCTCGATTAGTCATTTCCCCTTGTTTCTTTATATCGAAAAACCTCCAAAAAATCCATCAAAAACTCGAAATTCTGTAAAAATGCAAATTTCAAACACTTCCGGTGCATGCGCCTTTAAATCTACAGTAATCCGAACTAATTTTTTTTCATCAATTTTCGACGATTTTTAGCTCATTTTTCATGAATTTTTGTCGAATTTTCGGGATTTTCTGGTATTTTCTGACTGTCTACGTCTCTATAGTCTCTATTCAACCCATTATCTTCCGGTACCAATCATATAAAGGTGCGAGAAAGTGGGAGAGTGGGTGCCTGCGTCTCCACCGATTCCAACGCTATTTTTTCTTTGTCTAATTCGTCCTTCACCACTGTCCTCCCCATCATCATCATCTACTTGTTCTTCTTCCTCGTTTTCAACAATAAAAACTTCCTTGATTTATCGATTTTTGGATTTTAAGGATCCCAAATTCCTCTTCGAACAATGGACTCGTTCAAACGATTCCAGTCGAAAGTTTTCACATCCGTTGGCTCGCTTCGAAAAACTGACGAATCTGTAAGTGCGCTCAACTGCGAAAAATTGGCGAAAACAGCAAAATTCGAAGTCAAAATGGCGAAAAATCGAGAATTATCAATAGAGCGAATTTTCAGTTTTTCAAAAATTATCAATAGAGCATGTTTGCAGCCCGACGAGCAATTGTACAACACGAAACGATGCTTCATCCATGTCAACCATCTCTCCATCGCCATCGCAGTCGTTGAGCTCTCGATTTTGATCTACCAGGTAAAAATGATAAATTTGTCAAAGGAGCGCAGTTGCAACACCAAATCTTCCCAGTAGATCAAATTTTCGAAAAATTCACAATAGAGCACATTTGCATCCTTTTTCAGCTCGCCAACGGTTCATGGGGCAATTCCGAGCACTCGACGGTGTTCACAATCGCGGCTCTTCTCTTCCTTCTCGTCATCGGTCTCCTCTTCGTCGCCATCTTCTATCGTATCGGAAACTTGCTCATCCCGCACATCGTCATGCAGATTCTGCTCGTTTTGTGCTTTTTGGGATTGACATTTGCCACGTTGTACGCGTTGTTCCATGGAGCGACTTTTCAACTTTTGGTGGTTGTGACGAATCCACAAATCGCAGCTGACTCGATGGTAAGGGAAAAATCTGATTAAAAATTTGAGAAAAATGGTCTAGAATGTCCCTAAAAATAATTTTAAAAACCTACAATTTGGACTGCAAATTTTTGAAAGTTTAACTAAAAATAGCCCTAAAACTTCACAAAATGACATAGAAACTTCTAAAAATCACGAGGAATGGCCTAAAAATGATGTACCTCAATTTTTATCCGTAGAGCGCACTTCCAGCACCCCAAGTTGGAAAATTCTCTATAGAGCGCACTTGATCCATTCAAAAACCCCTCAAACACATTTTTATCAATAGAGCGCACTTCCAACACCACAAAATTCAAATTTTTGTAGAAATTCTCAATAGAGCGCATTATTGTTTCAGACACTCCTCCCAGCACCGATGATTTCGACGAACGTCGTCTCGGGATTTCTCACCGGACTTTTGGTCATTTTTGCAGTTTCCTATCTGCTAATTGCTGTTCTGAATGTGAGTTTTTGAAAAAAAATTTCTCGAAAAATTTGAAAAATTTTTGAAAAAAGTTTTTCTTTGAAAATATGTAAAAACAGCTGTAGAGTCCGAATTTCACACCGAAAATGCTCGAAAATCGCTTTAAAACTCCGAAAATTGCTCAAAAATAGGCTAAGCTCCGCCCCCAAGCAGGGGGCGGAGCTTCGCTATTTTGGCTTGTTTTGGGCGATTTCAAGTGCTTTTTTCGACATTTTCATAGTAAAATTCAAATTCTAGGCACATTCACAATATGATATAACAAAAAAATTTTTTTTCAAAATTTCCCCAAATTTCAGACATGGTGCATGTACGTCGTCATCGACAGCTATCAACTTCTGAAAGTCCAAAAATCGTCGTCTCAAACGCGGACGCCCTCTGTCGAGGAGTACTGTGCCCCCAAGACAATTCAGCTCTCATTGTATCCCAATCAAATCGTGCAGGCCACGGATTTCTAGAAGATTCTAAAACTTTAAAATTTTCAAAAAATCCGGTCCCCCTTTTTTTATGTATATAGGTCATTTTTACCCCAGTCGTTTTGTGTGATTTTTCCATCAGGGTTCAGCTTTAATTTGAGATTTAAAAATTGCTTTTTGTCCTCCTTTGTGTGTGTGCTATTACTATGAAAGAGAAAAGTTGTGAAATAAAGAAACATTTGCTAAAAAGGTGTTTAATTTTTTTGATATTAGTACCGCAGAATCTCGAAAACGAGACTATAGAGATTTCCAAAGCAAAAATTTTAGGACTTTTCTCAATATTACTTCAAACTTCCCAGATTTGGAAAATTTAAAAATTTAGACATTTTGAAAACACTAAAAAACAACAAAAAATGTTTAATTCAACCAACAAAATCAACAGGTAAGAACAAAAAAATAATAAAAAACAACAGACAAAAAATTGAAAAATAGTTATCCAAATTTTGACCAGTTCTCGATACATGGCAACTTTTATTATTCTGCAGCGAGGTTTCTCTGAAATACAACTGTTGAAGTGACATCAGTTTATTGAAATTCTCACCTGCGCATCAAACTCTTGGACCTTTCCAGCTAACTTAGCAACCGCCGATTTGAATTCCGAAGCAGTCATTTTTGGTAGCAGACTATTCACAGTGATCATCAACTTTTTCATCGCACTTTCGGAGCACTTAGAGATGGCTGAAGCATCTTGGATTCCAATACACTCCAAAATCTTCTGGATCGCTTTTCGAAAATGCTTTCGGCAGCTTTTTTCTCTATTTCCTGACATAATGAACGACTCCGCCTCCTCCATATTGTGTGTCTCTCGAGTCACACATCCAATCATAATCATCATTTTTGAAGATTTGGATTTGAGGGTGACGAATTTCTCTTTTGGATGCTGAAGATGACAGACTCCACATGTTGTTGTTTCTTCCTAAAATCCAGAACAGTTAGAAAAATCACAGGTTTCATATAATGTAACCTTTTCTTGAACAGATTCGCATTCTTCTGCTGGATCTGTGGCTGCTTCGATGTACTGTTTCATTGCCGCTTCCTGGAAAAATGAGTTGATTTTCACTGTCCCTCGCTTTATGATTACTGTACCTGCTCCTTGAACTTCTCCACTTTCTTCGCTAAATCGATAACTGCATCTTTGAATTGTCGAATGGTCATTTCCGGAAGAAGATAATTCACTGTTTCCATCAATTTTTTCATTGAATCCACGGAGCAATCATGGATTTCTTGAGCATTTTTGATTCCGAGAGACTTCAAAATTGTCTTGATCCCTTCATTGAAATGCTCGTGGCAGACTCGCTTTCTTGTTTCCGACATGATCATCTGCTGTGCATCTTCAAGTGTCAGTGTTCCTTTTACAACACATCGCACCATTACCGCCGTCGTTGCATGCTTCGAACTGAGTTGGCTGATTTTAACGCTCGGCTGATAACTTTTGCAAACTGCGCATCGATGATTACGATTCCCAGATATCGGAGCTCCTTTCTAAAAATGACTTGTATACTTGCAAACCGAAAAATACGAACCTGTGGCTCAACTCTCTCGATCAGCTCTTCAACACATTTCTTGAACTTTGGCACTGTCATTTCCTCGTCCAGACAGTTCACAGTCTTCATCAATTCCTTCATTGAATCCGGAGAGACATCAGAGATTGTTGAATAGTCTTCGACTCCAAGGAACTTGAGAATCTGTTTCATTGATTTTTTAAAATGACTGCTACAAAGTCGACATAATTTTCTGGACGCGATGAACAACTTTGCATCTTCGATAGAATTCGTTCCCCGAAGAACACATCCAATCATGAGAGCCGTCTTCAGAGTTTTTGACAAGGCACGACTGATTTTATCCTCTGGTCTTTGGCGATTGCAAACGTTGCATCGGCGAAATTTTTCTTTGCGAATCGACGGTCTTTTCCTGGAACATAGTTTATATTACCGTAAAACCTCTAATAGAAGGGCATGCCCTTCTATTTTTCAACATCCTCCTCAAGATGCCCTTATATAGGAGGTGCCCTTCAATTGGGGGTGCCCTTTTATTTTTCAATCTGTTGTCGATAAAAACAGATCAGCAGATAATTCGTTAAACTCATGGAAAAATCGAGCAAAAAACTAACAATTAGTGTTATACCAGTCGAAAATGCAATATTTCTACGAAAAATTAGCTTTTTTTTCGAGTTTTGAAACAAATGTCGATAAAAACAGTTTTGGAGAGTGCCCTTTTAATGGGGGTGCTCTTCTATTGGGGGTGCCCTTCTATTTTTCAAATATGCTCCCGAGGTGCCCTTTTATTGGAGGTGCCCTTCAATAGGAGGTGCCCTTCTATTAGAGGTTTTACGGTATGTAAGATTATAGAGAGATTGTCTTACTGTCTTTTCTGATTCCTGATGAGAAACTTCGAAAACAGACATTTCATTCCCGGAATAGAGATCTGTGTTCTTGCTGATTTGAATTTGGGCATCAACAACTTCTGAATTGAACCCGTATTATCCAGAAGCTTCCCGATTTTGTAGTTTGCATCCAAGACATGAGAATAGCAAACATATGCGTACTTCTTTTCAAAAAATCGGTTGTGCTTATCAATTGAGACGAAATGTTCAGGGAACATCGATGCAAATACCATTCGTTCTTCTTTCAATCCAACCCTCTTCATTGCTTTTTTGTCTTCTAACTCTGAGCAAATGTTGCATTTCAGTCGCTGTGAGGTTTTGCCCAAATCCTCTCGTTCTTTTTTGACTTCAGTTTTCATTAGCTCCATGCTCTCATTTTCGTTCGCTTTTCCAGGCTCTAATTTGATTCTTTTCGTGAGATTTCCCATGTTTCCATCTCCGTTAAATCCAGTTGAACCTTCTAAAGGTCTCTTCTTTGAACTCATCTGAAAAGTGCGGGAATTTGTGAGAGAAGCGTTGAAAGCTCCAACTGCAAGCACTGATAATCGATTCGAACGATTCAAATGAAACATTGTTGAACAAAATTGTATTTACGAAAATCAACAAAATAATTTTTCAGCCAATTTTTTTGCCAAAAATTGTCCAAAAATCGTCAATTTTTCATGAATTTTGCACAGAAAAAAATGACTGAAAATCCACTGAAAATTAACGAAAAAAAAACTAGGAAAAATGGCCAAAATTCGTAATTTTATTGACTATTAAAAATTACAACAAAAATGTTTTAAAAAATGTTATCTCCTAATAATCACAAGATCCATCCTTCCATCCATCCCGCCATCGTTCCATCACATTTTTGCAGTCAAACGACGATTTTCCCGTTTTTTCGTTCACTTTATTGTGTAATTGACACATCCAGAGGGCGAAATCTTGACGAGATTCCACTTTCGGAGGCGACTCTTTCAGGTCTTTTCGAAGATCTTTCGCACAGAAATCGCAGGGATACGTCTGGAAAAAAGTGAGATTTTTAGGGGAAAATTGGAGAAGAAATGGTGAAATTGTGAGGTTTTTAGGCCGAAAATTGCGATTTTTAGGCCAAAAATTGAGGTTTCTAGGTCAAAAATCGAGGATTTTTAGGCCGAAGATTGATGATTTTCATGTCGAAAATCGGGATCTCAGGGTCAAAAATTGAAGTTTTTAGGCTAAAAATGAAGATTTTTAAGATAAAAATCAAATTTTTAAAGCTTAAAACTGATATTTTCGCTCAAAAATTTGAATTTTCAGTCGAAAATCGTGGTTTTAGACCAAAAAGTGATTTTTTCCGCCAAAAATGGAAGTTTTTAGGTCGAAAATTGAGATTATTTGGTACAAAATTACGGTTTCTAGACCGAAAAATCGGGATTTTTCGGTCTAAAATTGAGATTTTAAGCCAAAAATGGCTGTTTAAGCAATATAATTAAAAATTTAGGTCGAAAATTGAACGTCTTCAGAATCTTCTGAACTCTATTTTTTCCAAATTTTCAAATTTCTCTACCTGTCCTAAAATCGTCATAAACGTCTTCGCTCTAGTTTTCTCTTCTTCTGTGGGCTTCTCTGGATAGTACACCGACATGGTGTGCAGCAGATTCCATGTGGATCGACCTGGAAATTTCTAGCATTTTTTTTGTATTTTCGGGACTTTTTTTGGTGGGAATTCAAAAAAAAAATGCAAACCTAATTCATCCTTATCTACGGGGCACCCATGCAGCTTTGCTCCTGTACTCGTACTTGGTGTTGGCTCGGATTTTTCGGATTCTGAAATTTGTTACACTTTTTTAGAAAAAATTTAAATTCCCACCTTTTTTCTTAATCTTTTCTGCCAATTCTCGACCCTTCTTCATCATATCCTCTACACTGACGCACGTTCGACACGGTTTTCCGTCTGGACCGAGCTCCATTTTCTGAAATAATGATGCAATTTGAGAATTTGCATATGAAAATTGAACATTTTAGGTTTTCTAGGTCGAAAAATTGCCTAGAATTACATAGAAAAAATGAAAACCTCAAAAAAAATCCAAGAAAACTTAGTTTTTCGCGATTTCTAGTAACACGGTGATTTTTTTCCTACATTTTTTTTGGTTTACACGGCCACGAAAAGTGGAGAAAGCTAGGCCAGGAGAAGGCGATTTTTGAATTCCCGCCGGCGGGAATTCAAAAACGCAGTGTTAATTTCTCTTCCCTCACTGAATAAAACTTTGAAGACCAAAAATCGGCAAAAAATTTTCGAGGATTTTTAAAAAATTCCGAGCGTTTCTTCTAAATTTTATGAAGTTTATATGACGAAAAAATTAGGTCTCAAAAAACGATCCTTCATACTTAAAGACTGATTTGACGATGCTCACTTCTCGATGGAAGAGAAAGTTCCCACAAAGACAGCCACGGCCGGCGGACTAGAAAGCAGCAGGGCCGTGACCTAACATCCCAAAAAGGGCGGAGCTAACCAATCAGCGAGCGATTTTTTCGCGCCTTTTTTCCTTACAAACCGTTCCACTAAAAGGTAGGAAAAAAATCACCGTGAGTAAAAAAATAATCCGAAATTGATAGAATAATGCAAACGCGCTTCATCGGCACGCGCGAGAGAGTGAGAGAGGCGAGAGAAGCAGACGCGGGAGCCAGGCTTTTTTGAATTTTCAACGAATTTCAAGGATTTTATGGGAATTTTCGAGGGTTTTTCCGTTTAAAAACGAGTAAAATTCAAGGAAAATCATGAAATTAAAGAAATAAAAGGAAAAATGAGACAAAAAGAGAGAAAACCTGGAAATCTTTTCATACAAGAATTTGTTTGCTTTAAAAATACACAATTTGTTTACACTATTATATCAGATGGCGAATTTTGCTGATAACTTTCTCCACTTTTTTTCCTTATCATTTTCCCGCACTTGGAGAAAAAAGTAGAAATTTGTTTGGAAAAAAGTGTTTTTTTTGCAGACAAAATGAGCGGCGCAAACCAAATCGCAGCCAAAACGAGCGGCGAAAAAATGTTGGAGCGATTTGAGATCATTCTCAATTGGGATCAGACGAAAAGGGAGAAGGATGTAAATATTAAAAAAAATATATTTCAAATAAAAGTGATTTTTTCAGAAACTCATCCAAGAAGCAGTGGAAGTTTTCAATGGACTGAATACGGATGAGCTGGATTGGAAGAAGGAGGGAATGTACAATTTGACAATACCAATTATGAAGTTGGCCAAGAAAGTGCGGATTTTTTTGAAGAATAAAAATAGGAAAAAAAGCTGAAAATTCTATGCAAAAAATTCCAAAAATGAAGTGATTTTGGACCATTTCGGTCATTTTTGAAGATTTTTTATTCTGGCGAATTCAGAAGGCGTCAGACGACTTCTAGATGATTGTGGAGCTTTCAGAATGATTCAGAAAACGTCAGAAGGCTATTGGGAGGTTCTAGACTCAAAATATTCAAATTTTCATCATTTTTAGTCCCAAAATCGAGAAAATTCTTCAATTCTAAGCCTATAGACTATTCTTGGCCTAGTTTTGGTAATTTTTGCACTATTTTGACCCAAATTTGATTATTTTTAGCTCTAAAAAGTTCTACTAAATTCTGGAAAATTCGTTCGAAAAATTGTCAAAATTTTTCCTCCAAATTTTGGCGAAAATTCGACTGTTTTTTACCTAATTTTGGCCAATTTTGACCCAAAAATGACTCTGTTTTTCTTGCAGGAAATCGAAGAAAACCACAAAAAATGGACGAAATCTTTGGAAGACGACACTGTAAAACGGCTCAAACTCAAGACCACCTTATTCGAATTATCCATGAAATTTCTGAAAATGTGCTGTCGTCAACAAGAGGAACTCCCCGGCGACATCCCATGGATCCCATTCTGCCTTACGATTCTCAGCTTTGAATACAGTATCTCTGAAATGGAGACGGACGTCTCGATTGTGCTTCTGAGATGTACACAATCGTCGAAAATCCAATGGCTTCAACACAAGCATTTGCGAAGTCTTTGGGAATTCTGTTGGCAGCGAATCGAGAAGAATCCGAAGGAGGAAGTGGTGAAGAATTATGTGGAAGTTGCGGTGGAGGTGATGAAGAATGTGGATTTTTCGGTTTATGAGGAGACGAATTCGGCGATTTCGGTGGTCCGGAAAGTCATTGGGACGCTGAAGATGGCTGGTGGAGGGGAGCAGGAAGGAAGGTATGCGGTTTTTTTTAAGGAAAATTTTGGTTTTAAAATGAAGAATCTGAAGGTCTAAAAACATCAAAAAATGGAAGAAATTGGCCTAAAAATTGAGTTTCTGGGGGTCCTTCAAATAGAGAAAAATTTGACTTCGAAATCGAAAATTTTGGGAAAAAGTGGTCTAGATGGATTCAAAATCCGAGAATTTGGAGACTGTATATTATGGGGATTCAGATGACGTCGAGAAGATTCAAGGCGATAATAAGGGGGTCTGTCGAAGATCAGAAGAAGTTCCAGATGACGTCAAAGATTCAGAAGACGTGTCCAGGATGCTCTCTGGAGTCCGCGAGATTCAAGTGTTCGGAAGCAATTTTTGGACTTCACAGGCTTGCAAAACGGTACATCGTTCAAAATTCGCGCTCATTTTTCGTTTCAGACGCGTCGCGTGCTCGCGTGTCAGAAATTCGCTGCGCGGCAACTCACAGTTCAGTGTTCTGTGGCCGAAAAAATTGGCACGCTGCCAAATCGAGTGCGACAAAGCGCGTTTTCGCGGTGTACCGTTTGCAAGCCTGTGGGACTTCTGTAGTCAGCTAGGACAATTCGGAAGAACTTTAGGCGATTCCGGAGGATTCTGATGATTGGGAAGTAGTCGAATATCAGAAACAGTTCCAGATGACGTCAAAGATTCAGAATGCATATCCTGAAGGCTCATCTGGAATCCGCGGCGCACAGCGCCCCGAAACTGGATCCCGCGAAAAAAAGCGTTTGAAATTAGCCGCAGAGCGCGCTTGCTTTTTCAAGCCATTTTCAGCCAAATATTTTTCAAACGGCTCGTTCTCGGCTAAAATCGAATGAAAAATAACGGGACTACCTGGGAAAGGAAGAGCAAGTCTTTTTTTATCAGAATCATAACATTTAACCCATCAAATTGTGATAACGGAAGAGAAATTCAACGAGAAAGCAAAAATTCGCATTTTCAGCCACTTTTTTCGAAGGAAAATGGCATTTTCTGTTGTTTTTTCAAGTGATACGTTAGCAAAACCTACTCTTCTTCATTCAAACATTGTCCGGAACGTCTGTTATGACAATAGAGACCGAAATAAACGACCAATCTACTGGTTTTCCTCTTCTGGTTATAAAAAAGATTCCTTTGCTGAAAACTGTTATTCACACGTTCAAAGGTATTTAGAACCCCTGAGAAACGTAACTTCGTTTGTTGTGGAGCGCTCACTGACCATTTGATGTCAAAATTTGGGTCTGTCTTCAGTTTCAAATTGAAATGGGAAATCACCGTTGCAGCAGCGAACGAGGAAATGTCACAAATCAGCGAGAACTTCGAAAATTCTTGTCAGAAACTCTTTTGTTTGACACAAAACTCGTGAAGAAACGTTTTGAAACCATTTATTGGTCCATGAAAACACAAAAAACGGAGCAACAGTAAAAAACGTGCTCAAGCCGAGAATGAGGCCATTCCGGCTCATTCGCAGGTTTCATTTGCTTATATTTAGTGTGGCATTGTTCTACCTGATTCATTTTAAGTTTCTCTCCCCTTTCAGCATATTTTCATTACGAATTTTTCACAAAAAATTCCATTTTCCTTCGAAAAAAGTGGCTGAAAATGCGAATTTTTGCTTTCTCGTTGAATTTCTCTTCCGTTATCACAATTTGATGGGTTACATGTTATAAATCTGATAAAACAAGACTTGCTCTCCCTTTCCCAGGTAGTCCCGTTATTTTTCATTCGATTTTAGCCGAGAACGAGCCGTTTGAAAAATATTTGGCTGAAAATGGCTTGAAAAAGCAAGCGCGCTCTGCGGCTAATTTCAAACGCTTTTTTTCGCGGGATCCAGTTTCGGGGCGCTGTGCGGCGTCCTGAAATTTGAAATTCGAAATCTGGAGCGCTTTCAAAAGTTTCGAAATACGAATTTATCAAGATAAGGGCTCTCAGGCGCTCTGGCATGCTTCAGATTCTGACGAATTCTGATGTTAACTCGATTGATCGATTCTAGAAGTCATCAAAATTAGAATCAAAATTTCTGGGGAAAAGTGGTCTAAATGGATTCTGAAGGCATCGCAGAAGATTCGAAAGATGCTTAGAGGATTCTGAAGTTGTCTAGAAGGCTCGCGAGGGTTTGAGAAGATTTTTACGACGTCACAAGTATTCTGAAGATGTTGGAAAGATTCAAGAAGATTCTAAAGACCGTGGAAGCTCCAGACGAGATCTAAGGATTCTAGGAGACTGTAGAAATTCTTGAATGCGTCAATGTCCCTATGGGGATTCAGAAGACGTCGAGAAGATTCAGGAGGATTCTGATGATTGGGAGGTAATCGAAAATCAGAAGAAGTCAAGAATTCAGACGACGTCTTCATGAGACTCCTCAGAAAACCGCGACGTCCAGAAATATGAAATTCAGAATCTGGGGCCCTTCCAAAAGTTTCGAAATACGAATTTATCAAGATAAGGTCTCTCAGGCGCTCTGGCATGCTTCAGATTCTGACGAACTCTAATGTTAACTCGATTGGTCGATTCTAGAAGTCGTCAAAATCGGAAAATCCTCAAAATTCTCTACTGATCTATATAATTTTTATCGATATCGATGCACTATGCGCTGAGATGGAACTCAAAATATTGATCAAATAACTAACACTGGAATTTTTTTCAATTCAAATTTATTGGTTGACAAGAAAAGCTGAGTCTGAGTATAAAACGGAGTGTCATGTAAAATATGAAAATGACAAGAAGATATAAAAATTGCACTCGAAACAACAACAAAAAACATGTTTAAAAAACCTAGAAATTCCAAAAAATCAGGCCATCTCATCGACCTCTTCCAATGGCTCCTCCTTCACAACTTTCTCGGCAATTCTAGTACATCCCGAGCATCTGAATTCCTTTGTCCACTTCCGCTGAGAAATCCCTGCACACTTTAGATGAATCCATTCATCGCATCCCAAACACAAACAGGTACCACACTTGGCGACTTTCTGGCACTCTGGACATTTCCAGACTTGTTTCGGCGTATTCTGAGCTTTCGGCTTGTTCTCCTTGGCAACGGTGTTGGCTGTGGAAGTGGTGGCCTTCTCCTTTTTGTCCATTCCAACCATTTCTTTTGGGAAGGACACTTTAGGCTTCTGAATCTTTGGAGGACGGGTCTTTTGGAGCTGGGTGGAGGTTCCAGGAACTTCTTGGATCACTGGGAGGCTTGGAGATGGCTTCTTCTGAATCTTGCTAGCTAACTCCTGAATCTCTTGCTCGCCAATTTTCCGGAACTTGAAGATCTTGGCTGGAACAACTGAAGTAGCTTCCATTGGTCTGACCAACTTGGAGGGTCCTGGCATTTTTGAAGCAAGCTCCGCCCCCATGTTGGCCAACTCCTTCTTTTTCTGCTCAATATCCTTCTTACGAGCTGGCTCCAGATCCTTCGAGATGAATTTGACTTTCTTCGGAGCAGCAACTGACTTCACAACTGGCTTCTGAGCCTCTGTAAACATCGGCTTGACACGCTTTGTCGTAACTGGCTTCTTGGCGACCACTGGCTCTTCCTTTTCGCCGGCCACAGGGATATGCTTGGCTCTCTTCGGTGCAGGTGACTTCTTCACTACTTCTTCTTCCTCCTCCTCCATTTCCATCTGCTTCCACGTCCTCTTCCGCTCCCGCTTCCCAGTCACCGGCAGCACCGAACTCAAAACTCCAGCAGTCTTCGGAGCCTGAAGCTCCCTGAGCTCCCTCTTCTTCGGCTGCCCACTTGCCAACCATCTGTCCCACCACTGGCACGGCTTACGGTTTTCGAGAAGCTTCTCTGCGGCTTCCTCGCCAACAAAAGTCCGGACACAAACATACTCAATGTCTAGACCGGACGCGACATCGGCGAGAATTTGTTCGAATACTGTAGGGACTTCTGGCTCTTCTTCGACGTCCTGGGCGGGGACCTCTTGGGCTTGCAGTTGTCTGTAGAGATTGATTTCTGGTGATTCGTCTTCGTCGACGATCTCCTTCTTTGGGGACTTGAGGATCATCGGATTTTGGGTTCTGCCCACGGGTAGCGGCTTAGAGAGTGGCTTGTGTTCTTCTGGCTGCTTCACGGCTTCTAGCACTGGAAATGTTAGAATCTTGGGGTCAGTGATTCGAACAGTCGTTCCAATTGCTGAGTCGTCAGAGCATCCCATGGACTTCCAGTAGGCGTCGCTGTCCCGCTCGTCCTTTTGCATCTGTGCCAGCTGAGAAGCCGATGGTTGAATAGTGCCCTCTTCGAGATAATCGAAGTAGTGGGGAAGCTCCTTTTTTGGAGATTTGAGCATTTTTCGATCTGCAAAATTTGATGAGTTTAGAAGAGGGGAACAGAGAACAGAAAGTGGGGAAAAGGAAGGAAACTGAGGCAAAAGGAGAGAGCGATTCCGGAGGTTCAGACGCAACTGAGAAGATTATGAAGAAAGATTCAAGAGAGTCTAAGAAAATCCAATAAAATGATAATTTCTAGATGTTTTTTTTTATCGACAAGGCCGTTCCTCCCACCCCCTTCCCTCTTCTGGTGCACACGCAACGCGCGGGAAACGCGACGCAGTCTGTCGTGAGAGGGGCGGAGCGAGACTGTATAAAGGGGGGGGGGGGTGAGATAGTGTGTACGTGATGAGAGAGGGGGGAGGCCAGAGAAATTTTGAATTTATCTGGAACACATGGTTAGAGGGAGAGAGGGTCCGTAGGATAGACAAAGACGGAGCAAGGAGCGCGGGGAATTCGAATTTGAATTTTAGAAATTCAATTCTGAGAAGGCACCGGGATGAAGTGTGATCATAACGAAGCAATTTAGAAATCCAAATTGGAGCTGGATTCTTTGATATTCTGAAAAGTCACATCCCCTAGAAAGCTCTACAAATTCAAAGAATTCGAAGATTCTAATAAGGTTGAATAGATTCGGAGGGATTCTGAAGATGATGGGAGGCTTCATGGGTGATTCCAACCGATTTTGGGTGGTCCAGACGAGTCTTGGAGACGTCAGAAGGATTCGGAAGACCTATGGAACTCGGAAGTATTGGGCAAGACTTGACACGGATTCTGACGATGTTGGAGAGTTTCAGAAGACGTTAGAAAAGTTCAGAAGCCCTCTGAGATTTCGAACGACTTCTGAAGATTCAATGCGGATTCTGACGATGGTGGACGAAGTCGGCATGAAACAGAAGACTTCTAGAAGATTCCGAACAATTCAGGATGATTCTGAAGAAGTTCAATGGAATGATAATAGTTCTTTGCAAGCGGTCGAAAAATTCTGGACAATTCTGAAGACAGTTGAATGCTTCTGAACGATTCTAGGAGTGTCGGAAGGCCACTAGAAACTTTTGAATGCTGCAAACGGATTCTGACGGAACCTGAAGGCTTCTGGAGAAATCTTAAGGATGCCGCGTTCTGGAGACTTCTAGAAGCATCAATGTTATCGTTTTTTTCGGAGCTCCTCCCTAGCCTGAAAAATCTGAAAACTCCTGAAACAATCCAGATTCTTTATGAATCTGTCAATCTGAAAAATTCAAGATCCAACAGAGGTTTTCTTTGAATCAATCACAAATTTATTATATACTCAAAAAATATTCAATTCATAAATATCATCAGTTGTATGTCAAACGGGTGGAAAAGTGGCAAAGAAATGGGGAGGATCAAGATCATGTTGGGAGGAAATAACACCGAAAAAATTAGCAAGAGATGAGGAAGAAGAAAAGGAAATGATAAAAATTATGAGTAGATAATAAGGTAAATAATGAGGGATCATTTCATTATAACCCCCCGTAAAACACTGTTAAACCCCCCCCCTGGATAAACGTTGGAATAACCCCCCACAAACCGGTAAAACCCCCCGTCACAGTGCAGCATTCCACTTGGACCCCCCGCATTCCACTTGGACCCCCGCATTTCAATATAGCCCCCCCAACATTTCAATATAACCCCCCAACATTTCAATATAACCCCCCAACATTTCAGAGGAGGGGGGGTATAAAAATGTTTTTTTTTTTGGAGGGGGGGTATAAAAATGTTTATCATGCTGCCGAGCAAACGCGAAAAT
This sequence comes from Caenorhabditis sinica, assembly GCA_963932045.1. Classification (NCBI taxonomy): domain Eukaryota; kingdom Metazoa; phylum Nematoda; class Chromadorea; order Rhabditida; family Rhabditidae; genus Caenorhabditis; species Caenorhabditis sinica. The sequence goes on along the minus strand of OZ009942.1, from coordinate 19,738,460 downwards.
CATTGTTTATTCTTGTTTTTTTTACCTAATTTTACAGTTTTTTTTTCAATTTTCTCTTAATTATTCTCTATTTCTAACATAAGCTATAAATATTATTCAAGTTCGTCGAGATGAGCCTCTCTACGCTGAAGAGTGTGAGTGACGTTCGTCTTCTAGTCCCAACAGAAGAAGCTGCCCTTCAACTTCTTATCAACGAAGGAATTTTGAAGGATCATAGATGCTGTAAGAAGTGTGGTCGTCTGATGCGTCTTCGCCGCAGAAAGGACACATATGAGGTGAGATATGTGAACATACATGCAAGTAAATGTATTATTTAGCTCCGTTGTCGTTATGAGAAGAATCGTGACTGTTCAGTGGAAGGAATCCGGAACGGAAGTTGGTTTGCGAAGACTCGAATTCCACTGAAGGATGCAATCCTTCTGGTTGTCTGTTGGATTAATCAATATTCTTCGAAGCAAATCATCCAAGAAACTGGATTGAGCCCAACTACCATCGTTGATTTTCGCAACTTTTTGCGAAATGCGTGCACTTAGTAAGTCTAAGATTGACAAACAAAGAAATACCAGATTACTTTGCAGTATCGTGGGCACTTATCCTCAGCTTGGTGGTGCTGGTAAAATCATCCAGGTGGATGAAACTGCTTTACATACTCGCAAGTATGGTCGTGGTGAAAAGGAGAGAGAATTGACTTGGATTCTCGGCGCCATTGAGTACCCTGGCCGTCGCTGCTTCATGCAGATTGTGGAGAATCGCACAGCGAAGAATCTTCTCCCCATCCTCAGACAGTGGATCCATCGCGATTCGGAAGTTTGGACGGATTGTTTTAAATCATACGGAACGCTAAACCGCTTTTTCGCTGTTCATGAGTCCATCAACCACAGTGTGGAGTTCACCAAAACGCGTCCAGATGGCACCGTCATTCATACCAATGCCATCGAAAGTCTCTGGCAAAGGCTTAAGCAACCACTGAAGGCAAGCAATGGCACTTCAGAGACTCTTCTACCATCGTACGTCGATGAGATCACAGTTCGTGAATGGGAGCAAGCCGATTTCGCTGAGAAAATTTGGGGTTTTATCAAGGACTTCCAATGTTAATCCAGTTTCAATGTTCTCCCTTTTTTAAATATATTTTTTGTTGAATTTGTTGTTATTTTTGTTGAAAAACAATTGTTGAATTTAATTCGTGTTCTTTTTGTTAATGTTTATGGTTCTTGTAGCCAATTTACTTCTTGATTTGAAAAATTCCCGCGCTATTCCGAAAATAGGTTTCTCTAGGGCTTTTAGAAGAAGGTGGGGGGGGGGGGGTCCATTTAAATTCCAATAAAGCCCCCCTTCATTTCAAGATAACCCCCCACATTTCAATAAGGGCCCCCAAATTGGTCAGGTGGGGGGTTTTACCGATTTAGGCGTTTGGGGGGCTTTAAAAGCATAGTGTGGGGGGCTTAACTGAAAGATTGCCAGGGACTTCAATATGACCCCCCAAATCAACGGTGGGGGGTTCATTTGTATTCCAGCATATCCCCCCAAGCGAAGATTTCATTTAAACCCCCCACCATTATAACCCCCCGCATTTCAACGGGGTGGGGGGTTATTCCTAGAGGGGTGGGGGTATAAGTGGGTGGGGGGTTATAATGGAATATTCCCAATAATGATAAAAATAACAAAAATAGCGAAAAAAATCAAGTAGACATCACCAAAGAGGAACTCGAAGAGATTGCGGAACTCACAGAAGAGCTCGCCATGGAGCATCCAGAGCATCTGAAGTCCTCCGTCCACTGCCGAGCCGAAATCCCAGCACACCTCAGATGGACCCATTCGTTGCATCCATAGCATATGCAAGTCCCCTGCCGACTCTTCTGATGACATTCCGGGCAGAGATATACCTTCATCTTCTTGGCATTGGATTTCGGCTTGGAACCAGAACCAGAATTGGCCAATTTGGCGGCCTCCTTTGCGGCTTCCTTGGCCTTCCTCTTCCGCTCCTTTCGGGCCGCTCTCCGTGCCGCCCGTCTGGCCTCTTTCCGCTTGGCCTTCTCAACCGCCTGTGCTGCCTGCCTCTGCTCCTCGTCAAAGTCCCTGCGAGCTTGAGCCATGAATTCCGGGTCGAATTTGAAGCGGAACGTGATTTTCTGTGGTTCTGGTTTGGCGAGGTCTGGGGAAACGGCTGGCGCGGGATCGACGTTTTCTGGCTTGGAAGCTTCTTCGGCAGTCCTGCGGTGTTTTTTGATGGATGCAGCGATTTTGCACGCTCTTGAGAAGGATTCAGGCGTCGGAAGGATTATCCTACTGAACAATCGGATTTTCGGTGGGTCTTCCGTCTTCGCTGGTTCTGATGGGACATCTTTTGGCACCTCTTCTGGAGCAACGACGGGATTGGATTGAAACTTCTGGAGATCCTCTGGTTGGGCATCGGGCGCTGGGACAGCTTCAGACTTCTTGGAGTTCTCAGGTTCTTGGAATGTCACCTTTTTGGGTACGAGGACGTCTGGAGCGACTACCATCGCAGATTCAGACTCAGTTGGCTTCTGAACCTTCCGCTTCTTCTTCTTCTTCTTTGGAATAACGATCTGAGGTTCAGCAGACTTCTGAATCTCCTTCTTCTTCGGAATCACAATTGGGGTCTCGGCCTTCACTTCTATCTTCTGTTGCTCCTTTTTCAACGATAACACCTTCTGCCTCTTGGTGAGGGAAACCTCTTCGATCTTCTGAATCTTCAAAGGTGGCTCTGGTTGCCTTGAGTCCAATTTACGCGGCCGTTTCTTCGATTCGGCTTGCGGTGACACTGAAGCTTCCTTTATCGGCCGTTTTTTCTTGTACGGACCTCTTTTCTGAGGTATCCACTTCGGGTGATGTTTCTGGTCCCCTGAAGCCATTTTGGGACGCATCAGCCTCAGAATCTCCTCTTCCTCTCTCTTCCGCTCCTCACGTTCCTCTCTCAACGCCTCTTGCTCTTCCTTGATCCTCTGCTTCGCCAATTCTCTGTCGGCCTGCTTCTGCGCCTTTAGCCTTTTCTTCTGCCGTGTCAGCCATTTTTCTCCATCCTCTATCGACTGGTTGCGAAGCATGATGTAGTCCTCGTCGAGCTGCGGATTTTTCTCCCAATCCCGGAGGCACTGGTCGAAGTAGGAGGGAAAGTGGAAAGGTGGTTCATTATCATCAAGTTCTGGCGTGGGCTCTTTTTGAGGTGAGCGTAGGAAGGGAAACTCAGTGAGAATGTGCTCGGGTAGTTGGAGATACGCCATATTTTGTTACCTGGAAATTTAAAGGTTTAACGGAATAAGAGGGGAAAATGCGATCAAAGGATGAGAGGAAATGAGGATCGATTTTAAAAAATGAGGGAGAAAAACTGGATAGAGCAAGAAAGGGCAGCTAGAGCCTCCAGGATTACATCCCTTGGAGACCCAGATTGTGAAGGAAACGGCTCAAAAAACGGGGAAACGGAAAGATAAGCCATGCAGTTGGCATGGAGACCCCCTTATCTGAGCAAATCTAATCTGATGAAGTGGGTGGCAAGCGTTTTTTGCCCATGTGCAAACGGAAATGTCCCTCACTTTTGGACAGAGAGCATGAACAGAAAAGGGGCAGAGAACGAGAGGAGAGGATTTGAATATGATGGGGGCAATTAGCCGTTTTGATGTTATCTGTGTGAAGCACGCCGCGACGCGACACGCGTCGCAAGCTTGTTGACAGTTGATATGATGTAATGTCAGATGGTAGAAAGAGGAGGTTGGAAAACGGGAGAATCGGGCAATGAGAAAAAGAAGAATATCTCGGATTCTATCTGAAAGTCTAGATCGATTCTGAGACACTAAGGAGAATTTAGATGCGCTCAGAAGGATTCAGGAGGCTTCTCGAGAATTCGAAATTTTTAGAGGATTCGGAAGGAATCTGAAAGTGTCGAAGAATCCTGGAAGCTTTAGAAGATCTGAAGGGCTTGGTGAGCTCAGAGGGATTCAGAAGGCTTTAGGAAAGCTCGAAAAGGTTAAAATATCCGAAGAACTTCCAGAAGACGTCATGAATACAGAATTTGTCTTCAGTAGTCCCTAGAAGACCCATTAGAATTGGCGATACTCAGGAACCTGGTATTCAAAATCTAAGATCTTCACATTAAAATCCATGGATTCTGCAAAGTTGAACATTGATCAGATCCAGAAACTGATAACTTAAGATGAAGTCAAAATCAGAATCTGCAGGAAATTCTCGAATCTGTCTTCACGATTTTCATCGAAATTGGTCCACTGATTTTCGAAATACAGCTTTTTCCATTCCTCCAAGATGCCAACTTCTGAATGCTTATTACATATATCCGTATTTCTGTAGAAGCACACAGCAAAGCCTTGGAATCTGAATTGAAGCGAAGAAGAAGCCGAAGATTAGCGAGTTCAATACATCCATAGTCCATATTTATCCCAATCTGAGTCAGAAAAGGAGAGGAAAACATGGAAAACTCGAGAAGCGAATAGCAGTCATGTGGTGCTCGTGAGAAATTCAAAATAGAGAGAAAGAGGAAAAATATAATGATGATGATGTTATGCCAGAAGAGGGGAAAGCACTAGAAATGGTCACCATGGAGATATTCTGTTAAATAGAAGGAGAAGGTGTAATTTGAGCAAAGTTTGTTCAAAACTGGAAAAGTTTACATTCAGAAGAAGAGAAATCCCTCGAAATTCAAGATTTTCAAGTGGATTTTTGGAATAGAGAGACTGGAGACTTCCTCTTGCTTATGCTGTCAGATTAGGAAATGTATAAATTTCAAGACCGAAACTGATGGTTTCTGATTGCTCATCGTTGCTAGAATGCTTTGGATTCTGCTCTGAGGAACAGTAGGAACGTTGACTAACTCCAGGAATCAGTAGCCAGTGAATAGATTTGAATTCCAACAAAATCAACTGGAAATGCCTGCGAATTCCGACCAATGGTCGAAGGGATTCAAATGGAAGAACGTCTTTAAAAATCTGATTTCTCGACAAATTTCAAAAATTCGAAATTAGATACACTAAAGTCAAGAACCCGTGTGCTCTGGACGTCTTCTTAGTTAATGACGTCATCGGAAACGGCGGGTTTTTTTAGTTGAGCTCATCAAGAGAAGAAAAATACTTACTATCGGAAACCGACAACCATAAGCAAGCTATAAAGGTCACGGAATTTTACATAGATCTCTTTAGGAAATTCCAGAAGCATCCCAAGCAGGCTGGCCAGATGGGCCTAGTTTTTTAACGAATTTTGTTAAAAAAGCAACGAAAAAGGGCTGGAACTGGACTTTCAGAACCATCAGACGATCGCCCTGGAGTTGCTTGAAATCGAGCCCTCCAAATCGAGAGTGTCCTTTTTGAAGAAGAAATGGCCTAAAAGCGGCCTCAAATCGATCCATGACGTCAGACTGGACTCTCCGTGAGCAGCTTTCTCCCAGTGAGCAGACCGGTTAAAACCAAACCGGATTTTCACGAAAAGTGGCCGAGGACTTGAAGGAATTAGGCACAAAACTCCCTGAATAGGAGCTCAACGAATTTGAAAACCTGGCCCAAAATCCAGCCTAAAAGCGCCCATTTCCACCTAAAAACTGCTTCAAAACCACTGGAATTTACCCAAATTTTGTCGGGAAAACGAGCTGAAACCTAGTGGAAATCCGAAAGAATTTTATAGAAAAACACACACCGTTTGGAACAAGAAGTCGAAGAAGAAGAACGAGAAATCCAATGACGAATAGTGAAGAAGAGAGAGAAAGTGTGTGTTTGGGGGAGAAGAACTGAATGCGTTTATTTCCATTCGCCCCTCTCTCGCTATCGTTTCTCTTTTCGCCGTTTTCTCGTGTTTTCGTTTTCCTTCCATTCCCTCTGGCTCTCTCTAGCCCGATGCCGAAGTGGGCGCTGCTAGTCAGAGAGAAAAAGGTGTCCGCAACGCAACACGCGACGCGCACACACGCACACGACAAAATGCGGATGTATTAGGGGGAATGAAGAGAAAGCGGAAGCAAGAATGAACTACGTAATCGAGAAGAGGGATTAGTTAGATATTGACTGCTGCATGGAAAATAGAGGGACTGGAATTTGCTAAAAAGTCGCTCGAAATGGACTGAAGACGAAGGAAAATGAAGAAAACTCGAGATGAAGAAAGCGAAGAAATTTTCGAAAATTGAGCTGAAAACGGCCTGAATTAAGTTGAATTTGAATCAGAGTGCCCTAATTTAGGCTAATTTTGCCTAAAATTGGCTTAAATACGGTCAAAAACAACATAAATCGACCCCGAACTAGCTACAAATAGTCGAAAAATGAAGAACGGCTGAAATCTGGAAACCGAAGAATTTGGCTTAGGATGGTCTAAATTGGAGAATAATGGCCTAAATTCAATCTAAATACACTGAAGTTGGCCTGGATTCGACGAAGCGGACTAAAAATGACCCAAACATCCCAAAATTGAACTGAATCGGATCAAAACTGCTTGTAACAGACTAAAAAAGCCAAAAATGTCTTGGTGTCAACTTCAATTTGCCCAAAAATAGTTCAAAATCGCCGAAATTCTGATCAAATCTGCTTAAACTGAACTGAAAACAGATGAAATTCGGCATAAAATTGTCCAAAAATGGTCTAAATTTAGCTTGAATTACACTGGAAACGGCCTAAACTTGTCAAACAGAACAAGGGGAAAATAGAGAATCGATTTTTCTCTTTTTGAGTGTAAAAATCAACGGCGGAAGGTGGTTTCGGTGACGAAAAAGTGATGAAATGTTGGCTAGTTTTATAGAAATAAGAAGGAGGAAATATGGGGAAATTTTACAAAACACAGAATCAGAAGACGTGGGAGTCTTGGAAAAGTTAGAATCTTCTAGATTCCAGAATCATGAATCAGAATCCTGGCGAAGTCAGTTTCCCCAGAACTTCTGAATCTCAGTACTTATGAGTCTCAGAATTCTCCAGAATATCATCTTCCGTCCGAACCGCGGAAATTCAGAATACAGAGTTCTAATCAGAAGAACTCCGATTCTCAAAATGCCAGAATTTCCATGACTTCTAGGATCTCAAAATTTTTAAAATTCAAATTCCCGCCAAAACTCCTAACTGTTCTTTGATTTCAGATGGACCATCAAGCGAAAATATTTCGTCGTCTACGCCACCCAATTCGTCGTCCATCGTTGGGGACTCGAAGCACGAGATTTTATTCTTCGCGAGATTTTCCACATCACTGATCAGCTCATCTCACTGATTGCTGTCAAGCAGACCAAGGAGATGTTGGAGTCAGAGGTTTGTTTTTTTATTTTTTTTATTGAATTCGGAGAGTTCGAAGTGATTTTGGGACAAATTTGAGTGCAGAATTGAGCCAAAACGAGTAATAATGGTCCAGAAAAGTGGAGAAAAAACTGGACGATGAGGAACAGAAAATAACAAAATTTGTGCTGCTAAGAAACATTTCAAATTCTATCTACTATATAATTCAGAAAAAATAACACAGAATTCAGAAAAATTTCGCGCGCAACTAATTAGACATACACTCTCAGAGAAGGCCAAGAATCAAAAGAGAAAAATATTCATATTTTGTTTTGACTTTTGAATGTGAGAAGAAGAAAATTTGAGAAAAAGGGCGCCCAAAACTCGAGCAACCTCCTAATTAGAGAAGCAGAAGTATAAGAAATTTGAGAATTAGGGGGTTGAAATATGGCTATATCTTACATGCTCCATATGATTCAAATATATAGCTATATAGCAAAATACATAGGGAACATCTTAGGAGTCCCTGGGACTGGAATAAGGACGAACGGAATTCTGGATGAAAGGTGGCAAAAAATGAGCCATTTTGAGAAATATTGGCCCAAAATTTGACCCAAATGACTCAAAAATTATCTTGAAGGCATCTAAAGAATTCTGAAGAGGTCTGGAAGCACTTAGAGGATTCTGAACGAAATTGAGTCAAAAATTGGTGGAAAATTATCGAAAAATGATGGAATTTGAGCCTGGCGTATTCTGAAGACGTCTGACGGAATCTGAAGAATTCTGGAAAAATCTTGAGGTTTCAAAGGAATTCTATTGGATTCTGAAGCGCTCGGAGCACCCTGGAAGCTCTAGACGACGTCCAAAAATTTTTTTAAATCCTGACAGCTCTTGGAGACGTCACTCATTCTAACGTCTTCTGATTTTTCAGGTCTACATGATGCGCCTCGTCGACGACATCATCAAACTCTCCACAATCGACACCCTCCATGGACACCGTACCATCAACGCGGCCACCGAAGCAAATGCACTGAAACTAGCGAAGACCGTCATTCAGAAGTCCCTCGAATCGATGCTCAAACAATTCTCAATGTCGCTTGCGTTTACAGTACCCGAGGATACTGTACGAATGTTGGCGAGATGGTTTTTGGCGGAAATTCGATGGGAAAATGGGGAGATGAGGCTTGGCGAAGAGTCGATGGAGTCGACGCAGAGTGAGAAGAATTCGGGAGATCAATGGAAGAGGAGGAGGATGGAGAGGGAGGAGTATACGTTGGAAGGTAAGAAAGACGAAAATTTGGATAAAAATCGACAATCTACGGCTGAAAATATGCTATTTTAGGCATAAATAGACAGTTTTTGACCAAAAATTGACAATTTCGAGCGAAAAATCAGCAATTTTAGACCGGAAATGTATTGTTTTAGACCAAAAATAGACGATTATAAACCAAAAACACCTGAAACAGACACTTTTTGACTTGAAATGGACAGTTTTCGACTAAAAACAGACTTCTGTAGGCCGAAAATAGACCACTGTGAGCTTTGAATAGACTAATTTATACAGAAAATAGACATTTTTTGACCAAAAATCGATAATTTTAGGCCTAAAATTGCCCATTTTAAATCGAGAATTGACAATTTTGGACCGAAAAAGCTAATTTTATAACAAAAAAATCGCTATTTTCGACCGGAAATCGGTAATTTTTGGCTCATATTCGGCCGTTGTAGACAAAAAATCGTCCATTTTCGACCAAAATTAAACTATTTCGGTCCTAATTTAGTCTTTTCTAGTCTCATTTTACGCTGTTTAGATCGAAAATGGACTATTTTGGACCGATTTTCGGTTATTTTCACCCAAAACTTGACGATTTTTTATTCTTCTGAAGGCTTCCCAAATGAATCTAAAATTTCAAAAGTTTGAATTCCCTCCATTTTTTCCAGATCTCATCCATCTGCACTACGGATCCACCATCGAAAACAAGCATTCCGCGTGGACTGGCGCTCTTCAAATCCTCACCGAAATCCTCAAGTCCGGACGTTTGGACGCGAAAATCACCGAGAGAATCGTCACGATTCTATGGGAAAAACGAAAAAGCTACACTTCTGAATCGCTCCGCGTCGCCTTCTGTCGCCTACTATCTACAGTAATCTCGACGACGGCGGCGAATTTGAAATTTGGATTTTTGAAAATCCCATCGATCGACTCGATTTTGAAGTATACACTTTCCCTGATGCCCAATATCATCTCGCTCCCGGATGCGTCGATTTTGACGGAGAGGATTCTGAGATTCAGAAGACGTGACGTCTCCAAAGAGGGAATCCGACTAATTTGGGATACTGTATCAAGGACCAGTCCAGGAGGGTGCTCGGAGGTGATGAGAGTGATCTCGGCGTTGATTTCGTGTACAGAATTTGAAGAAAACTCGAGATTTGGGAACAGTGAGGAGGAGGGAGATGTAGGGAGATGGAGGTGAGGATTTTGAGCCAAAAACGAAGAAAAATGGGCAAAAATGACTCGGAAAGGATTCAAAAGACGTCAAAAAGATTCTGGAGGATTCTGAGTAAAATTTGACAAAAAATGAGCCATTTTGAACCAAAAATGACTCCGAACGGATTCAGAAGACGTCGGATTTTGAAGCCATTCGGAGCATTCTAGAAGCTCTTGAAGCCCTTAAAAATTTCAAATTTCCCGCCGAAAATTTCCCGCATTTTTCCAGCCTCCGAAAAGACGTCATCGAATGGTTGTTGGCGGATCCGAATGCTCATAGTCACAAGTTGATTGCCGAACTTTGTCAATATCATCCACAGTTTTGTTACGAGACGGAGGAACCGAATATAGGTAGGGAAATATGGAAAAATAGGCAAAATTGACCTGAAAATCATGAAAAATGACCTAAAAATCATAAAAAATGGGTCAAAATTGATGAAAAATGGTCCAATAATCATGAAAAATGATTTTAAAATCATGAAAATCGAGTCTACATTGTCCTAAATTGACCTTAAAATCATGAAAAATGAGCCGAAATCGAGGAAAAATGATTCAAAAATCATGAAAAATGGCTCAAAAATCATGAAAAACAAGCCAAAATTGATGAAAAATGACCCCCAACAAGTGGGCGGAGCCTAAATTTGATAGGCTCCGCCCACTTTGAGGGGTACAATTTTCAACATTTTGACCTTATCTAAGCCTAAAATCCCCCAAAAATCGCTTTTTTTTCCAGATGATCGCCTCCTCCGAGCCCTCAAACAGTGTCATCTGATCACCACGCCTTCAACTTCAGAATTTTCTGAATCCTCAGAAGACGTCACCATCAAGAATTCAGAATCCAGAAGACCCATCGACTGCAGAATCCAGGAAATCGTTGACTACGTCGACGGGCGGCTCAAAAATCTGTTGTCTGCAGAGCTAACGTTGCCGATTTTTGTGCTCAGCTACGAATTTTCGTTGGCATTTCCAGAGTGTTCGTTTGATTTTGATGTGAGTTTTTAAAGGGAAAATGAGCAAAAATGAGCCCATGGCATTCTAGGTTATTCTAGAGTCCTCCAGAATTCTCCAGAAGCCTCCAGAAGCTTTCTAACGTCTCCAGGACCCCCAGGACCCCTAAACCTTGAAAATCTCCAAATTTATCCAATTATTCTTTTCCAGCGAATCCACAAACTTCTTCCGAAACTTATGGACCTCCTTGACCCTCCAGAAATCCTCAAATCCATCGAAGCCTTCTCGGAATGGCCGGCAGATTTGAATCTCCCGCCGAGTCTCCTCCAGAATTCTGGAGAACTTCTGATGACGTACCTCCTCAAAAATCTTCATAATCAGCTCATCGATTTGTCAAGATTCTCAGGAAAATCCAAAGAAATAGTGGAGAATTTGGCGGAGGATTACTGTAGAAAATTCGATGGAATTCGCGAGAAAACGGCGAAGTCGATGCAGTTCAATCGGTTAATTGAGGAATGGATTTTGAGAGAAACTGGCGATCCGTATGAGATGACGTCGCGATTTCAGAAGTTTTCATTTATGCTATCGCATCGACATTTGTTGAAAACGAGGGAGAGTATTATGTGAGTTTTTCGATGAAAAGTTAGAGAAATTAGAGCCAAAAGTGACCAAAAAAGTGTTGATTTTTGTTTAAAAATTACCAAAACAAGCTAAAAATGAATGAAAATGTTCAAAAACTACCAAAAATGACCGATAAATCTTTCATTTTAGGCCAAAAGTAGGCAAAATTGGTTCAAAATTATTAAGAATCGTTGATTTCCGCCTAAAAAATGGTGAAAATTTGACATCTGGACATCTGGAAATATGGAAATTTTCGACTTTTCCAACTCAGGACACAAAAATCTCGAACTTTAACTCAAAAATGGCTGGAAAATCTTGATTTTTGTCAGAGAAATCATGAAGTTTGAGCCAAAAATGGCTCAAATTTCACCCACAAACTTTCCCGAAAGAAAAAACGCTTTTTTCACCTAAAAAGTGGGCGGAGCCTAATTTTCAAAGACTCCGCCCACTTTTAGGGGTCATTTTTGTCGACTTTTCGGCTTATTTTTTAACGATTTTCTCAGATTTTTTATGGAAAATGCCTTAAAGATCATGGAAAATGACTCAAAAGTAATGAAAATGAACCCCTAAAAATGGGCGGAGCCTAACCTTCATTATTTTTCAGATCCTACTCGCAACAATCCCATCGCGAACAGTATTCCACCGACGAGGATCTTGTCATTTTCGACAAACTCACCTCCTCCACACTCCTTCAGAATCTCACAACCGGACGACGAATCGGTGGCTACACCCTCGACCCATCTACAGTATCCCAATGGGCGGAGCATGTTCAATTCGATGAGAAAATGCTGGAAATCTACCTGAAATCGTTGAAAAATGCGCCATTTTTGGCTCAAAACATCGTTCGAGAAGTGCTCCGGAATGGAGATCACCATTGGCATTTGCATGGAAAGGTGTTGAAGATTGTGATGGGAGATAAGGCATTGCTCACGGTGAGTTTTGAGTGGGAAATTTGAAAATTTCAGGAAAAACTATCCTAGAAAAGTTGACTTTTTTGGCTTGAAAATGACCCCAGATGGTCCAAATTTGGCTCAAAAATGGTCAAAATCAACCAAAAATGACGCATTTTGACCCAAAAATCGTAATTTTCTGCTATTTGCTCACCTGTGAAGGTTCAAAATTTGAATTTCCCGCTTTTTCAGATCTGCCTGGCCACCATCCCAAACATGCTCCAATACCTGAAGCTCTACCAAATCCACTTTTCACCGAAGTCTCGATTTTCCAAATTTTTGTGAGTAAAAAAAAATATTTTTGGCATTTTTTGGACTAGAAAGCCTAGAGAAAATCCTAGAACTTTTAGGCTTTTCTAGGCCTTCTAGTCCATTTTCAATCATGGTTTTTTTTTCCAGAAAACTCGACCTTACTTCCATGGAATCCTGTCAAAAATACGTGAAAAATCCGAGAAAATGCGGATTTTTAATGATTCCTGACAATTTTTCGCCGCTTTTTGGACTGGAAAAACGCTCATGGAAGAGGATGATTCGACAATTTTGGAGACTTTTCGAGCAAGAACCGGCTGTTGTTAGTGAGAAATTGTTCAGATTTGTAAGTTTTTGAAAATGAGAAACTTTGGGAAATTTCGAGCCATTTTGAGTCAAAATGGCCCTCAAAAAAATATGCGTAATCTGGCCTATTTTCGGTCTATTTCGGCCCAAAACTTTTCAAATTTTCAGGCTTCTGACTCCGTCCATCTCGGTCTTCGACATCGTCTGGCTTCGATTCTGAAGGCGTTGACGAATTCTGAATTTTCGAAAAATGTGCTCCAGAGAAATGAGCACTTGAGAATGGCTTTCGAGTTGACGTATCGAGCGATTTTTTTGATTTTAGTGGAGAAAAAGTGCAGGTTTGTGAAGAAAAAATTCTCGAAAAAATCTGAATTTCAACGAGAAAATTTGAAAAATTTTGACTGATTTTGAACCAATTTTGGATTTTAAACGAAAATTCGAAACATTTTGTGACAATTTTTACCCAATTTCGACAAATTTTAGGTCAGTTTTCACCCATTTTTGAAAAATTTTAGGTCAAAATTCACCAAATTTTCCACCCAAAAATGGCGAAAAATCCAAATTTCCCTCCAATTTTTCAGCGCCGATCTCCTCGATTACTGTGACGACTCGAAACTTCGAAACGATCTCTTCGTCCACCGTACCCGTACCGTACCCCAGAAGCATCAGGACGATTTCAATCTTTTTGAAATGCGCATCGCCTTCTCTGTCGAGAATTTTTTGAAGCACGGCATCGCGGCGGATACGGTGGAATATATGGATTTTGGATTGGAGGAATTCTATAAACAATTGAATGAGAATTTGACGGAAGATGATATTCGAAGGGATGAGAAGAGGAGTGAGTACTGAAATTCTTAAGAAAATGGCTGAAAAATCGATGAAAATGATGTAGAATGACCTAAAAATCATCTAAAAATTATGAGGAATGACTCGAAAATGATGAAAAATGAGCCAAAAATCATGAAAATGTATCCCAAAAAGTGGGCGGAGCTTATGAAGGTTAGGCTCCGCCCACTTTTAGGGGTCCATTTTCATAACTTTTGAGTCATTTTTCATAAATTTCGAGCAATTTTTCTTTATTTTTGAGACATTTTCTGTGAAATAGTACCCCTAAAAGTGGGCGGAGCGTAATTTTCTTAGTCTCCGCCCACTTTTAGGAGTGTACTTCAATGATTTTTAGCTCGTTTTTCTCAATTTTTGACACATTTTCAATGAAAAATGGCTGAAATTTCATAAAAAGAGAGCCTAGAAATCTCTTAAATAGACTGATATCATTCTAAATTGCTCAAAAATGACTCTAAAATCATCAAAATTGTCGAAAATCGATTAAAATTACTCATAACTGTTCAAAATTTGCCCTAAATGAATGAAAAATAGCTCAAAAAATATGAAAAAAGGCTCAAAAATCGCGAATTTCAACCTAAAAATCTTAAAAATGGACCCCAAAAGTGGGCAGAGCCTATGAAAACAAGGCTCCGCCCACTTTCCAGGGTCCATTTTCATAATTTTTCACTCATTTTTTCATTAAAAAAATATCCAAAATCTTACTTATATATAATCCGCTAGTGGGGTCTGTCCTTCTGTTTCTTGGTCAGGATGTCCGCTTTAGTTTTTCACAAAGAAAGTTAAAGAATTTTGACCGCGCACAAAATCGAACCGCCGACCCGCGCTTAACAGACCGGCACGCTACCCACTGAGCTATTCGAGCGACGAGGTGGATGTGGTCGCATGGAATATACGAAGGGAAAGGTGAACGCGCCAGAATGGCGCAGCCATTCTGGTTCATTAAATTTCCCATTTCCAGACATCTACCACGTTGTCGACACCCTTTCCACAATCTGGCTCCACCTTCCCTCGGCCCGCCCCCATATTCAACCAATTGTCGCCAGATTCAAGTACATCTCTCCAGCGTGGACCCATTTCCCGCAGACTCCCCATACGACGTCTTCTGACGAAAAATCGTTCGCATGGAGATGTCGTCTTCTGCTGACACTGAAGCTGATGAATATTGAGAAGACGTCGAAGTTGACTTCTGGAGAATTCGCCACGTCGATCTCGATATTCTTGGCTAGTTTTGGCGCTGGAGCACGTTTGCAGAGCACATCGGATATGATAAATGGACGGAGAAAACTCAAAAGTCAACAGGAGGTTTTGTGCATTTTGGCGAAATTCGTGGCGCGGAAAGTGGCGAAACAAGATGATATTGAGGAGGATTTCGTGGAGGAGACGTTCTTGGCCGCGTTGGTGGAAGGAGCTGGCTTTTTTGTGAGTTTTTTCAATGAGTTGGGAGAAAATTCGAAGAATAATGAGCTAAAAACAAAAAAAAACGGCCAGAAATGGCTCAGAGTGGGTTCAGAAGACGTCAAAAGGATTCCGGAGGCTTCTGTTGAAATTTTGAGAAAAAATTAGCAATTTTGAGCGAAATACGAAGAAAAACCACCAGAACTGGCTCAAAATGGATTCAGAAGACGTCAAGAGGAGACGGAAAGATTCTAGACAAAATTTGACGGAAAATAAGCAATTTTGAGCAAAATACGAAGAAAAATGGCCAGAAATGGCTCAAAATGGATTCAGAAGACGTCAAATGGATTCTGGAGGCTTTCGTTGAAAAATTTGACGAAAAATGAGCCAAAAACGAGGAAATTTGGCCTAGAATGACCCTAGAAGGATTCAGAAGACGTCGAAAATAGACTGAAGTTTTTTGTCAAAAATTATCAAAAATTCTGACTTGTGAGATTCTAAAATTTTGCCATTTTCCAGCCCGACATCGCCGCCTTCACCATACCATTCCTATTCAAAATCTGCGTCGACTTCAAAAATCAAATCGATTTCGCCGTCTCCACCCTTCTCTCCTGCCTAAAAATGGTTCAAAAATCCGACTCTCAAACCGTTTTTTGTCTCGCCGAATCTGTGGATTCAGTGGGATTGGATTCAATGTCGAAATTTGAGAGAAACGATTTCAATGGAGAACGAGAGAAGAATGGACCATTTTGGTTTTTCGAACTCGCCAAATTGTTCCTGGAACATGGATTGTTGACGCATTCGTTTGCGGTGGCTAACGTGCTTTTTGATAGGTAAAAATTTTTGAGAAGAAAAATGAGTCAAAAACAAAGAAAAATGGCCTAGAATGATCCTGGAAGGATTCAGAAGATGACAAGAGAATTCTGAATGAAATTTGATGAAAAATGATCCAAAACGGAGAAACATGGTCGGAAATAGCTCAAAATAAACCAGAAGACGTCAAGAGGATTCGGAAAGCTTCTATACAAAATTTGACAAAAAACGAGCCATTTTGAGATGAAAACAAAGAAAAATGGCCTAGAATGATCCTGGAAGGATTCAGAAGACGTCATGAGGATTCTGGAGGAAATTTGATGAAAAATGAACTAAAAACAAAAAAATTTGGTCAAAAATAGCTCAAAATTCATGCAGAAGACGTCAAAAGGATGCTGGAGGCTTCTCTAGAAAATTTGACAGAAAATGAGCCAAAAACGGAGAAAAATGGCCTAGAATTATCCTGGAAGGGTTCAGAAGACGTCACGAGGATTGTGGAGGAAATTTGATAGAAAATAGCCAAAAACGAGGAAAAAACTCAAAATCTGAAATTCTGAAATTCCAATTTTCTCCATTTTTTTCCAGACTCGCCTACAAGAAGCGCAACACGATGATGATCGACCGAATCGGTCTGGAGGGAGTCGAGAAATCCGAAGAAATCATTAACCTGCTCGCCAACATCTACATCGCCGAGAACAATTCGAAAGCACTGGGATCTCTTCCACCGGGAGTCCAAAATCGTCCGGATGTTCGAAAAGTGCTGTATAAGAATGCGAAGGAATGGTTGAGATTGGTGGCTTCGGGAGGGTTGGATGCCACGGAAATGACAATGACGCGGTGGATGTGGTGAGGGACTCAAAAATCATGAAAATTGGCGGAATTTCGACAAAAAATGACCCAAAAATCATTAAAATCGACTAAATTCAGCTCAGAAATACCTCAAAAATCACCTAAAATGACCCGAAATTCACTCAAAATAGTTGGAAAATCATGAAAAACGACTAAAAAATCATGAAAAATGACTCCTAAAAGTGGGCGGAGCCAATGAAAATTAGACTCCGCCCACTTTTAGGGTTCCATTTTCACGAATTTCGGATGGATTTCTTGGATTTTTCACCGAAAATTCGCCTCAAAATGGCACGAGAACCCTTAAAAAATGATTTAAGAGCCGATGTCCGACTAGGTCGAACACACTATGGCACCGTTCCTTCAAACTTATCCAAAAGTTCTGATTTTTGGTATGGTATGTACCTAGACCAACTGGATAAAAATGTGATAAATTTTTTCAAGCTCCGCCCCTTTTGACCTAGAGAAATAATAAGCCCAAATCCGAAAATCGAAAATTTTCAAATTGATGATAGACAAAAAATCTTTGCGGAATTGAGTTTCCGGCATGTTTTTGTGCATTTTGTTAGTTGACAACAAATTTCTAGCTCTACTGCATCAAAGAGAAAAATTTGATTTTTTGAAAATTGGGCTAATTTTTAGTGGTTTTTTGAGGTTTTCCAAAAATTTTAGTACCTGGCTACAAAAATTTTATTTGAAATTCGAAGTCCTCATTGAATTTTACATCAGAATTTGTAGTGGAATATTCCAGAAACGTTGGTCGTCATCTTCATTTCGACCGAAATATACCCAATTTTCGAACACTTTCATGTGGTCCCCCCTTACGAAAAATCCGAAATTTGCCTTCAAAAAATTTTTTTTCAACAGATGACAGTTTCTTGTTATACTGACCCAAAATAGGACACTGACAAATTTTGAGCCATTTTGGGTGAGTTTCAATGGAGTTATGCTCATTACAATTTTAGCTTCATGTTGAGCAGCCCGGAAATTTGTAATGAGCATAACTCCATTGAAACTCATCCAAAATGGCTCAAAATTTGTCAGTGTCCTATTTTGGGTCAGTATAACAAGAAACTGTCATCTGTTGAAAAAAAATTTTTTGAAGGCAAATTTCGGATTTTTCGTAAGGGGGGACCACATGAAAGTGTTCGAAAATTGGGTATATTTCGGTCGAAATGAAGATGACGACCAACGTTTCTGGAATATTCCACTACAAATTCTGATGTAAAATTCAATGAGGACTTCGAATTTCAAATAAAATTTTTGTAGCCAGGTACTAAAATTTTTGGAAAACCTCAAAAAACCACTAAAAATTAGCCCAATTTTCAAAAAATCAAATTTTTCTCTTTGATGCAGTAGAGCTAGAAATTTGTTGTCAACTAACAAAATGCACAAAAACATGCCGGAAACTCAATTCCGCAAAGATTTTTTGTCTATCATCAATTTGAAAATTTTCGATTTTCGGATTTGGGCTTATTATTTCTCTAGGTCAAAAGGGGCGGAGCTTGAAAAAATTTATCACATTTTTATCTAGTTGGTCTAGGTACATACCATACCAAAAATCAGAACTTTTGGATGAGTTTGAAAGAACCGTGCCATGACCTACTGGCCTGTGTTCGAGTGAGCGGGACATTGACTCTTAAAAGTTTCAAAAGGTACCCTAAAAGCCTAGAAAAGTGTCTAGGAATTCTAAAAATGACTTGAAAAGCATGAAAATTGAACTAATTTTGGCATAAAATGACTCAAAATTCACTAAAAATAGTCTAAAAATCTTGAAAAATGGTATAAAATTATCCAAAAATTATAAGAATCGACCTAATTTAAACCTGAAAATGACTAAAAATCCTACAAATGAATCTGGGAACTCCCAAACCAAGTCGAATTTTATAACAAATGGACGAAAGGGAACTCAAAATAGCTCAAAATGACCCAAAAAGAATGAAAATTGACCAAATTTTGGCCTAGAATAACTCTAAATTACTTAAAAATGGGCCAAAATTTACTTAAAATGGCTCAAAATGATTCAAAAAGACTGAAAATTAGTCGAATTTTGCTGAAAATGACCCTAAATTCATGAAAAATGAGTCAAAATCTATATTTTTCCAGTGGTCTCCCCTCGTCCCCACCTTCCGACACCTACCTGGACTCGATTCTTCGTTGCCGCTTCTCAGAATATCCAAAAATTCTGGACACGCCGCTCAAATTCATCTATTTCTCCCTCTACCACAAAGCCCACGGCACCCGCATTCATCTGGAGCTCCCCCACGTCGTCCAGAAGATTCTGAAGGATTCAGAAGGCCAGCAGAAGAAGATGTTGACGATGGACGAGTGGCGTCTGATGTCGCTGGCCGATGGCTCAGCAAATTTCCAGCCAGAATCCATAGAAGAGCATGTCGTCCGGGCGGTCCGCGATATTCGGGAAACTCAAAATTGGCGCCAAAATTCGGATTACGAGAATGTGCTAGAGATTAATGAGAAGACGAGGCGGATGGTGAAATTGGCGGAGTTACTCTCTGAAAATCACGCTTTTGATGCAGCAACTCTGCTTTTGTCGTCATGGGAAGAAGAGTGTTTGGAGGTAAAATAGGCCAAATTTGGGCTTTCTAGGCCGTCTAGAACTTGGTTTAGGCTGATTTTTGGTTTCTAGGCCGAAAATTGGTCCTGGAAGCTTCTAGGCCGTCTAGAACCTATTTTAGGCCTAATATAGAGTCGAAAAATCTTATGTCAGACTCATCTCAGACCCCAGGACCTCCAAGACTCTCCAAATTCCTCTATTTTCAGTGGAAATTCCCATCAATCGACATCGACCTCATCAGAATTGCTCGAGAAGGTGTCAAATGGCAGTCTGGAGACCCACAAACCGCCGAGATGCAACTGAGAAAAATGAAGACGAGCGAGATGAGCGAACGGGCGGTGGCCGAGTGGGCGATTGTGTTGAGCAAGGTTAGGATTAGGCCGATTTGGGCCATTTAGGCCGTCTGGTCTAGATATAGAGCAATCCCGGCCACCTACGCCAAATGAGCCAACCAGGCTTTCTAGGCCACCAAGAGCAAAGATAGGCCATTTTTCACAGGCTTTTCGCCCTAAATAGCATGACTTCTAGAATCCTGAACCCCTGAAATTCAGAATCGCTCAATTCATATCCACCTATTTTCAGATCACAATCGAGTATCGGAACGATCAGGAGAACGCGATTCGGATTCTCGAGAAGGCGTGTCATCATCTTCGCGACAAGGTGCATTTGGAGTCCCGACTGAAGGTGCTTCTGGAGTTTCACAAAGTGTGCATGGGACAGTTGTCCAAGTTGGAGGAGCATCTGGAGACGCGAAGTTTTCGAATGAAGAAGGAGAGTATTGCCGAGTTCGAGAAACAGATTCAGGTATGGGAAAATCAAGAAAAATAGTTTAAAAATCATGAAAAATAGCCTAATTTCGACCTAAAATAACCCAAATTTCACTCGAAATAGCCGGAAAATCATGAAAATTGGTTCAAAATTAAAAAAAAAAACGACTCAAAAAGTGGGCGGAGTCTATGAAAATTACGCTCCGCCCACTTTTGGGTACCATTTTCACGAATTTCGGGGATTGATTTCCATGATAAACCCCATTTTTCAGAAGCTCAACACTGCCAAAATGCAACGTGGAAATTCTGGAGACGACGGTGTCAAGAAGACGAAAGCCCGCGTGGAAAGAGAACAACGGGCCGAGAAGGCCGATGTGGAGAAGGTGGAGAGGATGGTCTACTCAGCAGCGAACAAGGCCGTTTCGTCGGCGTTTCAGGCGTTGAGTAAGGATTTTTCTTTTTTTTTTTGAGGGGGGGGGGGGAGTTAGAAGACGTTGGGATTCTGGAGAAGAATCTACAAGAAATTTTATATCTAACGGTACCATTTTCATGAGAAAAAACCGCCTGCCTTCATTTTCATCCAACACGGATTTGTCGACAGAGAGCGTTCAAAAGCCTTCAGAAGACGTTGGAATTCTGAATATTGAGAAATTCGACACATTCGTAGAATCTCCAGTGAATATCCTATCAATTGGTGTGATTTTCGTATGAATCGGGTTACTGGCTGGGGTACTGTAGGCGTCTTTCGCTGTATCGTCGCTAATCCGGGTTTCAAGCATTCAGAAGACGTCGGGATTCGGAATTTTAAAGGATTCTGGATATGAAGAGATGCTCCAGAAGATTTCCGACCTATTAGTGCTGATTCGGGAGAATTCGCACTACTGCCAGGGGCGCTGTATCCACTGTCTGAAGTCAATAGCAAAGATTCTTGAAGCGTACTGCAGAAGACGTTGGAATTCTGAATTTTTGAAAATTTCACATATGGCTAGAATCTCCAGGAAATTTCCTAGAGCCTCCAGGAGCTTCAGATGATGTTGGGATTCTGAATTTTTGAATATGTGGAAAATCTCCAAAAAATTTCCTATCGAATTCTATAAAATTCATCAGATTTGAATACCTGAAAGTCAAGATATAGCATATTCAAATAAATAATTATGCTCAAAAATCATTCATTCAAAAATATCAACTACATTCAACAAATCTTCTCCTGCGCACGCTGGAACATCCATCCGAGTGTCGTTTGACGAATCATGACCTCCTGGAGACGACTGGGATACTGTACTTCGAAAATGATAAAAAGCTTGTCGGCACGTGCAGTCAGGACCTTTCCGGTACCGCCCAGACGGAAGAGAGCATCCATGTAGACAGCTGAAAATGGGATATCGGGAGATTTCGGAGCTCTAGAAGAATCTATGGAACATGGAGGCCTCCAGGAGGTCCAAGATAGCAGGGGACTCAATTCAAGACCCCTGAGATTGGTTATATGAGCCCGGAGATTCAAAAGGCCGCGCCAAATAGTCATTGAGCATCTGAAATCCCAGGAATTACCACAAAAACCTGGTGTCTTCCATGAGAAATCCATGAAAATTCTAGAAGCTCCAGAGTTACTTGGAGGCATCTGAGACACATATCGTGCTCTCTTAGGCTGATATGAGCCCTGAAGGCTCATAGAGGAATCTCAAAGGCTCAAGCCTGACTCATATGCAACATTCGAACCTCTAGAAGGTCTTGGTTGGGATTCTGGTCTGCCGTCGGTCTTTCAATGGTCGGCTAACCAGCCAATAACTCACTCCAATCATGATGGCCACCATCGCATCCCTCATAGATGAATCGAGCGGCGAACAACCTTCCCATAGCATGCCGATCCTTGGCAGCGGCGGCCTTGTTCACCTGTATCATGAAGAGACGAGCATAGTACATGGGATCATTTGCCATGACAAAAGTGTCGTCGGCCGCCCATGTTGTGGTGATAGTGGTACAGTAGACGGCGATGAAGAGGAGACAACAGCGGAGATTCATGGTTTTTCGGTCGAAAAATCAAAATTTGGGTGGAGAGGAACACTTTTTATATTGAGAGTGGTGATTCGATTAGTAGAAGCGTTTTTATGGCTTCGGTGGTTTCGCATGGTTTATGGGATGGGAACCATGGGGAAGGCTTTCAAAGGATTCTTAAAAGCGTATTGGCTGTTTGGGCCGTCTGGGAATTTCGGGCCGACTAGATCATTTTGGCCACATATGCCTGTGTCAGAATGAACTGTCCCCAGAAGTCTTTTGCCTCGTTTTGCCGGGTCCCAAATCGAGAGATTGCTCGAATCAGGAAAGTTTAGCTGTTGGCTGAATCTCCGGGAAATTTCCTACCGATCGTTACCATTTTCTGTCTTAGAGACCCTTTAGAAGCCGCAATTGACATCGATCAAACAAAACAAAAAAAATGCTCGCAAATCTTTATTATTCAAACTCAGTTAACAAATGATCTCTTGCGCGCGTTCCAGTGCGAATCCACGGTAAAGCTCTCTTCGAAGCATGATCTCGTGACGGCGTCGACCGTATTGTATTTGCAAGATTGCGACATAGTCACGCTGGTCGAAACGTATCGCTTTGAGCACTCCTGGACCCCTCAGACGGAACAGAACGTCGGAGTAGACATCTGGAAGTTTCGATTAGGTTCTGGCAAGGTCTAGAATGTCTATTGCAGATTGGAAAAACAGCCTGCAATAGCGTAAAAAGCCCACAATGGTCCCAAACAGTCTGCACCGCCCGAGTGGCCCGAAATGGCCCCGGTGACCTAGATATGGACTAGATGGCCAGAATCGGTTTAAACCGTCTAAGGCGGTCTAATCGGCCCGACTCGGCCTGACACTTGTAGACCGAATGAGCCCGACGTTTCGAGAACTCGCCTGAAAGCCTGAGTAGGCCTAGAAGCCCATTTGAGCCCATAAAAGCTCCCCATATAGGCCAAAACTCACCCCAATTATTCAACGTTCCATCACATCCCTCATACTTGAATCCATCACGAAACAGTGCGTACCCTTCTTCCTTGTCCTTACTAGCCATGTACCTATCGAGGCGCGTCACGAACCGAATAGCCTCCTTTTCTATCGGAGACAGGTCCACCGCGTAGGCGTTGGTAGCGAAGAAGACGATAAGGAGGATGAGGAAGCGAAGATTCATATTGGTGGAAGAATAGATAATCTGAGGCGGAGAAGGGCCCCTTTATATTTTGGTGGTGGTGATTCGATTAGCTTTGGTTTCGCGAGGTTTATTGTGGAATTCCCAGGGTTTATGGGCTGGGAACCGTTGAGAAGGCTTCGAAAGGATTCAGAAGGCATATAGGCCGTTTGGGCCGTTTAGGAGGTCATCTAGGCCGACCAAGCCATTTCGGGTTATATCGGAAGGGCTAGCGGTCTAAAAGCGGTCAGTCAATAATCAGAAGGATTCAGAATATCTGAAGACGTCAGAGCGCTTTGGACCACTTCTAAACGCGTCGGATCGCATCAGGCATTATACCTTAGGTAATACACCTATTGAATAGGTCCTATTCTGAAGGATTCTGAAGGCGTTTGCGAGAATCTAACGGATTTCGGAATGCACCGAGAGCCTAAAATTCTGGGAACGGAAACCAATGAAATCCCCGAATTCCATTCAAAAATCTCCGCGAAAATGTGTGATATTTTGCACAATTTTGAGCGATGTTTGGACAGTTACGAAGAAAGTTTTACTTCCGGAAGCTGTCGGTATTCAGAAGACGTTTGTGCTTGAAGTTCCGAGAAAGTTCGGAGCATTATCAGAATCTCCAGAAAATTCCCTATCGATCTGTATAACTTCCGCCCAAATTGGTTCCCTAGAAGCCTAATTACACCATAATGCTCAAAAATCCTTCATTCAAGTCTCAATTCAACAAATCATCTCCTGCGCACGTGCCAGCGCCCGATCCGCATAATGATCTCTCAGAATCATGACCTCGTGACGGCGAGTGCCATACTGTACTTGGTAGATGATGCGCGTGACATGCGCTTCGGGACGAATCATTCCGACGACTTTCCCGGGACCCTTCAAACTGAACAGGACGTCGGAGTAGACATCTGGAAGTTTGAAATGGTTCTGGCAGGGTCTTGAAGGCTTTTGTGGGCCCGATACGGGCCATGAAGCCTATAGACCATCAAGGCCTGATATTAGAGCCTCAGCGGTCTTAGAAGCCTTGGATATGTCATAAAGGCCTAATTTGGGTCCAAGAGCTTATAGGCCTGGAAGGCCTTGATAGAGGTGCGCCTTAATAGTCTTCTATGGAGCCTAATAGCCTAAATAGAGGCCAAAACTCACGCCTAGAGGGCCTAATTTGGGCTCAAGCGGCCTGCGTCTAGAGGACTTATATGGCTTATAAAGGAACTCACCCCAATTATACAACTTTCCATCGCATCCCTCATACTTGAACCCATGGCGGAACAGCTGCCGCGCATGCGTTTTATCCTTGCTTGCCATGAACTTATCCATGGTCTTCGTGAACCCATGTGCGATCCTACGCACTGTGTCAGCATCGTCGGAGGCCCACACGATTGTGGTGCAGAAGGGCAGAATAATGAGGAAGCGAAAATTCATGGGGGGGGGGGGGGGGTTTTGGTGGAAAGTTGAAATGTTAGGGGATAGAAGCTCCCTTTTATGTTGACGGTAGTGATTCGATTAGCCTTGCTTTTGCGGGTTTTTTTGTCGAATTCGCATGCTTTTTTGGGCTGGGAACCGTTTGGAAGGCTTCTAAAAGATCCTGAAAGCTTATAGGCCGCTTGAGTATTCTGAAGGCATCTAGGGGATACTGGAGGTTTCTAAAAAATCTCGAAATGCTCCGAGAGCTTGAAATTCTCCGGAAGATTTCCTATCGATCTGTTCAACTTTGAAGGCTTCTGAGATCAGATTCGAACACTAAACAACGTTTAAACACCACGAAAATTCAAGACTTCACAAATGTTCGAAAAACGTTTATTAATATTCAAATCAAGCTCTCTGTTTTCAACAAATCATCTCCTGCGCACGATTGAACTTCCATCCGTAGTAGTTGCGACGAATCATCACTTCGTTCAGATGACCGGCATACTGTACTTGGAAAATGATGACACGCTTGTCGGCACGGGCGGTCGTGACTTTTCCGGTTCCCTTGTAAAGGAAGAGCACTTTGATGTAGTCGTCTGGAAGAATTAAGGCTATTCAAAAAAACTTCCATCGCTCCTGAAGACTTCGGAGAGGTCCTGGAGCGTTTGACCGCCGGCCGAACGTTTGAAAAGTCTGATCCCACGCCAAATTGCAGATTTTGGGGACTGCGGTCAGTCGGCGGCCGGAAAATGGGCGGTGCTCGATTTTCGGTCGGTATAACCCACCAAAGGTCGGCGGCCAAGTGGCGGTCGACGATTTTCTACCGCAGCTAATAGACGACTCACCCCAACTATGCACCTTGCCATCACATCCCTCATACAAAAATCCGTCGTCGAACATGGCGCGAAGAGCTACCGTATCCTTGCGGGCGGCCAACTTATTCACACTTCTCTGGAAGTCCCTAGCGATGGTGATTGGCTCGTTCTCCAAAACGATATAGGACCAGGTGGTGGTGGCGCAGAAGACGGCGAGAAGGACGAGGAAGCGGAGATTCATGATTTTTGAACAGAAAATAGAATTTCGGGGGAGGAGACCCCCTTTTATATTGGCGGTGGTGATTCGATTAGCTCCGATTTCGCATGTTTTATGGGCTTGGGAACCGTTGGGTAGGCTTCTAGAGGATTCTGAAAGAGTCTAGGCCGTTTTTTTTCATTTTGCCGGAAAATGAGAATTTCCGACCGCCGTCCGACCAACGATTGACCGCCAACAAATACTAGACTAGTCGGTTTTCATGGTACACATCTGGCTAGCGGATTAGAAACTGTGAGGCTCCTGAAGGATTCTGAAAGCATCTAGGCCGGTTGGGCTGATAAGCCTAATCACAAGGCCAAAGGGCCGGGCCGGTCGATCAGCGGTCGAAATGCGTTCTGTCGATAGTCGAAGCAGTCAAAGCGGACAAAACGCGGTCGGCAAACGGTCGACCCGCACAGTCAATGGATCGATACAGTCTGAAGGGCTCTGAAATCTGAGTCCGGTAGGGGCACACCAGAAATTACGAAAAATCCTTTATTCAAATTATCCAAATTCAAAAATTAGCAGCATCCCAATATTCAACAAATCATCTCCTGCGCATTCTGGTACATCCATCCGAGAACAGTGTGACGAATCATGACCTCGTTGGTGTGGCTGGAATACTGTACTTGGAAGATGACGTTGCGCTTGTCGGCCCGGGCCGTTGAGACTTTACCGAGGCCCTTGTAGTCGAAGAGCACTTTGGTGTAGACTTCTGGAAGTTGAGATGGAATTGGATTGGAATCGAATGGACGGGTTCTAGGCCCTCTAGGTCATATTGGCTATATGGGCCATATAGGCCATATAGGCCGTTCAGACCATCTGGGCAAAGTAGGCCGTCTGGGCCATCTAGGCCACATGGAGCCACCAGAGCCAGATATGCCATATTGGCCAAAGATCTACAGTTAGTCTCGCGGTCGAATCGCGATCGCACTAACTCACCCCAATCTTTTTTCCCTCCATCGCACGCCTCGTAGACGAATTTGTTGGCGAACATCCCACCGAGACCCTCACGATCTTTGCGAGAAGCGAAGTAATTCGACCGCTTCTGGAATTCACTGGCAATAGTCATTGGGTCGGGATTCTGACGCATAAGGGCCCAGGTGGTGGTAGTACAGAAGATGGCAAGGAAGATGAGGAAGCGAAGATGCATGGTTTTTCGGTCGCAAAATGAAGGAAAGGGGCCCTTTTTATATGGGGGAGTGTTGATTCGATTAGCTTCGATTTTCCGGGAGATTCGCATGATTTATTGGCTTGGGAACCGTTAAGTAGGCTTCTAGAGGATTCTGAAAGAATCTTGGCCTTGTGGATCTAGGCCGTTTTTTCTATTTTGCAGCAAAATCCGAATATCTGACCGCCGTCCGACTGCCAAAAGGCGATGTTAGACTAGTCTTTTATCAAGATCCTCACCTGGTTAGCAGATTGAGCAATATACGGCAAACAAGATTTGTAGACCGTCTAACTCACTTTTTGAGATTTTTTGGCAAAATAGGCCATCCAGGCCATCCGACTAAACCAACTAGGCCTAAACCATAAAATTCAACTTTTTTCCAGCCTGCATCGGCCACCTCGACGACGACCAGGAAGCCATCCGAACCGCCTCTCTCATCGTCTTCCCACTCATCGACGTCATCTACAAGTACGAGACTGATCCAGGAGTGATTCAGAGTCTCAAGGTAAGGGTTTTGAACATTTTGGCTCTCTAGAGCCTTCTAGAAGCTTAAAAATTACTGTACATTTTTCAGGAGCACTCAAAAACGGCCCTCCCATCAAAACTATGGCTATGCGCAGTTTCCCATCTCGCTTCGAAATGCTTCGCCATCGAAAAATCGCCCATTTCCCGGTACCTCTCTCAAATTCTATGCCATCTGGTCTACGACTATCCCTATCACGTTCTGCACACAATTCTGATGTACGAGTACGAGAAGAATGGAGCGGAAGTTCGAGAATTCCTCCGAAATATCT
Organism: Caenorhabditis sinica; assembly: GCA_963932045.1. NCBI lineage: Eukaryota > Metazoa > Nematoda > Chromadorea > Rhabditida > Rhabditidae > Caenorhabditis > Caenorhabditis sinica. The sequence goes on along the minus strand of OZ009942.1, from coordinate 19,710,837 downwards.
ATAGTGCTCGGAGTCGGCGAGGAGATGATACGACGGCGAAGTTAAGGCAGATTGTGGACACGATGCGACAGGCTCATTCGGCGTACAGGTAGGGATTGGAAAATGAAAATTTTGAAAAAATAGTCCAGAAAAATTCGCTATACTATGAGCTTTCGAATGAGCCTAATTTCATGATTTTTGGAGAAAAATGAGATGAGATATGCTATATAGGCCATCTAGGCCATCTAGGCCCAAATAGTCCCAAAACTCCATTATTCATTTTCAGAGAAATTGCAAAGCTACAAGTCAAGGAGAACGTGCGAATCCAACGAGTCGAGATTGATGACAAGACGATGCTCCGTTGGCCACAGGAGCTCAAGATTTTTAAGTGCAATTTGAGACAGCTGCCCATTCCGACCATTTCGCAGAAGGTGAGGTTTTGGGCCTGTTTGGGCCATATAGGCCACATGGGCCGTCTAAAAAATGGTCTAAACGACCTAGATATGGACTAGATGGCCCAAATCGGCCTAAACGGTCTCAGACGGCCTAAAGTGCCCAAATCGACCTAAAAAGCTCAAAAAGCCTTCAAAAAACGTCAATTTTTCCAGATCGGCTCCCCTGGTGACCTCTCAACTCGCAACCTGATCACATGGCGCTCGTGGAAGGACGTGTTCACAATTGCCGATGGTCTCTCTTCGCCCATCATCTGGGAAATCGAAGGATCCGATGGACGTTGGTACAAGACGGTGTGGAAGAAAGAAGACGTTCGGCAGGATGTGCTCGTCGAGCAAATGTTCGATGTCACCAATAACATGTTAGAGAAACGAGCTCTGCGAACGTATAATGTGGTACCGCTGGACACGGAGTGCGGAATCATCGAGTTTTGTGGAGGAACTGTTAGTTTGAGTGAGTTTGGTTTGGATGGGCCCGCCCGAAAAATGGGCGCGAAAAACGGCCTAATTTGACCTGGAGAGGGACTTTTAATGGTCCTGCTGGCCTATGCGGCCTACAAGAAAGCCTAGGAAGACCAAGAAGGCTTTATAAGCAATATAGGCTCATATGAGCTCGTCTAGGCTGGTCAGACCTTTTTAGCCTACTGAGGGTCTAGAATCCTGGCCCAAATGGTCTACATCACTAGTATCCATGTTACAAACGCGCCCCATTGACAAATCTCCATTTTTTCCAGAAGAACTCCTATGTGGTGCATCTCGAAAAGGCGGTCTACACAAAGACCTGTTTCCTGATGAGGTCTCGGCTGCGGCGGTGTCCGGAGCAATGAGAGACGTGCAAGGAGAATCCACGGAGACAAGAAGACGGGTGTTTAAGGACGTTTGCCAGCAGTATTCTCCGGTTTTCAGGTTCGTTTTTTTTCTGGAGAAAGTGTGCTCCATCGACAATTTTAAGAAAAAAAAATTGAGAGAAAAATACTCATTTTGAGCGAAATTAGCGGTGGAGCGCACTTGCAACAAGCTAGCTGAAAATGCGCTCTAATGACAGATTTTCAATTCCAGACACTTCTTCTACCAACACTTCCCGACCGCCCACATTTGGCGTCAAAAAATCGCCGCCTATCGACAGAGTCTGGCCACGTGGAGTGTTGGTAAGTGCGCTCTAATGAGAATTTTTTTTTATTAATGGAGCACACATTTGCAGTCTGCTACATCGTCGGCCTTGGTGATCGTCACGCTTCGAACATTCTATTCGATCAGAAGGAGTGCACATTTGTCCATATTGATTTGGGTGAGAAATTTGAAAAAGAACATTTTTTTGAATTTTCAAATTCTTCCAGGAATGATCCTTGAATACAGTAAACGCACGTTGCCCGTCCCCGAACAAGTGCCCTTCAGAATAAGTCGAGATGTGTTGGACCCTATTTTAATCGAAGGAATCGAAAATGGGCAATTGGCAGAAGACTGTATTAAGATTATGGATAAGCTGAAGGAGAATGGAAAGGTTTGTTTTTCAGTGGAGCGCATTTGAAATATCAGAAAATGACAATAGAGCGAACTTGCAAACTTGGACAATTTTCGCTTCAGAGCAGCTTTGTAACATAGAAAATCGACCAATTAGCGATAGGGCAGACTTGCAACATTCGAAAGTTTTCAATAGAGCGAATTTTCAGCATTTTAACATTTGTGAATAGAGATGATAGTTGTTGCTTGAAAATTGTCAATAGAGCGCACTTTCGGCACAAAATGTTATCAGAATATTATCAATAGAGCGCATGTAGATTGAAGGGAATTTGTCGATAGAGCGAATTTACGGCAATCACCCTAAATTTGAAAATTTGAAAAATCTCTAAGTTCGATTTTTAGAAATCTCGAAAATCAAAAAAATTTGAAAAATTCAAGATCTAAAAACCTTGAGAATTTAAAAATTCAAAATAGCAAAATCAAGAAAACCAGAAAATTCAAAAAATCGAGAAAATTGAAAAATGCAAAATGCTGAGAATCTGAGATTCCTGGAATCCAAAAAGTCGATAGAATCCAAAATGTCTCCCCTATTTTTGCAGGTAATCCTCGGTGTCGCCTCAGCACTTCTCCGTGAGACGATGTCAAACTTCCGTGACGCCGAACAACCGCTTCCCGGCCGCCCATCGTACATCTCCGAAATGGCCATTGGACGACTTCGCGACAAACTTCGAGGCACTGACGATGGTGTGACAGCTCAGCCATCGAATCTTCAAATTCGACGACTACTGAGAGATGCGACGAATTCCGACTATCTGTCGAGAATGTTCTGTGGATGGATGCCGTTTTTGTAGTGATAAATGGTCTACCTTTTTTTATGATTTTTTATTATTATTTTTGTCTTAGTTACCTATTATTATGTATCATGATTTATTGCTCATTATTCCCGATTTTACTGTTGAATAGTTGTCCCGGGTTCTCTATTATTTATCTCCCCCTATCTCAGTTTTTTGACTTTACCCGATCCATGAAAACTTTCTATTTTTCATTTGCACCCTGTTTTGTGATTTTTTGCGCAACAGATTCAAGGGGCCTACTATTGAACGAGAGGGAATTTTCCTGGCTTTCGTATACTGCAAAGCATGCCGAATTGATGGACTCGACAAGAAGGCTAGAAGACGTTTTGGAAGACCTGATTCTTATTGAAAATTGGAATTTTTCAATAAAACTTTGTTAAAAATGTTGGCTACCTTAGGGTCATAACACTACTTTATGTACGAAGTTTAGACTAATTGCACATTCCGCGACCACAAAAAAGGTCATGTTTTTTATTTTTCAATTTTCCCTTCTCGATTCCTTGTCATTTCCTTTTTTTCTGTACTACTTGTCCACTAGGAGTACACAGCTTACTAGGGAATGCCACGATGTGACTTTGGCCGTTTAGTATGAATTCCATACCATTAGATAGCTGATAAGTAGAATAGAAGATATGCTAATTTTTAGTTGCGATGGAGTACTGTGAGCTCAGAAATGTGGGTCAACAGCAATGTGTTCCTCACAACTTTTCAAAAGATTACAAAGAACATCTTATTGAAAAAATTTCAAGGCCGTTTCTCAATTTGAATTTTCAAATTTTTCTCGATCCTTGAAGGAAATCCATTGAAAACTGAAAATGTTGACCGGTATTTCTCAGCTCACAGTACTTACTCCATGCTAAAAATTTGCACATCTGCTATTCTAGTCACCAGCTACAGTACCGGCCATAATGAAATTCGTTTTCGTCATTTTCATTGAAAAATCGTAAAATTCGAGTAGCTGAAAAAAAGATTCCAAGTTACTTTTTCTGTTTGAAAATTTGAGAGTGTATTAATCAAACCTTGAACTTTCATTTTGTAGTTGACAACTTTTCTGTACAAATCCGCTGTGCCAAGCTATGGCTCGTCAAAAAAAAATGCTCAAAAATTTTCGAGAATCAGCACTGAAATCGGGAGAAATATTGCATCGTCGTAGGTTTCTCAGCGTAATTTTTTTGATTGAAGAGATACAAAAAAGTTGTCAACTACAAAATTAAAGTTCAAGGTTTGATTCATATACCCGCTAATTCTCAAACAGAAATAATTTCTTTGAATTAATTTTTCAGCCACTCAAAGTTGACGTTTTTCCACTGAAAATGACAAAAACGAATATCATTATGGCCGGTACTGTATCTATTTGTATAGGTTTTATACCAAAAGGCCAAAGTCACATCGTGACATTCCCTAGTTAGTCAATAATTGAGAATCGCGTACCCACTCTGGACTCAATAGTGATTGATTTTTGTCAGTGTGACCAACCCCTCGACCGTGCGTATTGATCCCTGGCCCCTTACAGGACCCGTAACGTTTTGATCCTGTTACGAAAATTTGCTCCTCTTCATATTGGTTTTCCCAATTCAAACTCTGATTGATTTTTTCAGATTCAACAATGAAACTCTACAACTTTCCGTACTTGGTTGCCAAAGAGATACTGTGTTGCATGCCGTTTGGGGATCTCTTGATTTTTACTCAATGCTCGAAAAATAACAAATTATATATTCGGTTTCTGATGGAACATCAGCTGAAAAAACGACGATCAATTCAAGTTTCTTTCGTAGACAAGGATTCATGGAGTTTCCGTGTAGAGTATAGTAAATTCTTAGTCATGAGGCCATTATTGGAAGCTGAAGACAATACTCTCATAACGATGAATTTGTTTGGGATAGAGGTGAAGTGTTGGTGAGTCGAAATTTTCATAATTTTGGGAATACGGTCTCCGTCCGCCATCCGTCCCGTTGATAGTCAGTCCGGCAACGGTTTTTCGGTGCATTGCACAATAGAAGACAATACTTTCTTAAGTGAATGTTTTCGATGTTTTACTTGTTCACATACAGTACCGGACAAAAAGTTAGGAACTTTTGGTGTTTTCAGTTGAAAAACGTCAACTTTTGGGGGTCTGGGAAAGGATGTTAAAATTGATCGTTTGATTTGAATTTTTTGAGTGTATACATCAACTCTAGAACTCTATTTTTTTAGTTGACAACTTTTTACTACGACCTCTTCTAAAGATGGTATGTCTCTTTAAAGTGGGGCAATGCTAAATTTCCGCATTTTTAGTGCAATTTTCACCGTTTTTAGTGTCTTCTGCATTTCACGAGCCATATCATTTCTAGAAGAGTTCGTACAAAAAAGTTGTCAACTACAAATATAGAGTTCTAGAGTTGATGTATACACCCAAAAAGTTTCAAATCAAACGGCCATGTTTAACATCCTTTTCCAGACCCCCAAAGTTGACGATTTTCAACTGAAAACACCAAAAGTTCATAGCTTTTTGTCCGGTACTGTATCTCTCGCGGACGAGTGAAAACTTCGCTCCGAGACATTTTGCAACTAGTCATTTTGCAACCACGTCATTTCAAAACCACGAAGTCCAGCATTTTTTGTGAAAATTTCATGCTGAAGTCGAAAACTCTCAAATGTAGATGATAATCTGTAATGGTCTACAGTACTATCAATCGCACACATCCTAAATGAACGTGAAGAAGTTTATAAAGCTGCGAAACGACTGGTTGCGAAACGTCCAGTTTCGAAATGTCTTGGTTGCGAATCGTCGTGGTTGCAAAATCGACGTTGTTTCGAAAAGTCACTGTTGCGAAATGTCTCGGAACCTAAAATTAGTGCGAACGGAAACCTTAACCGATTGAACTTTGTGAACTTTCAGCACCCCATTCGCCAACAAGCCATTGACTATATTTGGTGATAAAGAGTACGGCGAGGACATTCTTCAAAATTTCCACAATCTCATGTTTGATACATTTGGATCCCAAGTGGAATACAATCTGAAAGTGGGAGAATATGGATATGAAAGTGAAAAAAAAGATCATATTCCAAAACTAAAGAATATAACAAGGGTAGCGATCGATTTCGCCTACTCGAAAAAGTTGGAGGAAGATTTGATGGAGTTTTTGAAGATTTCTCCAGAACTGAAATACATTCATCTATCTGGAATCGAGAATAGCGATTTCTTGGAAATCCCAGAAATTAAGCGGATTCCTGAACTGGACGTTAGCTGCATGGGAGGGAATCTTTTTGAGCTTTTGAAGAAATTCACTGGAACTAAATTGAGAGTGTCAAATAAAAGTATGGACGATGCTTCAATTATAAAGTTTTTGAATGATTGGAAATTGAACAATGCCTTTGGGAATATTCGACAATTGATATTTCATCGAGGGAGATCTCTTTTCAAAGCAAATACAATCATGGAACAATGCGATATCAAACAATTTGATTTAGGGAAAGAGCCACCAATTTTTATCTCGAACATGACGTAAGTGGAATTTCAAAATAATCCGCATATACGAAATTTCCAGATTGGGTGTCGACACTTTGCGTATTCCAATTGAATCAGATTACTATGCAGTAAGAGAATCCGATGGCGGAGTGGCATCGTTGAAAATTACGCCGAAGCTATTTCAATTTGGATTTTGGAACATGACCAAAGAAGAACTTTTGGAGAAACACGCCAACGGGGAAGTACTTGATATTTAAGGATAAATTGTAAGAATAGAATTTTGTACTGTGTTGTTGAGAAATTGAATAAAGTATTTTGTTTTGTTTTTTATGGAGCCTCAAAAATAAGGATTTTCACATAAAAAGGTCCCCGGTAGTGGATATTCAAACAGGTTTAGAATATACAGTACCGGCCAAAAGGTTGTCAACTTTGCTCATTTTCAGTGCAAAATGGTCAACTTTGAGGGCCGGAAAAATAGGTTTCTTGCTGTTCAATTTTTTTGAAATTTTGTGAATACAGAGATAAACTCTAGAGCTCCATTTTCATAGTTGACAACTTTTTCTCATAACCGTTCTCAAGAGAGTTATGTATTGTGAAAGGGAACAACCCGAAATTTCTTCCAAATTCAGTGTTAATTTTGAGAAAAGTGAGACAGATTTTTTCAACGCGATTTATCTATTAAGAAAGTGGTTGTGGAGAAAAGTTGTCAATTGCAAATATGGAGTTCTAGAGTTGATCTCTATACTCACAAAATTTTTTAAAAATTGAAGAGCGAGAAACCTATTTTTCAGATCCCTCAAGTTGACCATTTTGCACTGAAAATGTGCAAAGTTGACAACCTTTTGGCCGGTACTGTACAGCTTGTCTATCCTGTCCACTGTTCGTCCACCGGTCGGCCGTTTAAATGCGAATGGTCAGCTGTCAAAGCTCAAAGACATCATTTGAATGATTTCCAAAGAAGAAAGAGCTAAAAACTTGAACTCGAAAATAGGATTTTTAGCTAGAGATGTGGCGATGTGGAAATTTTTCATTTTGTCCGATTTCCACGTATTCCAGGTGGAGATCTCTGGCTGAGATGAGAGATGTGAATTTCGAAGTTGAATACTGTATTAGAGTGAACATCATTTGATGCTCAGAGAGCACTAAAAGACTTCTTCGATGGACACTTTGGAGAGAATAGAATACCGAAAAAAGGTAAGCGAAAGACGAGCAACAAAAACGATATTTATTTAAAAAATCAAAGGTTCTGGAACTCTTCGAAGAACTGTTCTTTCCAGGCCTCAGTTGCGATTTTGATCTCACCGAGCGGTCGACAAAACTCAATTAATGTTTACTTGAATGAGACAGATGGTTTCGATTGTCCATGCGGTGGCACTTGCACATCGTCATTGTCCTTCACACCTGGGAACTTTGTTTGGAACTGGATGGATACCGACACCACGGATATTGATTTGGACGCTGTGTCATCTCGTAACATTCAATTTGAGTCCACCTCAGATGCGTTCGATCCAGTCTGTAAGAATCACAGAGTAAAATTTTAAGACACAATGTCCCAAAAGGCCGATCTGGCCATGCTACACATCGGCCAAACTTATTCGATCAGGCTGATTTTTGGCATGGTGGGTACTTGGGCTGATGTTATTAAAATACCACTTAGTATGTTAGGCTCCGCCCCTTTCCGACTGACTTAGTACATGTGATAGGTCAAAAAAATTTTTTTTCGCAGTTTTGAAGATAGACATGAAATTCTTTCAGAAATAGGTTTGCCGCACTTTTGTGATCATTTTTTGTGTTGACAACTTTTTGCTAGCATTTAGGCATCTATTAGAAAAAATGAAATTTTCGGAAAATTGTTCAATTTTTTTCAAATTTTCTCCATTTTCATGATATCGAAGTATACCGATACGCCGAGTTTTTTGCAGAATTATGATTCCCAGGTACCCTTTTATTACAATCAAACTTAACCTCGCCAATTTTTGGGGGGCGCCGGCCACCAGGGGCCAAAATGTGCGTCTGACCCGAAAATGTGAAATTTATATTTTTTGAATAAATTTGTTTTGGGGACTTTTTAAGCCTATTTTTTCCTGAAAAACTAATTTTTGAAAGTGTTGAAGTGTTTCAAACTCACTTTACCCTAGTTCCAACCCTTTTTAACAAAATTTTTTTTTGCGATTTTTCAGCATATAATTCAAGTTAGGTTTTTCTCGTTTTTCATAATGTTGAAGTATAAACATACGCCGAGTTTTTTGCTGAATAATGATTCTCAGGTACGCTTCTACTATAATCAGTCTTAACCTCGCCAATTTTTGGGGGGCCCGACTGGCTACAAGCATTTTTATGGTCCAAAATCAAATATTTCAACGTACCCCCCTCCATGGTGAAAATGGTCATAGTCTCAGAATTTGATGAAACTTGGCTAAGATGATATGCTTAGTGTAACTCACAGTTTCTGTGAATATTATCCAATTTGGATAACAAATAAAGAAGTTACAGGACCTCCAAAATTTTTGGGTTGCTCAAAATGGGTAGTGTAATTTCAGTGCTGTAACTTCTTTACTTGTTATCCAAATTGGATAATATTCACAGAAACTGTGAGTTACACTAAGTATATCATCTTAGCCAAGTTTCATCGAATTCTGAGACTATGACCATTTTCACCATGGAGGGGGGTACGTTGAAATATTTGATTTTGGACCATAAAAATGCTTGTAGCTAGTCGGGCCCCCCAAAAATTGGCGAGGTTAAGTTTGATTATAGTAAAAGGGTACCTGGGAATCATAATTCTGCAGAAAACTCGGCGTATCGGTATACTTCGATATTATGAAAAATTTGAAAATTTGAAAAAAATTGAACAATTTTCCGAAAATTGCATTTTTTCTAATAGATGCCTAAATGCTAGCAAAATGTTGTCAACACAAAAAATGATCACAAAAGTGCGGCAAACCTATTTCTAAAAGAATTTCATGTCTATCTTCAAAACTGCGAAAAAATTTTTTTTGACCTATCACATGTACTAAGTCAGTCGGAAAGGGGCGGAGCCTAACATACTAAGTGGTATTTTAATAACATCAGCCCAAGTACCCACCATGTCAAAAATCAGCCTGATCGAATAAGTTTGGCCGATGTGTAACATGGCTCAGTAAGCCTGTAGTCGAACCGGTCAGATTTTCCGTCTTAAGAGGTCTCATACTTACCAACTTTCAGTGATGGTTCTCATTGATAGAAGCAACAAAACTGAATTGATGCAGCAAAACCAATTTCTTCATCTCCATAACACCGATTTCTATGGTTATAAACTTTTGGCGGTGGTTTATGTCAAAATGTCGGAACACTATCCGCATATTGGGCTCGAAAACTAACTCAGTTTTTTCTTTTGATTCAATAAAACTGGTAGGTGTTTACAGAAGTTTCCAACTGCATTCCAAAATCTTGGTCACATTATCAGGAACAGCTATTCCAAATGTGATAAATGTGATCAGTACAACATTCCAGCCAAACCCATCTTCATTCCTTTTTTGAAGTTCCTCATTGATGACAATATTGATGTTCAAAACTCGATTGATGTCTTCTTGAATGATACAGACCAGGTGGTTTTCGTCCCCTTCGGGGACTCCAACCCCCTGGCATCCGCTTACTTGTATCTTCACACACACCCGAAGGGCCCACAGTGAAAAGCGGCCAAAAAACCGAAAATTTCAATTTTGATATTTTTGAGAAAAGAAAAATACGGGCATTATCTCAGACAAATTTCCAGTTGATCTATATAAGTTTCATCCAAATCGGTCCACTGAGAGTCGAGTTATGAGGTGGCACAAACAGACTCACAGACGGAAATCGGTGATTGTTATTAGTAATGATGGTTTCGATTGTCCATGCGGTGGCACTTGCACATCATCATTGTCCTTCACACCTGGGAACTTTATTTGTATCTGGATCGATAACGACAGCTCGGATATTGATTTACACGCTGTGTCATCTCGTCACATTCAATTTGAATCTACTTCAGATGCAATCGATCCAGTCTGTAAGAATCACGTAGTAAAATTTTAAGAGGACTCATGCTTACCAACTTTCAGTGATGGTTCTCATTGATAGAAGCAACAAAATTGAATTGATTCGGCAGAACCTAATTTCTCCATCTCCATAACAACAACAACTGGATCACCTCCATTCTGCAGAGACGCCGTCACATCGGAGAACTCTTGTCGACCGCTCGGTGAGATCAAAATCGCAACCGATGCCTGGAAAGAACATTTTTTCGAAGAGTTCCAGAACCTTTGATTTTTAAAATAAATATAGTTACCTTTTTTCTATCTTCTCTTCTCTCCAAAGTGTCCATCGTAGAAGTCTTTTAGTGCTCTCTGTACATCAAATGATGATCACTCTAGTACAGTTTTCAACCTCAAAACTCACCTCTCTCATCGAGCTCGAAAAGCGGCAACCAGAGATCTCCAACTGGAATACGTGGAAATCGGACAAAATGAAAATTTTCCACATGCAACTACGACATTTTGCAACCACGTCATTTCAAAACCACGAAATCCAGAATTTTTGTAGAAAATTCACGTTAATATCACAACTTTTCAAATGTTGACTTTAACCTGGAATAATTCACAATACCCTCCATCCCAAAAATGAGCGTAAAGTGGACTAGTTTATAGAGTTGCAAAACGTCCAATTTAGAAATATCTTCGTTGCGAATTGTCACGGTTGTAAAATCGACGTGAGTTGCGAAATGTCCTGGAGCCGAAAAAATTATAATCCAATGGAAAGAACGTTGAAGATAAGATCAGAATTTGAAAGTCAACCAGCCTGCTTGTCGCGCCTCCGGCGCTTCAATCAGGGCTGGGTTGGTGGCTGCGCCACTCACTTTTTCTAATCTTATCGCGGCTTCGCCGCTCTTCATTTCTGAAAGGTCACTGCGAATTTTTCTAGCGTGAATCTTTTTCAGAAATGAAAAGTTGGAACAGACGGACAAAGAAATAAACATGATGACAAACCCCACTTCATTTACATGTATTGATCGCCAACTGATACCCCTGAATTTTTTTGAAGTATGCATAATTCGAACCTACCCATAGATGTAAGAAACCCTGTGAAACAATTTTTTTTGAGGAGCCCCCCTTCCCGAGATATGCCGCCTCCTAGATTTTCGCGTGAGATGGGCCTCCGCAGACTTTGACGGGTCATAACTCTGGTCAAAATTATCCAATCAAGATGTTTAAAAAACCAAAATGTGTGAAATCTTCTTGTCTTCCAAATAATAACAGAACAAAAAGTTGAAAAAAATGTCTTGAATGCTGAAAATTGTAAAAATGTAAAAAATGTCAATTCCAAATATTTTTCCAACCCAATAAACTTTATGGGACTATGACCAGAAAAAAGAGCATCTTTGATTTGGTATATAGTCAAAAAATCAGGATAGGTTTATCGGTCATTTTTTGAGAAAAATTAACTTTTTTCGAAAAAAAATTTTTTTTGAGAAATTTTTTTTCAAAATTATCTTTTCTTTTGTTGTTTTGTTGATTCTGAGTATAAATAATATTAAAGTGCATCAGGATTCATCAAAGACCTGGATTTCCAAAACTCGTAGAACATAAATTCTCATATGTGTTCTTCTTTGATATCAGGTCTTTGATGAATCCTGATGCACTTTAATATTATTTATACTCAGAATCAACAAAACAACAAAAGAAAAGATAATTTTGAAACGTTTTTGAAAAAAATTTCTCAAAAAAAAAAATTTTTTCGAAAAAAAGTTAATTTTTCTCAAAAAATGACCGATAAACCTATCCTGATTTTTTGACTATATACTAAATCAAAGATGCTCTTTCTTCTGGTCATAGTCCCATAAAGTTTATTGGGTTGGAAAAATATTTGGAATTGACATTTTTTACATTTTTACAATTTTCAGCATTCAAGACATTTTTTCAACTTTTTGTTCTGTTATTATTTGGAAGACAAGAAGATTTTACACATTTTGGTTTTTTAAACATCTTGATTGGATAATTTTGACCAGAGTTATGACCCGTCAAAGTCTGCGGAGGCCCATCTCACGCGAAAATCTAGGAGGCGGCATATCTCGGGAAGGGGGGCTCCTCAAAAAAAATTGTTTCACAGGGTTTCTTACATCTATGGGTAGGTTCGAATTATGCATACTTCAAAAAAATTCAGGGGTATCAGTTGGCGATCAATACATGTTATTTATATAAGAATGATTACGTTCAAGCTCAGAAAATCCCATTTTTTGTCAATGGTGTATCCTTTTAAAGTAATTTTTATTCAAAAATTTCCAGATATTTCAAGATGCTAAGTTTTAAAATTCTCAAAAAGAAACAGCTCCTCCAAAAAGTCTTCGAGTCTTGTTGTCGAGTCCAGCAATTGTTCGAGACGCACCGGAGGAGTAAAACTGAAAGTTATATTGAAAAATGGCTATATTGACAATTTGGAATTTTCACAAACCTTGAATTTCTTCACATCTTTCTGAATCATCTCATAAAATTCATGAATTTCATCAAAAATATCATAGATCACAATAAAAGCCACTGATAGGAATAGAACGGAGAAAAATAGAGAGAATGAGGTGTAGACTTGAATTAGTCCCATTTTTGTGTGGACAAAGGAAGAAAAAAGTGGAAATTTCTAGAAGTCTCGAAAAGTTTTTATACCAATTTCCTAGAGAATAACAGTGGGAAACGAAGGAGACAAAAAACTGGTTTGATTGAGAAGAAAAAGAACAAAAAAACCAATCAAAACGAATAATCAGAACCCGCTGATGACAAGGCGCCCGTGTCAAAGTCCTCCAGTTCGTCGATGGAATCTGAAAAAAAAAGTTATGAAAATTTTGGAAATTCAAAATTGACCAAAAATATGTTGTAGAACTAGATGTAAAATATAATTTCCTGACGATTCGAAGTATTTTGAGCTTTCTAGATCAAAAATGAAATTCGGAGACATTTCGCAACCACGTTATTTTGCAACTACTACATTTCGCAACTATTGCGCAACCACGTCAATTTCGAAACCACAAAATCCAGGATTTTTGTAGAAAGTTCATGTTCAAATCACGATTTATCAAATGTAGACTATAACCTGGAACAGGTCACAAAACCCTCAATCCCATACAACCTTAATGAGGGTAAAGTAGACTAGTTTATAGGGTTGCGAAACGTCCAGTTTCGAAACGTCTGGTTGCGAAACGTCTGGTTGCGAAACGTCCAGTTTCAAAATGTCTTGGTTGCAAATTATCGTGGTCGCAAAATCGACGTAAGTTGCGAAAGGACTGGTTTCGAAACGTCCAGTTTCGAAACGTCCCGGAGCTGTAAATTTCAACATTTGATCCCTTACCATCCGACAATACCAATGGCTCAATCTGCCTCGGCTTCTCCTCCTCTTTTTTCACCACAGGCGTCACAATATTCACTGGTTTCTCCACTTTTTCCAACTTCTCCATTCCCACTGTCGGTGTTTTTTCTCCATCATCTGAATCCTCCAAATCATCCAATCCTTCTAGCAATGCGTCGATGTCTTCAGAATCCTTGGATTCCAAGGATGGTCTTCTGATGGGTAGTTGAGGTAAGTGGGAACTTCCAAAAATTGAAGGAAGTGCATCAGAAGTGGGCGGAGCTTGAGCCACACTATCAGTGACTAGACCAAGTTTTGAGGGACCCCAGGGGGCGGGGCTTTCTTCTTTTTTCTGGGCAAGTGGTCCCAAAATTCCGGAAGAAGAATTCCCCGATAAATCGTCTGGTTCCTCGAAACTCAAAGACTTTTTCATGATATCCGCAAATGTCACTTTTTCCTCTTTTTCACTTTGAGAATTGTCTTCAGATGTGGAATCATCGTGGGATTTTGCACCTTCAGAAGGAGGTGAAGACGTTGAAGACGCCGAATCATCTGAATCCGAATCCGAGTCATCGGAGTCGGAGTCGACGACTTGAGCGGTTTGAACGAGGAGTTGGTTGCGACGGGCGAGCTGAAATTTTGAAAGATCTGAGATTCTATTAGCGTTATTCCCCAAGGGGAAACGCGCTCCATCGCAAATTCGGCTGAAATTTGAACTTTCAGCTTTCCCGCCGTTTTGAAAACAGCGAAACATGTTTTGGTGGGTGCGTGGACTCCTCGTGGACAACTCGGACAGCAGTCGAATTGTCCACGAGGAGTCCACGCCACCCACCAAAACATGTTTCGCTGTCTTCAAAATGGCGGGAAAGCTGAAAATTCAAATTTCAGCCAAATTCGCGATGAAGCGCGTTTCCCCTTGGGGGAATATCGCTAATAAGATTCTAATATGTCATGTTTATACTCATTTTGAAGAAAATTTCAAGCTAAATTTGAATTTTCTAATTTCGAAGTCTGAAAATCAATACTTCCTAAAAAAATCCAAAATCTTTCTCACCCTAGCCCTCTGCACATGCATTTGCTGTCTATAAATCTCTCGCATTTCCGCGTCACTAATCGGTGCAATCTTCATTGGTTCCCTTCTGAATTCTGCCGGATTCGAGACTTTCTTCGAAAACTTCTGCCCATTTTCCACTGGTTTTTCTTTCCTTCTCAGACTCAAAGGAGCCTTGATTTTGAGATAATTTTTCAAAAGAAAATCCAGATTCTGATTTTTTAATTCCAGAAATTTTTCAGAATCCTCGATATAATCCTTGGCCATCTGAGTTCTCATAAGCTGAGCAGGAATATAGTAGCCTTGCTCGTCGAGCCAGTTAGCAATGAGACTGTGGGTTACGCATTCTGAAATGGAATTTTTTTTTTGAAAAAAATAACTTGTTTAGGTGTAACTTTTTAGACTTTTGTCTAAATTCTTGATCATTAAAAGTTTTGAATTCAGCGAAATTGTCCCTTTAAAATGACTATAATCATGACCGATTTCTATCAGTTTCAATTTTTCGCACTTTTCGTGGTGGGACCCAAACTGGTCATGCACTCATTTTACACTCATTTTGAAGCTCTTGTCACACTGATTCTGAATCTTTCACAAAATTTCAAAATTTTGAAAGTTTCTCACCTCTATCCGTCAATTCCTCCTTCCTCTCGATGACTTTTCGTGGCTCACCCAGAGCCATGCTTACTGTACCGCGGATGTAGGACTGAAATTTTTTGTTTTCTCAATTTTCAGGCTCTTGGGGCTTCAGAATCCTTCGAAATTGTAACACCTAGAATCCTCTTAATTCATTTCAATCCCATACAACCTCAATGAAAGTAAAGTTAACTAGTTTATAGAGTTGCGAAACGCCTGGTTGCGAAACGTCCAGTTTTGAAATGTCTTGGTTGCAAATTGTCGCGGTTGCGAAATCGACGTGAGTTGCAAAACGTCGTAGTTTCGAAATGACTAGTCGCGAAATGTCCCGGAGCCGAACTTCCAAGGTCTAACTTTTTGAAAACTCAAAACATTTTCAAATTCAAAATACTCGGTTTTCAAGATGTAATTTTATTTGTGCAAAATCTGGGTTACTGTACCTCAATGACCTGGAAATTACGAAAATCGGACCCAACTGGTATCCCATAATTTCAGTATTTTTGTGGTAAGTGGCCTAGTTTTTCTGTGTCTTGGGATTCTAGGCCATGTCAAACTCTGGTGGCCTAGAATCCCACATTTATGGATTTCTAGTCCCCGGTCTGAATGGTTCCAGATGGCCTAAAAATTCTAAAATGAAAAAGCTAGTCCCCTGTCAAATTTGTATTCCTTCTCTGAAAAATGGTCAGGTAATCCGAAACCTCCTTACCAAATGGCCTAGAATCACAATTTTTGGGTTCCTAGTCCCTCTTTCCAAAATATGGCCTACAATCCCGAAATCGAAATAAACTAGTCCCCCCTGGCCTAGAATTCTCAAATATTTGTGTTTCTAGTCCCCCTTTTCTCATCTGTACCAAATTAGAAACCCACTCAAAACTCAACATATTTCATTAAAAATTCCATTGTCCAAAAATTTCAATAATTCTCATTCTTACCCTCAATGGTGCATATTCTGGTAGTTGTGACAATTGCTCAGCCAATTGTCCCAGTGATGGATATGTTCTTTTCGGCGGGGGATCCATTATTATATGTATATGGAAATGAAAATGAATAAAGTGAAAAGTAAAGTAAAAAGGTGTATATGCATATGCGCGAGCGGTGGCTCTTCTGAGCCAAAAGCACTTTTTCTCTAGTGCTCTCTTCATTTTGTATGATATTTCTCTTCAGCTGAAGCAGCTCCAGGAGAGCCGCGAAAAGAAGGGGGGAGGGGGGCGTGGTCTCCATGGAAACCATAAGAAAACGGGGTGCAAAAGAATTTCAACACACGAATCGCTGTTTCATTCACATACCAAATTTTTGGGAGGAATATATCAAGAACCATAGGGTCAGAATTTAGGTTTGGGCGGGCGGGGACACACTCGAGATGGTTTAATAGTGTGAAGAGTGGGTTGGGGAAGCATTAAATATCATGAAAAATATAAAATTTGTTGCAAAGGGGACTTTTTTTTGGAGTTACACTAGGTGAGAATAGGTGAGAAAAGGGGGACCGGGAGGGGGTTTTTTGTTTAAAACATGAAAAATTGGGGGGACATTAATGCATGAAATATATATATATATAAATGTTTGTATAAAAAATATATATAAATCTGATATGCATATGGGTTGGGGAGGGGAGACATAGCGACGAGAGACATTGTCTAATAGAAAACTTACAAGGTAAGAAAATAATTGGGGTGGTAAAAAATGGAGTGGGAGTGTGTGAAAATGATGGATCTCACAAAAAGTTACATATATTTCAAAAATATAAATAACAAAATATAATACTTATGTATATATAAATATGACTATAAATAGAGGATTTTTAGTGAATTTTTTCAAGTGATTTTTTTTTGGGGAAGTGAATGAAAGTCGAGGATTACTGTATGGATAAAATTTTGTTCAAGAAATGGGAAATTTTTGAAGGAAAAAGACTCGTTTTAGTGGGAAACTAGAAGGGGAGATGTCTACAAGGGGGGTCTTCTCAATCATCCACTGATCATTGGCACAATCGTGTGATCGTTGTGATCACACACCGACGACGACGATGGAGACGCGGAGGCCGACGGGAGAGAGCCCGGTGGGCTGAGATTCATGTTGTCCGACCAGATTGTGTTGAGGAATCCGAAGCCGCCGGACGACGTGTGACTTCCTTTGAGCGACGACATCAATCTGGAATAAGGGGTGATGAAATTAAGAGAAAATTTTTTTTTGAAAAACGCTCCTTATAAGCATTCTATCACCTTTGGAACACCCTAAATTCGAGAAAAAATTCTCAAAAATCGCATAAAATTAGACAAAAGAGTTTGGTGGCCGAAATTTCCCTAGTTGGAAAGTTAGGCCACTAGACTCATTCGGCTCATTCACAGTCGATTTTGGAGCAACTTCCTCGAGTTTACGGGGGTTCTAAAGCATCAAGAATACCCAATTCTCAGGCCTGGAAGACTAAAAATGCTCCAAAACAGGCCGAAAGCGAGAAAAACTTCTACTGGTCGAACTTTTCCAGTTGGGAAGGTTAGGCCAGCAGAGACATTTCTCCTCATTTCTGGGTCGATCTGAAGCATTTTTGAGGATTCCCAGCCCCAAAAATTCGAACTTTTAGGCTTTTCCAGGCCCAAAGATTGCCAAATCTCTTCGAATCTCCGTACCCATCAGTCGGCGACTCCTCTCGCTGATGATGCATCGGTGGCTTGTTCTCCTTATCGAATCCCGCCGAAGACCACAAGGACAGGGCGTCGAACTTGCGTGAGAGAATCTCTGGAAAAAAATTTGGGTTTATTGGACTAAAAATAGGATTTTTTAGCTTAAAATTGGTCTAAAATCATCTTTTGGACGATTCACGATCAAATTTGACAGATTCCTCGCCATTTTAGCTCAATTTTGGTCGATTTTCAGCCAATTTCGAGTGAAAAAGAGCCAACATCGTCTAGAAGACATTTTGGCTCTTTTTCACTCGAAATTAGCTGAAAATCAGGCAAAATTGAGCTAAAATGGCTAGGAATTTGTCATATTTGATAGTGAATCGTCCGAAAGACGATTTTAGGCCATTTTTCGCCTTGAAAACTCACCATTCTCCATGATATCGTTGATGGAGTTGTTGTTCCAGTAGTCGTACGTTCCGATGTCCTTCATCGGTTGACCACCCAACGATGGACGAGCCGACGATGGAGCCGACGTCATCTTGTTGTAGTTGTTCATCGGATGATGATTATGGTGATGATGTGACTGTGGCTGGAGATTTTGTGGGTGATGATGGAGGCTAAGTCCTTGAAGCGAATCCGGTGTCAACGAGTTGCGCATCGACGGGAAGCTGCGGAGCTGGAAAATGAGAAAAAAATTAGATGAACAGTGACATTTCTAGGCAATCTCTGAACCAGATTCAAATGGAGAATGGTTGAAAAGGACGAAAACTGACAATCATGCATCGAAGTCACATTTTATCACAAAAAATGGCTGAAACTCGATCGAAATCGAGAAAAACGGAAAACAAGTTTGAAAATGGGTTATGCTCCTTTAAAGTTTTCGTGGCGAGACGTGATCTCCGATTCGTCGAATTTTCGCCGCGGACTCTCTTTCATTCAGATCAACATAATATTTGACCTCAATTTTCCGTTTCAAGCTCCTTACCAAAGCATCCAACCCCAACGAGTTCTCCATTCCAAACGGCAACTCCTGATGATGTCCTCCCTTCTGATTAAAGAGATTGTTGCTTCCTCCATTTCCACCACCACCACAACTGTTCGCCGCATACTGTGCCATCGCCTGACGGTAGATCATCGCCTTCTGCTGAGCATGAAGTTGTTGGGCGTGTTGCTGCTGCTGTTTGGCGACCATCAACGAGATTCCTTGCTGCGAGAAGTCCTTCTCCGTTTCGGGGAAGTTGCCCGTACGCTGGAAGATGTGCGTTTCGATCTCCTTGCGAGCCGCGTCGACGTTGTGCGGAAGACCGGTGACCTGGAAAATAGGGAGATTGTTAGTGAAAGATGGTGCTGCAAGTGTGCTCTAATGCTAATTTTTTTCTGAAAAATGACCACTGCCAAGATATAGTCTTCTTGGCAGTTTTGTAAAAACGCCTAGAATCCTTCCTAGGACCCCTAGAATGCTCCATTAGCCAATTTTTAATCCAAATCCAGTCCCTAGACCCTTTAAAAGAACTTAGAAGTACCAAAAATTCCTCCTGGAGACCTAGAAAGATAACAATCTCTCTAGGGGCTAGGATTAGGATCAACCGACACGCGACTCCTGTCATCAGCACTGAACTTGTTCACTTTCTTCTTCTTCTGAAGCGCTATGGATAGACGACGGATTTCGGATTTGAGAGATCAGATAACGTTGAGAAAAAGTCGACTAAAGTACCGAAGAACCTAGATTTTTCAAAATGATCTAAACTAGGAGGTCTTGGAGATGATACATCGGTCGAAATGTTTCATGGAGCATCGTTTTGAAGGCTGTGGCCAGTCGGAAATATTAGTAGGCCTTCCGTGCTGCAGACCGAGTGCTAGGAAGCTTTAGGTTGAATTCTAGACTTGTAGATTTTCCGACTTCTTCTAGACGCTTCAGATTCTCCAGATGACGCCAACGCTTTCAGTTTCCATCCGGAAGTGTAAGGCCAAGACTGGTATCATTTTTGATCTACTGAGTTCTTCTAGAACCCCCAGATGACGTCAAAGACCCAACTACCTTCATTTTGAAGATTTATGCCAATTCGGGATTTTTCATGGCTTGCTCACGTGCTCTTGTTGCTTTTCTGAGATCTTCTAGGTGCTCCAGATAACGTCCACATCTTCAATTCTTCGTATTTCCTTCCAGACCAACTTCTAGGCTTCTCCTGGCTTCCTGAGCACTCCTAGACGATTCAGATTCTTCAAATGACGTTCACGACTTTCAGAATCCCTACGATCATTCCGTCAAGTTCCTGATCCCTGATTCCTTTCCAATTACCACATTTTCATCTCCAGAGACTGTCCTCGGGTCCCCCCAAACTATCGGACGCATTTGTGTCAAACGGACAGCTAAATTGGCAAGAAGAGGAATGGGAAATGATGACGGAGGAGGAGGAGGAGGTTGCAAGATGTCATGTACTCACCATTACCACCACCACCACCACACTGTCAACACATTTATACAGAGGAAAGGAAGAGGAAGACAGTTCTTCTTGAAGAGGTCGCCTCCTCCTCTATGCCTTCCGAATGATAATTACCATTGTGAGAGGAGCGGGCGCTGTTTCTGCCGGGAAAGGCCATGCTGCCCCGATATGGTAATTTCCTTGTGTGTCAGCATATAGACAAACACCATAGAGAGTCAGAAAACCGTCAATTACATAACCCTAATATGATCTGATTACTGTGTCCGGCCTAGCAGTCATTCGTTGTTCGGAATGGGTGGAACAGTGGTCTAGGAGCAAAAAACCATATTGTGTCCCAGAGGCCGATATGGGCCTTCTAGGCTCATATGATTTCACATAAATTGCGATAGGACAGTTTCGGTTTTTGGGTCAAAATGCTCCGACTTGAGCCAATCTTCCCTAGGAGACTGGAAATTCAAATTTGTAGAAAACTGCTCCATGTGGCGTCTCACAGGAGCATCCTCCTGGGGTCAAATTTCGAGCTTTTCCGGACAATACTATCAATTTTTAGCCGATTTTCGCACTTTTTGGCTCATTTTCCAACCCCTCGAACCTTTATTTCTCGCGCCAAATGTTGCTCTTTCAGTGTACAACCGCAACCCGACATTCGACATATACACAGAGCCATAAAAAATGGCATATGTGCAGTAGGAGCAATTTAGAGAGCTGAGGGGGGCTCCCAGTGTCTTGACGCCTCGCCCGGGGAGCGCCCAGTTTCTGTGTGTGCCATTTAATTAATTGACTGCTGCTGGTCCCCACTTTCTTCTGTCATGATCAAAGAAAGGATGGAGGACAAAAGGGGGGGGGGGGGGGGGTGCGGGTAAAAAGAGTTTCATCGCGTGACTTCTATGATACCCGGGTGGGCGCCCCCCTCTATCCATCGGTAATTCGGTCCCCCTCTCCACCATCACTAATCTAGTGGAGTCAAAGTCAAGAAGGCGTCACGTCTTCTAGTAGCAGTTGCCCGCTTTTCTCAAACTGAATTATCTCATCAACACTGAGAAGAGGAGGGGAAGACAAGATGATATTTTGTGTATCTTCTTGTCTCCATTGAAGACAACATGCAACATTAATCGGTCCCCCGAGAAGAGAGACGAGTCGATCTCCAAATTAAAAGATCCTAATCTCCAGGAGATAGAGACCCTAAACATGCTCCAAAAAGCACCCCCCAAAATCGAAAATTCAGGAAAAACCAGATCCAAAAAGAGGTCACCACCAAAGTGCTTCCGGTTCCGGTGAAAAGAGTCGTCGAAATCAGAAAATTTCTAGAATTTCAAATTTCCCGGGCAAATTGGAGACCGTTTAGGCCATCTTAGTCCAATAGGCCGAAATAGTCTCTTTTGAACCAAATGGCCTAACCTAGCAGATATAGTCCAATTCAAGCCGACAATGCTCAGTTTGGGCCGATATGGTCAAATCGCGTAGGACATGGTCCAAAGGGCCTGTGTTTAGGCCAGACCGCGATTAGATCGATTTCGGGCCGAATAGGCCAGTTCAAAGTGGTGGAATCCTCTATATTCGATTCGGCAGGGCAGTGACCTGAAGCTCATTTTCATCCGAATTGCACCATATAACCACTTGAAGATGGAGCATTCTTCTGAAGGCTTGAATTTCGCCAAAAATCCCCGCCAAAGGGGCGAAAAATGAGAGTTTTGTTTTTGTTTGCCAACCTTCTCCCCCCTAGTCCACTTCTTCATCTTATTGGTGTCTGCAGCAACTGTACGACCTCGAAAATAACAAAAAATCGCAGGGGGCGCAGACGAAGAAGACGAAGAAAAACAAGACGAACGCGACGAATAAATTGGGTATATCAAACACACATGTTGAGAGGGGTATTGTTTGGTTTAGATTGCGGAAAATGGCACTGGCACACACAGAATTTTGTTGACTAGAGTAAAAATGCTCCATCTGTCTGTTTGTCCAGATGTCCAGATTGGCGAAATTTTGGGTCAAAAACCTAGGTCTCTGGGCCCAAAATAGCCGGAATTAACTGATTTCCGTGTATCCAAATGTTCAAGTTTGGCTCGAAAATCCGTGTTTTTAAGGTCAAAATGGACAAAATTCCCGGATTTCTGTGTGTCCAGATGTCTGTTTATCCGGGTTTCCCCATATCCAGATGTCCAGATCTCCCCCTAGTGTCCTCCTAGGCCAAACAGAACTCCTTAGAATCGTAAAAAATCCATTTCCCTTTCAAAAAATTCGTCTTCCGACCTTGAAGGGGGTCCCTCTAATCTACAAAATCGCGGTCAGCAGAAGATGGCGCATCTGTTTCCAGGCCAGGTGGTCTATAAACCATAGGAGAGAGGATGAAGAGGAAAGTCTATCTCTATTGGCAGATGTTGCAAAATCTTCGAAAATCCTGCGAAGAATCTAGATTTTTAAGCCTATTCCGGCCCATTTCGTCTTCCAGATTCCAACTACAATGCTTCAGAATCCAATAGACTTCTGACGTCTTCTGACGCCTCTGGAAGGCTTCTGGGGAGAAGAGAAGTGAAAAATTCGACTTTTCAGGCGAAATTTGCCATATTTCGAGCCGTTCCGGCCTTCTGAATCCGACGACGATGCTTCTGAATCTTCTGACAATCTCAAATTGTTTCTAAGGTGAAAAATAACGGCAAAATCGAATTTCCGGCCTAATTTGGCCTATTTCGATCTGCAGAATTCAGCGACACTCTTCAACTTTTCGAACGAATAATACGACTTTTCCTGGCTCAAAAATGCTCTAGAATCACAAATTTTGGCTCAAAGTTGAGCCTGAAGCCTCCATTTTTCTCCAACTCCATTCCCGGCGAATTTTGACCAGTTTTAGGCCAAAAACATACCTCAAAAACGGGTTCTCTCTCACGACTCGGAGTGATGATGTAGGTGTGAGTGTCCTGTTGAATGCGCTTGATTGTCGATCCTTTGGGTCCGACGACGAGGCCGACGACACGCAGCGGGACTCTGACGTAGACGGTGACTTGTCCGGGGGCGTGGGCTCCTGGAACGACTGAACGAGCGGTAAAAGGTACGGTAGTAGTGGTAGTAGGGGTGAGATTTTCGTGAAAATTGTGCCAATTTGGAGCCGAGAGCGCTGAAAATGGCTTGGAGGTGTCCTATATCCACTTGGCTGGCCTAGCTTTCTCAAATGGGAATATTAGGCCACCACAGCCGTTTTTGGGGGCTCATTTTTAGCCCCCAAAACCTCCAATTTCTCAATAACAAACCTTGACTGTGTCGACGCGAGGCGCGAATCTGTGTGAAGTGATCGGCGGCACACTCGATCTCTCGCTTCGCCTCACGCACATCCTCGACGCGTCCGGTGACAACGAAGATCGGATCCTCGCCGCGTATCGGTGTCTTGATGTAGGTGTTGGTTTTGGCACGAAGAGCCTTGATTTTGCAGCCTGGAAATTGGGAATTTAGGGGTTTTCGAGGTATTTTAGGGGTCTGAGAGGGTCTAAAGGGTCTAGAAGGGCCTAGAATGGTCTAGAAGTGTCTGGAAGCGTTTGGAAGAATCTGGAAACGCCTAGACAAGCCCTAATCGACCTAGGATGGTTCAAATGGGCCTAGAGCCCAAAAATCGCTTCGAAACGTCCTAGGCGATCTAGTTTTCGCATTTGGCTCAAACTCGCATAGAATAGTCGAACATCTGAACTGAAACTCGCACTAGGAGCTCAGAATCTCGGCCGAAAACCGCCTAAAATAGCTTCAAAGCCTATTTGAAGTACAGGAATCTACAAAAGCCGATTTTTGAGGAAAATAAGCTACTAGAGGCTTCTGGAAGCTTCGAGGTGTCATTTTCGGGAAAAATAGCTTTCCAAGGCTTCTGAGCGCAAAATGGGTCATTTCTAAGCATCCTGGACCCTTCCAAAGCACCAAATCCTCTCCATTTTCGCTCCAAGATGTACCTTGACGACCGACAATCTCGGCAACGTGCTCCGAAGTGGGCACATCGACAGACTCCGTCACATTCTGCACACCGATCGACGCTCGATAGTTGAGGAATTGAGCAATGTCGTCCGGATCGCTGACCGGCGAGCACGACGCCGTCTCCTCCTCGTAGTACCACGCGCCGGGCATCATTTTGTGCTGCTGCTGCTGATGTTGTGGTTGTTGCGAGCTTTCCTCTCTCATTCTGCAAAGAAATATGGAGTTATTAGGGTAAAGAGGGGGGAAAATAGAGAGAAAGAAGCGAAAATTCGACGAATATTGGGTGAAAATCGGTGAAAAATTACATAGAAATGGCCTAAAACAGCCCAGACTGACCCAGAAGCGTTTATAAATTCGAATTCTCGCCAAATTCAAAATCGTCCCTTTTCGACTGAAAATAGCTCGTCTGCACGGTTTCAGACTCGAAAAGTGAGGTTTTGTGTTGATTTTAGGCTAAAAATCTCAAATTTTTGCCCAAAAACCACGATTTTCGGCTCAAAATGAGTATGAGCACGCCCATAGGTGTAGAAAGTTCAAAATGTCCACTTTTAGGTACGAAATGATGGCAAATCCTCATTTTTTCAGTGAAAACCACAATTTTCCGCTAAAACTCATCCCAATTCGCATTTCAACGGAAATTCTAGCGGATTCCGAGCATAGGCGCCAACAAGTGAAAATTACTGAAAAACCTCAGAAATTCGCCGGGAAAACTTGAAATTTTCGTTATTTTCAACTCGAAATCTGCTTCTAGAGACCGTTTTTACCTAAAAATCGTGAAAAACTTTGATTTAAAAAAGTTTTTCTTTACTGAAAATTCCAATTTTTACCAGTTTTTCTATCCCAATTTTCTTATTTTCTCAGACAAATTTCGATTTTACAAGAAATCGAGTACAGAAGAAAGCGCACTAGACCGAGGCGCATGGAATACTAGAGGAAAATGAGACACCGGGCGATTCTCTGCCTAGGACAAAGACGGGCGGTATTTTCGGGAAAAAGGGGGTGAATGGTGAACCCCAGTCACCAAACAGATGGTGAAAAAATGAAAAATGGGGGAAAATTTTCGAGCGAAAATCCCAAAAAATCGCGGCGAAAATGCGAAAATTGGCGCCCAAAAATCCTCGAAATTCGTTGAAAAATTTTGGCGGTGTTTGCACAAAAATGCGTACAATGCATCAGAAAGTGGTGTGTACCGTAAGATTTTTGAAAATTTGAAATTGTTTTTGGAGGGAAAATGAAAATTTTGAATCTAATTTTTTGGGAATTTCGAGGAATTTTGGAGGTTTTGAACCCCGGAAATTGGCTAAAAACAAAAAAATGTCGAAAAGAGGAGGATTTAATTTAGCAAAGCGACCTCGAAGACAATAAAAAAGCGAGGAAAGACCCAGGAGACCAAAAAGGGAAAAATCAAGGAATTCTTCAATAAAATTGAAAGATTTTTTTGGAAATTTCAAACATCA
Organism: Caenorhabditis sinica; assembly: GCA_963932045.1. NCBI lineage: Eukaryota > Metazoa > Nematoda > Chromadorea > Rhabditida > Rhabditidae > Caenorhabditis > Caenorhabditis sinica. The sequence goes on along the minus strand of OZ009942.1, from coordinate 19,685,148 downwards.
AGGCAACGATACACTTAATTGAGTATATGCATACAGTTCCGAGGTTATGTTTCTCTCTCTAAATATCCACCCCCGACCCACTTAAGAGGGGAGAATTTCGAGATATATTTATTTGAATGAAGGAAAAAAGAGAAGAAAAATTTGAAGAAAAAGGAGGAAATGGCAACACACATAACACGTTTCGGCAGAATTCTCTACTAGTCATCCTTGAGAAGAAAACATTTCGGTTTTCCTGGGCACAAGGTCATTAGAGGAAGCTTTTTCTTGTCGAAAAATAATAGATTATAAATCCTAAAAAGGCTATCTTAAATCATTCAAAACTCGAAAAGTTGGACCCAGGAAAACCCCAATTCAAACTCCCGCTAATTAATCAATGTGCACTTTTGTGTCGCGGTGTTTGCACAATGCATTTGAGCCTACGCACCAGAAATTTCAACCAATTAATTTAATTATTTTCAGGTGGAATATCAAGATTTTCAAAAAAAAAAAATGGACGTTTCCCAATCAAATTTGGTGGAAAACTAAAAAAAAAAGAATTTTTTTCGACCTGGAAAACTGAAAAATCCGAAAAATCATTGAATATTAAAAACTCATATTTTCAAAAAATTAAAAATATTAGTTTTCAGAGATCATTTTCAATAGAGAACCGAATTTTTATACTAATAAAATCCAGACATGTCAATTTTCCTTTAAAAATCCAAAAAACTCACTCATTCCAAAGTTCCATCTCCCACCGATTGCATCCATACGAGTTGTTACTGTATCCTTCTGAAAGATTTTTAAGTTGAAACATTTGAATTTCCAACAAAAAATCTTCAAAAACTCACCATTTCTCATCGCATAATGGACAGGAGAAGCAGAAGGGTTGACTGGCATTTTACCTGGAAATTGAAAAAATTCGTAATCATTTTCAAACCAAAAAGAAGCAAAAAATAGAAAGAAAAATTTTTAAAGAACACTGAAAATGTCAATGCGGGGGCAATAATTATAGGTGGAAGTCAATTTTTTTCTCTTTTCAAAAACACAATTTTTTCGAAAATTCAAATTTGTTCAAAACCCAAAATTTGGACATTTTCAAATCAAAGGGTACTTCCAAAAAAGCAACCAAGCAACATCCAGAAGACCTCTTAGACCCCTAGCCCCCCCCCCCTCAGGCTCCCTCAAAAAGGGGCGGGGCTTAGCTTCGGGGGGGGACAATTGGGCGGAGCCTATTTGTGGGTCCGAAGGGGGGGGGGGGGGGGGGGTGTTGTTGTGATCGTCGGGTGGCGCAACATTTTGGCGGTGTCAAAAGAGAAGGGGGGTAGCAGACAATAAGAATTGGGAAAAAGATGCAAATTAGGTGGTGGAGAAAGAAGAAAAGGAATACTGTAGTAGATTGGAAATTGACACAAAACAAGGGAATTCGAAATGAGATGAAGATGGAAAATGGAGATGTTTCTTTTGTTTTGTTTACTTGCTTTTTGAAACCTTTTAGAATCTTTTAGAAGCCTACAGTAGTCCAAAAGGTACAGTATTCTAGAGAGTACAGTAATCTGGAGTACGGGATACAGTGGAGTACAGTAACCTAGGAATTACAGCAGCACTGTGCCCTACAGTAACCTAGACCACAGTAATCCAGAACAGAAAACGCGTCAAAGTTATTCCAGTCACTGTATGAGAAACTTTAAGGAGCCTACAGTAGTCCAGAAAGTACTGTAATTTAGAGAGTACAGTAACCTAGAAGGTACAGTAAACGACTACAGTAGAGTACAGTAATATAGACTAAAGTGATCCAAAAGTAAAAATACGCGAAAAAGTTACCCCAGAGAGAGTAGGAAAAGAACAATATGGGAGGTCCGAAAATGGGGGGAACACTGGTGTTGTTTTTTTTTAGGAGAGTAGTGAAATATGAGACCTCTATTTTTGGGATTTCTCACAAGGCTGAAGCTGTTTTTTTTTTGACAAGGGAGGCAAAAAAGGGGGGGGGGGGGCGTTGTATACGATTTTTTGGGGGGAATTTGGGATTCTGGATGGTAAGGGATCAAATAATGAAATTTGCTGTCATTTCGCAACTACGACGTTTTGCAACTCACATTGATTTCGCAACCGTGACCACTCGCAACCAAGACATTTCGAAACTAGATGTTTTGCAACCAGTCATTTCGCAACTCTATAAACTAGTCCACTTTACGTTCATTAAGGTTGTATGAAATTGAGGGTATTGTGAACTAGTCCAGGTGATAGTCTACATTTGAAAAACTTGTGATTTTAACGGGAATTTTCTACAAAAATCCTGGATTTCGTGGTTTCGAAATGGCGTGGTTGCGGATTGTCGCAGTGGTGAAATCACTGGAAGCGAAATGTCGTAGTTGCGAAAATGACGTGAGTTGCAAAATGCCATGGTTGCGAAACGACTGGTTGCGAAATGTCTCGGAGCCAAATTTTCGAAGTAATCCCCAGAAACTCATATTTTGATCCCCGCAACTTTGACTAAAATTGGCATAGATTTGTTCTTGTACTAAAGCCAAAAACAAATCTATGCCAATTGAGAAGATCACAAGTAAAATTGGTGCCAGGTGCTTCTCTCTTTTGATTTCGTAACCCATCCAATCTCTCCATTCGAGTTGGTATTATGAAACAGATATCCTCCTTCTGTTTCTCACTTCTTTCGGAGGATCAACGGTGTGCCAGCTGTCTGCAGAAAAGACAGACTCGCCAAGATGAGGACAGAGATTCTTATCTCAGAGGGGGGACCGCTTGGTTTATATGCAACACATGTCTGTTTTTGACTCGCGAATCATCACCACCGCTATTAACGGGATTTTGGTCAACCAAGAAATGGGTAGAGAGAGGGGGTGATGATTAGTTTTTATGGGGGGGGGGGTTTCTTTGGAGTTCGTTTTCGACAGTATCTCAACAATAAGTAAGCTGATTTTGAGGAAACTTGTACAGATCGAAAGGAAATTTTCTGGACGTTAGGGTCTCATTTTGGAAATTCGGAGGAAATTTGATTATAACGCCTTCTGGATTACTGGGATTTTCTCTTTTCCAGACTGCGGTTTTGATCTACCATTGTTAGTAATAATGAGCGCTCTGATATTGAAATAGAGACCATACTCTAGGAGCTATTGTATTTCAAATTTGGAAGGTCAAGGAACGGTTTTTTGGGAACTTGGGTGGATTTTTCAAACATCGTAATTTCGGCTCTGGGACGTTTCGCCACTAGTCATTTTGCAACTACGACATTTCGCAACTCAGGTCGATTTTGCAACAGCGACAATTCGCAAGCAAGACATTTTGAAACTGGACGTTTCACAACTCTATAACTAGTCCACTTTACGTTCATTAAGATTGTATGGAATTGAGATTATTGTGAACTATTCCAGGTTATAGTCTACATTCGAAAAGGTATGATTTCGTGGTTTCGAAATGGCGTGGTTGCGGATTGTCGTGGTTGCAAAATCGACGTGAGTTGCGAATTGTCGCAGTTGCGAAATAACTGGTTGCAAAACGTCTCGGAGCCGAAATTTCAGATGTTGGCAAAGGCTCACCGTGCAAAACATCCGGACCATTGCAGTGACACATGAAGCTACAGTCAACATCTACACTCAAGAGCTCCAGATTCCCAAAAAAATCAGAAAATTTTAAAAATTGGGCTTCTGGTTTTCGAAATTTCGCAACACTTAGATGTATGGCCTAATTTATACAGATCAAAGCACCACATCTCTTACCTATGATCAGATGGCATGCCCAAAAACAACAAAAACAAAAACTCATGAACGGCACAGTAAAGTCAACAATCTGTTGATGACCATTTGTGTTTTTTAGTGTCTAGCAGCAGATTCTGCACAGACAGGCACTGGAAAGTTTGAGGTTTTTTTGGATCGAGGAGTTTAAAATAATGCGAAAGGTGACAAGATTCCAAAAACAATGCTCATGTCTAGCTGTATCAAGATGAAAACCATTTTTTTCTCACTTTCGTACAATCTGCTGTCTAGACGGCTCCGGGACATTTCGCAACCAGTCGTTTCGCAACTACGACATTTCGCTACCGGTCGTCTCTCCGCCGCTAAATAAAAACTTTTCAAATGTAGACTATAACCGGGAATAGTTTGCAATACCCTCCATTCCAAACATCCTCGATGAACGTAAAGTGGACTAATTTATAGAGTTGCAAAACGACTGGTTGCAAATTGGACGTAAGTTGCGAAATGACTAGTGGCGAAATGTTCCGGAGCCGTCTAGACTGGGAGACTGTTGTTTTCTAGCAGTTTCAGAAATGCAAAAGGCCGGAGAGCAGGTGGCTGGGACAACTTAAGACATGGTGCATGAAGTTCAGCTGAAGCTATCTAGAACACAGCCATCCATGAGAACGACAAACTCTAAAATTGGAACAACAATTCGGAAATAGACTAGTGTGCTCACACTTCTATCTAGGTATCACATCTGACAAAACTTACTCGCCCAGAGCTATTGTGAAGCTTCGAACATCAGAAAGTTCAATATCAGAGAGTTATATTAGTAGTGAGTATGATTTTCATTTCAGATTTAGGGGGGGGGGGGGTTGGTTTCGAGCCTTCTGAAAAAGTTAAGTTTCTGAATGCTTCGAAAGTCAACGTCACCAGCATTTGAACGTCTGTACCTAATGCATCTAGAATCCATCAACCTCATCTTCACCTTCCTCGAATTTTCGAAACAAAACGAAGCATTTGACCCAAAGATGTACTACGGTAGGTCCTCCTAATAATTATGAAATCTCTTTCCCTTTCATCAAATTGAGTACCCAGATAGATGACACGGTAGTCGGGGGGAGAGTAGCCGTTCACATTTCGCAAATTGGTGTGCTGGTGGCTGGATTACGACATCATGTTCTCGTTTCCCCCCCCCCCCCCCCCCAAACACATGAGGATCCCCTCATGTTCTCCATAGACACCAACCGCCAGCAAGGACTAGAAAATGGGGGGAGAGAGTGATGAAACCCTACTTCTATTAAAACTCTGATGAAATTTCAGTTGGGTTGAAAAGGGACTATCTCCAATCGAGAAAAAGCAGAATTTTAAAAACTTTCCGCCAAAGCTATCTGATGCATACTTTTTATTTACCCAAAGAACATAGCCATGAATAATTAATTTGCTCTTTTTTAAAACAATCTGATAAGATTTTTTGACAAAGATAGCGGAAAGTGGAAGCAAGATCGTCTGGCAAGATTGACCTTGATAAGAAAGCTTAATTTAATATTCAGTTTTTGTTTTCGAGCAGTTTGCTGTGACTAAGATAAGAATCAAATTAGAAAGTGAAGCTCTGACATGAATCGAATGAAATCTGACTTGAGTTTGACAAAAAGTTTGGTTAGCTTTGATTCTCGGGGTCAAAAAACGATGGGAGGTTTGCAGGGAGTTCTGAAATTTTTTGAAATTCTGAAATTTTTCTGAAAATATCAACAGCCAGTCAACCGATTTGGATGAAGTTTAAATGTATTGATTAGAAATTTTCTGGAAAACGCTTCCGTTGACTAAATTCTTTGAAAGTTTTAGCTAGTCAAATGTACATACATAAGTATGCTCGATCTTATCAGCAAGTGGACCGAGTCTGAGAAAAATTATACAGATCTAGAGAAAAATTTTCCGTCTCATTTTCACAATTTGACAAGATGCAGAAGATTCCAAAACTGGCTGACTTCTGAATCCTTGAGCAAAAAAATTCTTCTCCAGATGTGTTCCCTTACTCTCAAAAGCAGAGGAAAACAGAATTCGGTCAAAGAATACTTGTAACTTGGCTGGCCCAGCCCGGTTGGGAAAATTTGGATACATTTTTTCGAAAACTCTGACATTTTTCATTCAACAAAAGTTAGTGGGAAAAAACTTTGTCAAATCGGTTTTAGCTATGAAACAGAGTCCGCGCCAAAAACACCACAAATCAGAAATTATGATATCTCACCACGAAAACTGCTACCGTAATGTGATTTTGCCAAAAATTAAAAAAAAATCGCTAAAAAACTGGGAAAACAGAAAACTAGTATTAAAAGTATGACGATATTCTGGCGCGAAATCTTCTGATTTTGAATTTTTTTTGAAAGTTCAGTCTTCCCTTTGGACAGTCCATTTCAAAATTTGAATTCCTGTCATTTCCAAACTCGTTCAAAAAAAAATCAGTGCCCATCTGTAAAAGGACACTGTCCTTTTTTTCACTTTCATTTTCTCAATTGATTCTCGGTTTCTTCCTTCTTCCGCAACACACACACACTTACGCACACACAGGAACTTTCTCCTTTTTTTCTCCTGTATTTGGGAAGGAGGAATCGGAAATCATTTCATTTTTGTGTGTTCTGTGTGCTCGCAAGCATGTGCTCTTTAAAGAAGAACAGGCAATGGTCATTTTTTGAAAAAAAAAGAAGGAACATGTAAAAAAACATTTTCTACATTTCCTGGAGTTTTGAAACCCCGAGGAGTTCTTACAGAAAGTAAATTTTGGAAAACGGGACATTTTTCAAAAAATTCCTGCAGGTGTTCCCCGCCCTTTGGATTTGAAAAGGATACGAGTGAGATTTGAAAATGAGACAACAAAAAAGAAAAATGGAAAAATTTTTGCTATTACAGTTATGAAGGTCGACACAGCGGGAGGTGAAGTAGGAGGGGGAAGGGAAGACAAGAGGATAAAAGGGGGAGAATATGAGCGAAAATGAATGAGGGAAGAAAGGAAGAATAAGGAGAAAGGACATTGGGGGGATAAGAGGGTTTTGGTTTGGCAAGGGGTTTTTTTTTGAATATCGGGGACTTTGAAAATTTCAGGAAGCCAGAAAATGGTAATCTCAGAAGATCAGAATGCGAGAGTCTCAGAAAATTGCGAATAAAGAAGGTGGAACCGCTAAATTTTGATGTTTCACAAACTCGAGTATATAGAGAATCGGCTGCGAGACATTTCTTTACCGTCATTTCAAAACCGCGACAATCCGCAACCACGTCATTTCGAAACCAGGAAATCCAGGATTTTTGTAGAAAGTTCCCGTTAAAACACAACTTTTCAAATGTAAACTATAACCTGGAATAGTTCCCAATACCCTCAATCCCATACAACCTTAATGAACATAAAGTGGATTAGTTTAAAGAGTTACAAAGCGACTGGTTGCGAAATGTCCAGTTTCGAAATATCTTGGTTGCGAATCGTCGCCGTTGCGAAATCGACGTGAGTTGCAAAATCTTGTAGTTGCGAAATGACTAGTGGCGAAATGTCCTGGAGCTAGAAATCATAGAGAAATCTAGAATCTTAAGATTTGAAACAGTGAAGTCAATTTTTTTATTACAAGAAGGAACAAACAACAAAAATTAGCTGGAGGGTATCTCAACAACCAGAGGACCAAATTAAAAAAAAAATTTACAGATAGAAAGCAATTTTTTGGAAATCTGATTCATGTGGTGAACCACAGAAAGTCTTCAAATTGAAGCTTTTACATTACCATTAGGAGTTAGGATCCATCACCTCTAGAAACAAGTGTTGGAGGACCACAAAGTTGAGAAATAAGGGTTCTGAAAAAAAAGTTATGAAAATACTCATATAGAAAGGGAATTCACTTTTGCGGCGTTTTCTAGGATTTTCTCTGATTTGTAGGGAGCCGGATCAAGATCTTAGATTCCTTGAAGTCATGTACCGAAAGGCTTGAAGTGATGTGAAGGCACGGATTTTCAGAAAACTCAAGGAATGCAAACTTAATCAAAAATCTATTTACACTAAGGGCAGGTATTAGTAGTTTTTGTAATTTTTCGAAAAGACCAATTTTGACGGATTCTGGAGGGTTTCAGAAGAGGTTATCTAAAATTATATAACAACTTGATTTTCCAAGTTTGTAGACAATTTCCGGAACCTTTAGGTTCAAAAATGATACCCTTCGATGGGAAACATTAAGGGAAAAGATATGATTTTTTGAATTTTTCAAACATGTTGATTCTGAAGAATTCTGGAGAGCTCAAGAAGACGTTACGCCCAAAACTTTGAAAAAAATGTGTGGTCGATTCTTGACATTTTGGACATACCAAGGTTACACCATTTGAGAGGAAATTTGTTGGAGAACATGTCCATTTTTTTATACATAATTTTCAAAAATTCAAATTTTTACGTCTTTTTAGGTACCACTTTTTGGTGGATTCTGAAGTCACCCAGAAGACGTCAGGATTCGAAATTTCGAAAATTTCAAAAAATCTGTCCTAGCAATGAAGTCTTAATAAGAGCAGTAAGATGAATAGATGTATGTTATCTGGCTCAATTGAACTTGTCATTGCTATGGCAACTGACTAGAAAGCTAATTGTATGTTTTGAAAAATCAAAAGTATTCAAGAACTCATATTTACAAATGTGATACCATGAGCCCAATACAAACTTGGTTTTGGTACGGGTTCATAACAAATTGAGACTGTCTTGGTCAAATTCAGAAACATAATGACTGAATTTGATAACGTAGCCCATGAAAAGACCATTCTCAAAAATGTAAACTGATCCAGGCTCCAAGCAACCCAAAAAGTGAAACGTGAAATTTTGGGAATGGCATTGACGCCAGTGGAAAATGGCACAATATGGGGAGGGGGGACTCCTGCGCAACAGTCTCTCCCTCGGAAAAAAAGGGATCGCATTTCAGGTATTTTTCTCGTTTCCTCACTTGCCATGCTTTTCCCTCTCTCGGAGACTCTCTCCCTCCTTCCATCGACAGTTTTCGCAAACAAAAACACAAGCGGACATTCGGAAAAAGAGAAAGGTAGAGAGACAGAGAGAGAGAAAAAAGTGAGATTCGGAATCTCTCCATGATGCGGAAATGCTCTCTCATTTTTCGCGCCTTGGAGTTGGTTTTGGCAGGAAACTGGAGGAAACTGGACATTGCGCAATTTATCAATCAATCAGACTTTTTGATTAGTCTTGAGAAATACAAATACAAACATCAAAAGTTGGACTTTTTCGGAAGAACCAAGTTTGAAAAGATCAACGTTTTGAAGATGCGGATGACAAGTTTTGGACCATTCTGAGACGTCAATTGACTTCAGATGGCTAGAATCCTAGATCCTAGAATCTCGGAGCCCTTTAAATAGCCAAATTTCACGACTTGTGCCAACGCTCGTTTTCAAGTGGACTCTCCGCGAGCCTCCACTATTGTCAAAACTACAGTACAGTGTTCCGATATTCAAGAAATCAACATCTAGATAAATATGGAAGCCTCAGACTATTACAGTACCTAGGTACCCAGCAGAATTGTTAGAAATTTTGACTTCCGACTTTCGAATAAAAAGCTCAATTCCGTGATTTTCAAAACATTTCGGAAGCTAGATTTTTTCTAAAATTTCACTTAGAGACCTATTTTTTAACAGTACTTTTTGCTCAAAAAAATCTCAAACTCGTGTCTAAATATAGAAAAAATTGCTTCTCTGACTTCCAACTTCCGAGTTTCGACTTCCGGATAAGAAATGATACTTCCGACTTCCGAGTTGGAAAATTTCAGTTCCTAACACCTCTGGTAACCAGTAACGGTTCAATTCGTTCGAAACTAACCGTCCGTCGATCGACCACTAACTGAGAAAACCCATGGCCGACCGATCGGAAAGAGTACAAGGACGGTCGCCCACCAGACTTGATTAGTGGTCGGTCGAAGGATGCAGATTTTGAATGACTGAAACAGAACCTTTAGGTAGGTCAAGAATTTGAAATCTCAAATTTCAAGTTTTATCAGATCTGGAAAACAAAAAAAAGCTGGATTGTTTGAGACTCAGAATCACCATTATGACATATCAAGGAAATTACCCAAATCGTTATACATCTGTCTATATTAGCTATTGCCATATTCGTTTCCTTCTGAAACTAGCCTCATTTTCCTTCTCTCCTTCACACCCTCAAAATTAGTAATTTCCGGTGATGTTGTCTTGTCTAATGGGGCAAGATGCGGGGGATTCCCCAAATCTTCTAGGTAATTAGAAGAGGGTTTTTTCTAGCAATCGCAACAATGAGGTATTAGTAAATGTTATGGGAAACCAACTGGTTTGGAATTTTTTGAGTTGAGAGTATGCATTTTTGCGTGAGCATGTCAATTGCAGACCTGACACCGCATCTGACGCCAATTGACCATGTCTATTGCTTTTGGACATAAAGGAGTTTATCACCCGAACATTGTCCAAGTGAGGTTTCCATTAGGTTGGATTTTGGTCTGTACCTTTCCGTCCCTCGCCATCGCCGCCCGACCACCGACGGTGCCGATCAGTGACGAGCCAACCTCCGCATGGCCACCGACCGTCTGTTGACCAAGCCGGCCGATGGGCAACCGACCGTCCACCCGACCAAAGTCCAAACGCCGACCGAGACGGCAAATGACCGGCCGATCTCCGTCCGACCACCGACCGTCTGTCGGCCGAGCCGGCAGGTAGCAATCCGATCTCCGACCTCCGCCTGACCACCGACTGTCTACTGTCCAACTGCCGAATGAGCAGGCCAATGGTCAACCCACCTCCGCCCGACCACCGACCATCTGACCGCCGAGCCGGCCAATAGTCAACTCACCGCCGTCCAACAGTAGTCCAACTGCCGACCGCCTTATACTCATACACGTAGTGTTGCGGACCATGAACAAGATAGACTGACGGACGGCAAATGGACGAAAACATCCCATTACAGTTGCCAACAACAAAAATGAAGCTTCAAATTTATTTTATTTTGCTAGCTCAAAAATAGTCAGGGCAAGTTTTATCTCATTTTCAGTTTTTCAAAGTTGTCTATCTGTGCATCTGTGTGTCCAATAGTCCTCCCCGATCAGTTTCCTTCCGCATTTCTGATCTCCCTTCGCTCCATTCAAATTGATCTTTGGCAAATACTCCTCATAAGTTTTTTTCGCTTTCTGCCATTTTTTGGCAAGGCCAAAAAAATGGAGTATGATAAGAAAAAATGAGTCGGAATGATCTTTAGGAAGGCTAGAAAAAACCCCGGGAAAAAGGTAATTTGGCGTCAGATCTGATGCCAGGTCCGTAACAAACAATATAGACACGCTCACGCAAAAATGCACAGAACACTCTAAACTGTCAAAAATTGTGAAACATCGAAATTTCAGACAAAAATTAAAAAAAAAAAAACTTCCAAGATCAAGTATTTACTTGTTTGACTTTCATACATACAGTATTATGATTTTTCCTCTCCTCCTTTTTTCGCACCTCTCCCTCAAACATTCTCCCCCCTCCCTATTTCCTCTGTATGCTTAGGCTTTCTGGTGTGTTTGTATGTTTGTCTGTCTGTTTCAGTGCGACGCGCAATTGTGAAAAAAGTGAAAAAAAAAACAGTTGAATTTGAGGATTCGAATGGCACACACACACACACATGGAGACAGACAGGAAGACTTGAGAGCAAATAGGAAATGAAAAATAGTTTTTTAAAAATTTTTAATCGAGATGATAAGTGGTAATGTAGAATTGTATGGAGTCCTGAGGTTCTAAAATTCTGGAAACATTCCGATTCTCAACTTTCAAGCTTCTGGGATTTTCCAAGATTGTATTCTTTCGAAATTCTGAAACCTCAAAAAACTCCACATTTTCAGAGTTTGAAATTCTTAGAAAACTTCTGAAACTTGGAATCCTGGAATTTCTAAAATTCTGAGCTTTCCTCTTTTTTTAACGGATTTTTAATATTCTCAATTTCTGCGAAAATTTTAAAACCAGAAGTTTTCTGCTCTTTCCCAATTAATTTTTCTCTCTAACTTCCTTTTCATTGAACTTTTCAACCCTCAATTTGCAAAAAATCACCAAAAATCCCTGCAAAAATCCCTTTCGCTGCGAGACCCTCCTTGCAAAATTTGCTCATGCGCCTTTAACCGAATTCTCAGCCATTTCCATATTTATTTAAAAATCACTATTCTCCACTCAAATTTCGACTTTAAAATCTCAAAAATTCTTAAATTTTCCGAATTTTCTTTGTTTTCACTCCAAAAATCTCATTTTTCATAGCTAAAATCCACTTTTTCAGAAATTTTCTCACCGGATTACGGTAGAATGTTTGGCGGCGGGAACCGACCAAACTCAATTCACCCAGCGAGTTTCCCAGCCGGACTGCAAGCAGCATTCGAAAATTCAAAAACTTCAGGGGCTCATTTTCAAGCATTTTCAACACAAAAATGGGTGGATTTGATGGTAAAATATACTCGATTATTTTCGATTTTTAAAAAAATTCTATCAATTTTTAATTAATTCTTTTTCAGAAACAAGAAGACTCCAAGAGTCTCTCGAGAAGAAGGCTGGTCGCCAGAACGAACAATGAAGTGTAAGTAAAATTCTAAAAAAAACATTTTTTGAATTACCGCCATATTTTTCCAGGCACCGCTAGAGCTCAAAAGCTCATCAACCACGTCGGAGGGGCGGTTCGTTCGAGAAAATTCTCCGAATCGACGTTGAAGGCGAGCGAGGAGTTGCTCAGAGATTCGATAAGAGTACGGGAAATTTTTTGAGGAATTCTGGAAAAATCTAGAAGGTTCTAGAAGGTTCTAGAAGCTCCAAAAGGGGCTATTTTCAACGAAAAATCACAAATTTCAAGTGAAAAATCGACTAATTTCGACCTGAAATTTTCGACGAAATTTGAAGTTTTGCGAAATTTCTATTGTAAAATCGCCAATTTCGACCAAAATTCTTAAAATTTCAGTTGGAAAAACTCCAAAATTTCGTTTAAAAACATCACATTTTTCGAGAATTTCATAGATTCCAAAAATCATGATGAAACCGAAATTCGTCGATTTTTCACCTGAAATTTGTGATTTTTGGTTGAAAATAGCCCTTTTGGAGCTTTTAGAAGCTTCTGGAGACGTCTAGAAGCTTCTAGAAGCCTCTAGAATCCATGAAAAATTCAAATTCCGGCCAATTACTTCCCATTTTTCAGCACCAAGTGTCCACGGAGCCCTATGCGTACATGTCCAAAGAGAAGACGTGGGAAGAGGCGATGCGTTTGGCGGCCAGTCTTGATAAGGTTGGGTTTTTTGAAAATTTTGAAAAATTTGAGCGGGAAATTCAAAAAAATTGGATCAATTTTTACCATTTTTGGCCAAAAGTAGCTTCAATATTTTTTGAATTTCCCTCCAAAACATTCAAATTTCAAATTTTCCGCTTCCAGAAACCGGACGTGGTCCGCAAGGCGATATACAATCGTCGTCAGTTCGTCAACAAGAAGATAGCCGATGCGCTCGTCGAGTTTGAAATCGTCGATCCGCGCTCGCCGTTCATTCATAAGATAGCCGAGTTGGCGCAGGTAATAGACTGGGAATGGCGCGAAATTTGAAATTTTCAGACATTTTTGCTCTAGAAAAGTCAACATTTTACCTGAAAATCTTGAATTTTTAGTAAAAAAATCGAAAAAAAATTTTTTTTCAAAAAAAATTTTAGAATCATTTTTTTTGAGGTTCCCAGTGAATCTGGAGGTAATGTATGTGCAAAATTCGAATTTTTCATCAAAAATTGATCCAAAAATACGAATTTTCACTCAAAATTTTCAAAAAAAAATTCCGCCCAAAAAATTTTTTTCAAGTTTTCCAATTTTTCCAGACAATCGTCGTCAATGTCGTGCATTTCCTTGAGACGCACCACCGCGAGATATGCGCTTCGATAAGCGCCAAAATTCAATGCCAGACCTTCTAAGCACCCGGAAAATAACACCCAGTTTTAAAACCCAAAAATCTAATTTTCCATCTAATTTACTCGATTTTCTCCATTCCTGTCTGCAATACGAGGTTTTTCATGCATTTTCTCGCCATTTTTCACACATTTTCACCCCCAAAACCATCGATTTTGGCCCATTTTGACCCATTTTGACTCATTTTCAGTATAGAAGCCTGAATTTTTGAAAATTTCAAATTTCCCTCGTTTTTTTCCTGCATTCACACCCCATCTAATGCACTCATATTATATAACCATCTCAATTATCTACAAGTTTCCTCGAAATTTCCCCCGAAATAAACCGTTTTTTCCTCGAAAATTGACACATTTTCCTTCATTTTTCAGTGCGCCAAGTGGCACTTTTTCTCTCTCGTTCTCTCGCACTCTCTCGTTTTTCCGTGCTCTCTCGTCGGGCGCCGGAGGACTAGAATTTTGCGATTCTAGGCCATTTTCTCAATTTTTATGCTATTTTTTTATTTTAAAAAAGCCAATTTTCAGAATATATGGAAAATACGAAGCAATTAGTGGAGTTGAAGACGTTGCTGGCTTCTGGAGAGCCTCTGAAGGCCGTGGATTTGTTCGAGACGATTGTTGGAGAAGGTGAGTCTTATTTTGAGAGTAAAGAGTTAAAAAATAAAGTTTGAAACCTAAAAAATCGAAAAATTTGAAGCTTTCTGACCAGGAAACACTGAAAATCAAACAAAAAATCCAACGAAAAATTCGCAAAAAAATTGTAATTTTGAATTTTCCAGAAATTTCGAAAACCCTAATTTTTTGACAGATTCTGAAAAAATTTTCTATACAAAAATGATACCATTCGAAAGAAAATTGCAAGAAGAATATGTACAGTTTTTGAATTTCTCAAAAATTCAAAGTTTGACGACCTCTGGAAGGCTCCAGAATCCGATACCCTCAAAATTTGAAAAAACTTTTCTTGGAATTTTCGACCGATTTTTCGAATTGTTTTCTTCACAAAAGTTATACCATCCGAAAGAAAATAGCAAGAAGAATATGCTCATTTTTTAATTTTTCGAAAATTTCGATTTTGACATCTTCTGGAAGAATTCAGAATACCACCTCAGGTCGGATTCTGAAGCCCATCAGAAGGCGTCAAAATCAAAATTTTTGAAAAATTCAAAAAGTTGGCATATTCTCCTTCGAATTCTCTATCCAATGGTATAATTTTTGCAAAAAAAATAAGTTCCGAAAATCAGTCGAAAAATCCAAAAAAAAAATTTCAATATTGAATATTTCTAAAAATTTAAATTTTCCAGATTCCGACACTGAAATCCTCGAATCGTCACGTCTTCTGGCCAACTACATTCGACATTCTTCAAATTTCAAACGTCGAATTTTATGTCTGCGTTTCCAAAAATGCAATACTCTCTCGCGTCTCTATCTATCATTCCAATTCAACACTTTCTCCGATTTCAAATTTCCGAAAAAGTTCGTTTTTTTGGGTTCGAGTTTCGACGATCCAGAGTATTATAGAGAGACAAGTGAGTCAATTTTTTTGAAGTTTGGACGGCCTAGGAATCCAAATCTAGGCCGTTTTCAAAAAAAATCAAGTTTTGAAAATGGCCTAGTTTTGGATTTCTAGGCCATCAAAAAGGATTCAAGGTCCAAAATTCAATTTTCCCATTTCCAGGCCCCGCCCATCGTCACTATCTCACTGCGGTCGGCTCGAATCGTTTCTTCAATTTAGGCTTATTATCCGATGGAAGTCCAGTGTCAGAACCCCATTTAGTCAATCTCCCACGAGTGAAATCCATCGAAATGTCGAATTCCCATACGATATTTTTAACCGACAACGACGACGATGAAAATGCTCTCTACGGGTGTGGGAAGGCTTCTAGTTTTCAACCGGACCGCCCGGAAGAGCACGACGGTGGCTATGTTGCTCTACCGACGAAAATTGAAATTCCTGGAGCAAGGGGTCCAGTGGAGCGTATTTTCGTCAGGGAGGGAGGCACGGAGATTTGGATAGGGGGAGAGGTAAGCAAAGCTGCTCTATTGCTAAAATTAGGGATGGAGCACACTTGGAAAATTGGCGATAGAGCGTACATTGTACGCATGTGAGAAATTACCAATGGAGCGCGTTTTCTAGCTTCAAAGTTGCTAAAATAGGAAAATTATCAATAGAGCGCATTTTAAACATCTAATATTGTCAAAAGAGCCCATTTTCAGTGTCTTCAAATAATTATCAATAGAGCGCGTTTTCCCAATTTTTTTTGTTTTCAGCACTTCTACATTGGAAAATGCATTCCCAGATCCCACGAAACCACAAAAATCGCTTCGAATTGTGTGAAGGATTTAGAGACTACAGTACCATCCAGAAATTTGAATAGCTTTCAAACCGCGAAAATTGAATTTGATGGGAAATGTGTGGAGGTAGGAGAGACGTCAGATTTCAAATTTTTGAATTTTTGAAAAATTTCAAATTTCCCTCCCAATTCCAGATCTACCTAAAAATGGACGACTCCTCACTAATTTGGGATCGAAATTCTACATTTGAGGCTCCAAAACTGGTCCAATTTATCATTAATGGATTTGCTGAGAACCCGAAATTTCGAGAATTTCAAGTACTCCAGGATGGGACGATTTATGTAGCTGAAAGTGGGCTGATGAGAGGAAAATTGGAGTTGTGGAAGAATCGGGATGATGGATTTCAGGGTAAGGAAATCACAAGAAAAGGAGGAAAAATTCCAAAACTTCCAAAAAAAATTTGACAAAAATCGACCAATATTGACGATTTTTGGGTCATTTTTTGCATTTTTTCCATAAAATATTCAATTTTCCAGTGAACAAAAAGACGATTCTGGAGCACTTCGACACGAAATACACACTAGTGGCAATTTTGGAAGAGGTCCCCGGATCCATTGGCACTCGATTTTTCAAAGTTTCTCCAGATGGACAGAATTTGATAATGAAGAAGGGAGAGGAGAAGGTAAATGCGCTCTATTGACGATTTTTAAGATTTTGGGAAAGTTCAAAAGATGATCGTATTCTCCTTCAAATTTGCTGTCTAATGGTATTATCTTGGTATAGAAAAATTGTCCGAAAAAGGTCAAAAATGAATTTTTCCAAATTTTGGGTAATATCATCTGAAGCCCATCAGGAGACGTCAGAATTCGAATTTTTGAAAAATTCAAAAAAACTATCGTATTCTCCTCAAAATTTACCATCGAATGGCGTAAATTTTGTATACACAATAATCTGGAAATATGGTGAAAAATCGAAAAAAACATGTTTACCCAAAACTTCGAATCACGCCTTCTGTGGGCTCCAGAATCCGTCAAAGTTAGAATTTTCGTCCTTGAAATTTTCTATTCAATGAAATAACTTTAGCATGGAAAAAACTTTCCTCAAATCAGTCAAAAATTGTCAAAAAAAACTCACTTTTTTTCCAGATTCCCACCACCTCCGCCATCTCCAGTCTTCCAAAATTTCAATCAATCCAACTTCATAAAATGATCAAAAATCGCGAAATCCAATACGATCCCATCGAGATTCCAATGGATTTAACACTCGTTTTTCAAGAATTAGACGCCGATTTGCAAAATTTAAATCTGGACGAGGAGGTCCCTTTGACTACTGTAGAATTCCGTGTGAATCGACTTCTTTTCGAGTGGATTTTTCCGAATTTGGCTGGGAGAATTGACGAGAATTCTGAGTTTTATTTTACACAAAATGATCAGGAAATGGATTTTGAGCTGAATTGGGAGAGGTAAAAAGAGCCTAGAGAAATCCTAGAAAAGCCTATAAATAGAAGGAATTCGGCTAAAAAATGGCTGAATTTTTACAAATTTTTCTAAATTTTTTTCGAAATTTTGGTAATTTTAGGAATAAAATCGTCAATTCTGGACTAATCAATTTTTTGGATTTTTCAAGAATTTTGTCTTCTAAATCTTTTGGACCAAAAATTTCCATTTCATTAAAACATGTAAAAATGTGCGTAGATTCCAAAAATCATAATGAAAATGCTCTAAAATCGCTCTAAAACTCCGAAAAATGGCTCTGAAATGAGCAAAAATCGCAGAAGTTGTATCCGGTGGCCGCGGCCGAGTTTCCCAAAAAAGGGGAGGAGTCAGCCAGCCAATCACTGCGCTTGGCTCTGCCCCTTTTTGGGAAACTCAACCCCAGACAACTTCTGCGATTTTTGCTAATTTCGGAGCCATTTTTTGGGGTTTTAGAGCAATTTTTGACCATTTTCCTTGTGATTTTTGGAATCTACGCACATTTTTACGTATTTCAAGATCGGATTCCTCCTCTAAAAATTCCACTTTTTTTCCAGACCCCTCCTTCCAACCACCGCCACCTTCGTCCCCCCGAACTCCGCCCCTTCGGACATTTGGCACCTGATTTCCACAGAAAAACAGGCGGTCCCCTGTCACAAAAATTTGATTCTTCTCCATTCTCGACAAATAACAGCAATGCAAAGATTCAACACGAACTACTGTAGTTTTGGAGTGGATTCAGAAGGCGGCAACAACGAAAAACCGGTGGAAATTGAGATGAATGCGACGGCAGAAGTGATCAAAAATGCTCTGAGGGGAATGGTGGATTTGAGGACGCTGTGGGGAATTAAGACTATTGAGGTATGGAAATTCGAATTCTATGAAAAATTTGCAGTTGGGTGGTATAAATTTTGCGGGGACAAAAATTCCGAAAATTGGTCAAAAATTAATTTTTAAAAAATTTCGAAAAAAATTTTTTCCAACTTTTTTTTTTCCTTTTTTCACAGATTTTTCGAATTTGCCTCCGTTCAAAAATTATACTATTCGATAGAAAATTTTAAGAGAAATAAGCTCATATTTTGAATTTTTCAAAAATTCCAACTTTGACGGATTCTGGAGCCTTCAGAAGACGTTATTCGAAATTTTGGGCAAACATGTTTTTTTTTTGATTTTTCAACAATTTTCCTGAGTTTTTTCCGCACCAAACTTTTATCATTCAACGTATAATTTTGAGAAGATTCAGATAACTTTTTGAATTTTTAAAAAATCTCAATTTTCACGTCTTTTGGGGGCTTCAGAATGCACTACAAGGTAAAATTCTAAAGCCCTCCAGAAGACGTCAAAGTTGAAATTTTTGAAAAATTCAAAAACTTATAGTATTCTCCTTAAAATTTTCTATCGAATGGTATAAATTTTGTATACAAAATATTCCGGAAAAATGGTAAAAAATCGAAAAAAAAACTAGTTTGTCCAAAATTTCGAATACGTCTTCTGAAGGCTCCAGAATTCGTCAAAGTTAAATTTCTTGAAAAATTCAAACTTTTAGCTTACTCCTCTCAAAATTTCCTATCGAATGGTATCATTTTTGTAGGAAAAATTTTCATATTTCAAAAAGTTCAGATCAAAAAATTTCCAGCTAATCGAATGCATCAACTTCTACGACTACCACCTAATGGAGGAAATGTTCCACGACGCATTCGAGATTCTCACAGATACAGTAACCGAGCATACACTACCGTACCTCTTTGAACTTTTTCACAGTTATGAGGATCAAGTGGTCGAGGTGTTGGCAAGAAGACCCCACTTGGTGTATACATCGATTTCCGGAATTCAACCACCGAAGAGATTGTTGAAAAAGTGAGAGGAAAAAATTGCAGAAAATTTGAAAAAAAAAATGGTCCAAATTTCATAAAAATCGGTCAACTTGAAGTTGAGATACAGTAATTTTTCAAAAATCTACAGTAATCATTTCTGGCCTAAAATTGACCGCCAAATTCAAAAATTACCCTAATTTTTCTTCCAGATTCGCCGAAAAACTGCCCTCAAAAGTCAACCACCATCCAAGTCTCAATCCACCGGAGCACCTTTGGTCACTCTACACTTATGAGCCAGAATACATCATAAAAAGTCTTTTGAATTTGGATGAGGATTCAGAAGACGTCATCTGGAGTGAGCTCAGAAAAGAGTGTGGGGAGGAGGAGTTGGCGACGTGGCACGCGGAGGCGATGAAGAGGAGGAGGGTTACTGTAGGGACGGCGAGGAATAGTAGTGGAAGAAGGGATAGTGGAAGTCAGAAAATGATGGTCGAGATGATGGCGATGACGACGTCGCCGGTAAGGATTTGGAAGACAAAAAATCCAAAAAAAAATGGAAAAATTTTGGACCAAAATTGATGATTTTAGGCCTAAAATTGGCAAAATTTCGAAAAAAAAACTCTAATTTTGACAATTTTGAACCAAAACAAGTCGAAAAAGCGGCTTAAAATGAGCCAAGAAGTTTCGATTTTTCAAATTTTTTTCCTAATTTTCTAAAATCCCAAAAATCCCTAACATTTCCTTCCAGATCCCAATATCCGGAATTCGTCCCAAGACTGGAAGCTTCTCGAAATCCATCACAAGTCCTACTACGGTAGGCTCCGCCCACAGTCCCCTCCAACAGTCGATGTCGCCGATTCAGAAGGCACTGCCTATTTTTAAGGTGAAATTTTGGAATTTTCAGTGAAAAAGGGAAGAAAAACGTTGAAAAATAGGTCTAAAACCCTTAAAAACTACTGAAAATCAGCAAAAAATAATCCAAGATGGCCAAAAAGGGTCAGGATGGCCTAATTTTTCCAAACATTAAAAACTTGGCCACTTTTTGTGATTGCAGGCGATTCTCGACCTGAAAATTCAAATTTCCCGGCTAGAAATCGTCTAAATGGTCTAATTTTTGGATTTGGAAAATTTGAATTTCCCGCAAAATTTTTTTTTCAATTCTCTCCATATTTCAGCCCAGAAACTCCAACTCCATCTCCAACTCTCTCGAAGACTTCCCGGAAATGGGATTTTCTTCGATTTCACCGTCTCCAGGGGGGACCCCCCGGACCCCAGGTAGTGGCCGATTTGCTCCAAAAGGGGCTCGATTCAAGAAGGACACTGAGATTCTGAAGCCGGTGGCTCCAGTGAATCCGTGGAGAGTTTCGGGGGGACCCACGACGTCTTCTTCTGAATTCCATGAGATTCTAGAAGAAGAATCTGTGAATTTCGATGAAGTCGTGCGGAAGGAGGAGAAGTTGCAGAGGAATATAAGTGAGCCCTATTTTTCAAATTTCCCGCCCAACAAAAATTCAAATTTTTTTCCAGAAACCGGCTTCAAGAAGGTCCAACTATTGCCACATGTGGAGTTGGAAGAACTCGCTCGTGCTCAGATTCGTGAAATTTTTGGGCAAGAACTTCAGGATGAGGCTATGATTACGGTAGGTTTTCAGATTTTTCGAAATGGCGGGAATTCAAATTTTCGAATTTTTTTCCAGGTAGAATTGATGGATTTCGAGACGGAAAACGATGATGAGCAAATCGTCTGGGGACACATGCCGGGACTCGTTCGTCGATAGGAATAGTTATAATTTTTTTTTCTAAAAAATGTTTTCTGAAAATATTTTTCTCTGAATTTTTTCATGTGTATGCATTCCTGTCTTGTATTTTTTTCTGGTTGCTTTGTTTTCGGGTAATAAAGAGTTTATTGGTGCATTAAATCGCAAGAAAGTGCATTTTCAATTGCAAGCACGAACGATTCAAACGAAACTTTATTGAGGAAAATAGTCCGAAAACCAACAAAACGATTAATTAGCGAACAAAACAAACAACAAACTGTAATTAACAAAAAAAAAATAGATTAACAATAAGAGATGGTTGGGTGACGGTGTACTCGAAACATTTTGACTTTTATTGATCGGTGATGAGGTTTCTCTGAAGAAGATTAACTTGGAATAAATAGAATCAATTAGAAATAGAAATTCTCACCTGTTCCTCAAACTTCTCGATCTTCTTAGTCATTCTCGCTAGTGCCGATTCGAATTCCGAAGCAGTCATTTCTGGCAATAAGCCATTCACAGTGGTCATCAGTTTCTTCATCGAACTTTCAGAGCAATTAGAGATTGCTGAGACATCTTTGATTTCGAGAACACTCATAATCTTCTGCATCGCTTTTCGAAAATGCTTCCGGCAGCTGTGTTCTTCTTTTCCTGATGAAATGAACGACTCCGCCTCTTCCACACTATGCGACTCTCGAGTTACGCAACCAAACATAATTAGCATTTTTGAAGATTTCGATTTGAGAGTGACGAATTTCTCTTTTGGATGCTGAAGCTGACAGACTCCACACGTTGTTGTTTCTTCCTGAAACACACAGAAAAGTTAAAAAGTCACAGGTTTTATATATTTCAACCTCTTCTTGAACCGATTCACATTCAGCTGCTTCTGTTGCTGCTTCAATGGACTGCTGCGTCGTCGCTTCCTGAAAAGAAAAGAAGTGGATTTTCACTATCTCTCGAATTATTACTACTGTACCTGCTCCTTGAACTTCTCAACTTTCTTCGCTAAATCGATAACTGCATCTTTGAACTGTCGAATAGTCATTTCCGGAAGAAGAGAATTCACAGTTTCCATCAGTTTTGTCATTGAATTCACAGAGCAATCATGGATTTCTTGAGCATTTTGGATTCCAAGAAACTTCAAAATAACCTTGATCCCTTTATTGAAGTGCTCGTGGCAGACTTGTTTCATTTTATCCGACATGATCATCTGCTGGGCATCTTCAATAGTATGTGTTCCCTTCAAAACACATATCACCATTAAAGCCGTCGTCACCTGCTTCGAACTGAGTTGGCAGATTCTAACTCTCGGTTGTGACAGTTTACAAACTGCGCATCGATAATTACAATTTCCAGATACCGTAGGGCCTTTCTGAAAATAACCTGTCCCTAATTTGATCTACGCAAAAAAAGAAAACGAACCTGTGGCTCAACTCTCTTGATCAGCTCCTGAATACATTTCTTGAAGTTCATCACCGTCATTTCCTCATTTAGACAGTTCACAGTCTTCATCAAATCTTTCATTAAATCCGGAGAAGCATCAGAGATATTTTTATAGTCTTCGACTTCAAGAAACTTGAGAATCTGTTTCATTGATTTTTTAAAATGACTGCTGCAAAGTCCATCATCTTTTCCGGACTTGATGAACAACTTTGCATTTTCGATAGAATGCGATCCTCGAAGAACACATCTAATCATGATAGCCGTCTTCAGATTTCTCGACCGGGCATAACTGATTTTATCCTCTGGTCTTAGGCGATTGCAAACTTTACAACTAGCATGAATCTCCTTGCGAATCGACTGTTTCTTTCTGTAACATGTATTATGCAAGATCATAGAGAGACTGATTCACCTTTTTTGCTTATTCCTGATGAGAAAATTTGATAGGAAGCATTTCATTCCAGGAAGAGAGATCTGAGGTCTGGTTGATTTGAAATTGGGCATCAACAACTTCTGAATAGAATCCGTACTGTCTAGAAGCTTCCCGATTTTGTAGTTTGCATCCAAGACGTGAGAATAGCAAACAAGTGCAACTTTCTTTGCAAAGAATTTGTTGAGCTTATCAACTTCGACGAAATGCTCAGGGAACATCGATGCAAACACCATTTTTTCTTCTTCCAATCCAACCCTCTTCATGGCTTTTTGGTATTCAAGTTCTGAGCAAATGTTGCATTTACTTCTCCGTGAGGATTTTCTCAAATCCTCTCGTTCTCTTTTTTCTTCAACTTCTATTGGCTTCATGCTCTCATTTGCGTTAGCTTCTCCGGGCGCCATCTTGATTCTTTTTGTAAGACTTCCATCCACGTTGAATCCAGTAGAACCTTCTAAAGGTCTCTTCTTTGAACCCATCTGAAATATCCGGAAAGTTGAGAGAAAATCATTAAAAGGCTTCAATTCCAACAGGAACTGATAATCGATGTAAACGATTCAAATGGAACATTATTGAGAAAAATGGTACGAAAATCAACAAAAAGTTTACTAGTTCAGCGAGCGAAACGAGCAACAAACAGTAAAGGAACATTTAAAAGAAAATAATTTTGATGATAAAAATACGAGTAACAGAAGAAATTATAAAAAAAATTAGCACAATGAGAGATGCTTGGATGGCGGTGTACTCGAAACATTTTGACGTTCATTGGTCAGTGATGAGCTTTCTCTGAAAAAGATTAACTTAGAATAGAATCAATTAGAAATAGAAATTCTCACCTTAACTTCAAACTTTTCAATCTTTTTAGTCATTCTCGCTAGTGCCGATTCGAATTCCGAAATTGTCATATCTGGGAGTAGACTATTCACAGTAGTCATCAGTTTCTTCATGGAACTGTCGGAGCAATTAGAGATTGCTGAGACATCTTTGATTTCGAGAACATTCAAAATCTTTTTCATCGCTTTTCTGAAATGCTTTCGACAGCTGTATTCTTCTTTTCCTGATGAAATGAACGACTCCGCCTCCTCCATATTATGTGTCTCTCGAAGAACACATCCAATCATAATCAGCATCTTCGAAGATTTCGATTTGATGGTAATGAATTTGTCTTTTGGATGCTGAAGTTGACAGACTCCACATGTTGATGTTTCTTCCTGAAAATCCAGAAAAGTTGGAAAAAGTCACAAACTTTATATAATGCAACCTCTTCCTGAACTGATTCACATTCTTCAGCTGGATCTGTTGCTGCGTCGGTAGATTGTTTCATCATTGCTTCCTGGAAAAATGCGTTAATTTTCACTATCTCTCGAACTATTATGACTGTACCTGTTCTTTGAACTTGTCCACTTTTTTCGCTAAATCGATAACTGCATCTTTGAATTGTCGAATGGTTATATTCGGAAGAAGAGCATTCACAGTTTCCATCAGTTTTGTCATTGAAGTCTCGGAGCAATCATGGATGTCTTGAGCATTCTGGATTCCGAGAAATTTCAAAATAGTCTTAATTCCTTTCGTGAAGTGTTCGTGACAGATTCGTTTCATTTTATCCGACATGATCATCTGCTGGGCATCTTCAATAGTATGTGTTCCTTTTAGAATACATCGCACCATTAGAGCCGTCTTGACATGTTTCGAACTTAGTTGACAGATTTCAGCATCCTTCGTGGAGCATTCACAAACTGCGCATCGAGAATTGCGTTTCGCAGATATCGGAGCTCCTTTCTGAAAATTATTTTTTTGCTAATTCGAGACACGTTAAGACACAAACCTGTGGTTCAACTCTCTTGATCAGCTCCTGAACACATTCCTTAAATTTTGGCTCTGTCATTTCCTCATCCAGACAGTTTACAGTCTTCATCAAGTTCTTCATTGAATCCGGAGAGGCATCAGAGATCTTCGAATGTTCTTCGACTCTAAGAATTTCCAAAATCTGTTGAATCGATTTTTTGAAATGACTAGTGCAAAGTCTATCTAATTTTCCGGACGCGATGAACAACTTTGCGTCCTCGATAGAGTGCGTTCCTCGAAGAACGCAACCAATCATAAGAGCTGTCTTCAGAGTTTTTAAAGTGGCACAACTGAGTTTATCTAATGTTTGTTGGCGATTGCAAACTTGGCATCGAGCATGTCTCTCCTTGCGAATCGACTGTTTCTTTCTGTAACATATACTATAATATGTGAGATTATAAAGATACTGTTTTACCTTTTTTGCTTATTCCTAGTGAGAAACTTCGACAGCAAGCATTTCATTCCAGGAAGCGAGATTTGTGATCTGGCTGATTTGAAATTGGGCATCAACAACTTTTGAATTGAATCCGTATTGTCCAGAAACTTCCCGATTTTGTCGTTTGCCTCCAAGACGTGAGAATAGCAAACACGTCCATTCTTCTTTTCAAAAAAGCGAATGCGCTTATCAACTTCGACGAAATATTCAGGGAACATCCACGCAAGTACCATTCGCTCTTCTTCCAATCCAACCCTCTTCATTGCTTTTGAGCATTCAAGTTCTGAGCAAATGTCACACTTCAGTCTCAGTAGGGATTTGCTTGAATCCTTTTGTCCGACTTCAGTTTTCATTGGCTCCATGCTCTCATTTTCGTTCGCTTCTCCAGGCGCCACTTTGATTCGTTTTGTGAGATTTCCCATGCTTCCATCTTCGTTTAATCCAGTTGAACCTGCTAAAGGTCTCTTCATTGAACTCGAAGAATCGAATGATTCAAGTTTTGGTGGATTCTTCCGGAAATACTCTTCATCGAACACTGGCTGTTCGTTGACTTCTTTAAAAGTCTCCAGCTTGATTTTCTTTTGGAGATCCCCAGAGTTCCCATCTTCGTTTAATCCAGTTATCTCCTTCAACGCTCTCTTCTTTGAACTCATCTGAAAAATCCGGAAAGTTGAGAGAAAATGATTAAAAGGCTTCAATTCCCACAGGTACTGCTAATCGATTTGAACGATTCAAAAGAAATATTACTGAGAAAAATAGTACGAAAACTAACAAAATGTTTAATTAGCGAACAAAACAAACAACAAACAGTAATAAACAGAAATAATAGATTAACAATGAGAGATGTTGGGAGTCGGTGTACTCGAAACATTTTGACGTTCATTGATCGGTGGTGAGCTTTCTCTGAAAAAAAAACTTGGAATAACAAAAGTTCGACAAAAAATCTAACCTGTTCTTCAAACTTTTCGATCTTTTTAGCCATTCTAGCAACTGCCGATTTGAACTCCGACTCCGTCATTTCCGGCAATAAGCCATTAACTGTGGTCATCAGTTTCTTAATGGAACTTTCGGAGCAGTTAGAAATGGCTGAGACATCTTGTATTCCGAGAACACTCAAAATCTTCTGCATCGCTTTTCTGAAATGTTTCCGGCAGCTGTGTTCTTCTATTTCTGATGAAATGAACGTCTTCGCCTCTTCCATACTATGCGTCTCGCGAGTAACACATCCAAACATAATCAGCATTTTCGAAGATTTGGATTTGAGGGTGACGAATTTGTCTTTTGGATGCTGAAGCTGACAAACTCCGCAAATCGCTGTGTCTTCCTGGAAAATCGAGGATACTTCTTCTGGGCATTCTTCAGGCTCTTCGACTGATTCTGTGTCAACTTCTGGGATCTGTGATGTCGTCGTTTCCTGGAAAGAAGCACTTATTGGTACCATCCTCTAATCCATTACTAATTTACCTGCTTTTTGAACTTCTCAACTTTTTTCGCCAAATCGACTACTGCATCTTTGAATTGTCGAATAGTCATTTCCGGAAGAAGAGCATTCACAGTTTCCATCAACTTTGCCATCGAAGTCACGGGGCAATCATGGATTTCTTGAGCATTTTTGATCCCAAGAGACTTCAAAATCGTCTTAATCCCTTTATTGAAATGCTCGTGACAGACTTGTTTCACTGTCTCCGACATGATCATCTGCTGTGCATCCTCAAGTGTCAGTGTTCCTTTTAGCACACATCGCACCATAATTGCCGTCTTCACATGTTTTGATTGGAGATGACACAGTTCAACTCTCTTTTTCGAAAGTTTACAAATAACGCATCGAAATGAGAGATTTCCAGTTACCGTAGGTCCTCTCTGAATATGGTTTGTTTACCAATTCGAGTTACGCAAAAAAAAAAAAACGAACCTGTGGGTCAACTCGTTTGATTAGCTCTTCAACACATTTCTTGAACTCCGCGACTGTCATTTCCTCGTTCAGACAGTTCACAGTCTTCATCAAATCTTTCATTGAATCTGCTGAGGCATCAGAGATATTTTTATAGTCTTCGACTTCAAGAAACTTGAGAATCTGTTTCATTGATTTTTTGAAATGACTACCACAAAGTGGGTCCTTTCTTCCGGACGCGATGAACATCTTTGCATCTTCGATAGAAAGTGTTCCGCGAAGAACACATCCAATCATGATAGCCGTCTTCAGAGTTTTTGACGAGGCAGTACTAATTTTATCCAATGGTCTTAGGCGATTGCAAACTTTGCATCCAAGATGTACCACCTTGCGAATCGACGGTCTTTTCCTAAAACATAAATTACAATGAGTAAGATCATGAAAATATTTTCCTACTTTCTCTTCTGATTCCTGATGAGAAATTTCGACAGCAAGCATTTCATTCCAGGAATAGAGATCTGTGTTCTTGCTGATTTGAAATTGGGCATCAACAATTTTTGAATCGAATCCGTATTGTCTAGAAGCTTCCCGATTCTGTAGTTCGCATCCAGGACGTGAGAATAGCAAACGCGTGTGTACTTCTTTTCGAAAAACGAATTGAGCTTGTCAATTGCGACAAAGTGCTCGGGGAACATCGATACAAGCACAATTCGCTCTTCTTCCAGTTTCACCAATTTCATTGCTTTTTGGAATTCAAATTCTGAGCAAATTCCGCATTTTAGTCTCTGTGAGGTTTTGCTCAAAACGTCTCGTTCTCCTTTTACATTCACTCTCTTCGACTCCATGCTTTCATTTTCGTTAGCTTTTCCAGGCGCCACCTTGATTCGTTTTGAGAGATTTTCCATGTTTCCATCTTCGTTTAATCCAGTTGAACCTTCTAAAGGTCTCTTCTTTGAACTCATCTGAAAATTGTAGAATTGAGAGTGAGAATTGAAAACTTCAATTGCATGCACTGATAATCGATTCAAACGATTCAGATGGAAAATTAAGGAAAAAAACAGTGCGAAAATCAACAAAAAGTTTAGTTAAGCGAGCGAAACGAACAACAAACAGTAAAGGAACATTTAAAAGGAAATAATTTTGATGATAATAATACGAGTAACAGAAGAAATTATAAAAAAAATTAGCACAATGAGAGATGTTGGAAGTCGGTGTACTCAAAACATGTGCATTGTTCATTGATCGGTGGTGAGCTTTCTCTGAAAAAAAAACTTGGAATAACAAAAGTTCGATAAAAATTCTTACCTGTTCTTCAAACTTCTCGATCTTTTTAGCCATTCTAGCAACTGCCGATTTGAACTCCGACTCCGTCATTTCCGGCAATAAGCCATTCACAATGACCATCAACTTTTTCATCGAGCTTTCGGAGCAGTTAGAGATGTCTGAGAAATCTTGGATTTCGAGAACACTCAAAATCTTCTCATTCGCTTTTTGAAAATGCTTTCGGCAGCATTGTTCTTTGTTTCCTGATGAAATGAACGATTCTGCCTCTTCCATTGTATGCGTCTCTCGAGTAACACAACCAATCATAATCATCATTTTCGAAGATTTCGATTTGAGGGTGACGAGCTTTTCTTTTGGATGCTGAAGATGACAGACTCCACATGTTGATGTGTCTTCCTGGAAAATCAAGGATTCTTCTTCTTCTGGGCATTCATCAAGCTCTTCGACTGATTCTGTGTCGACTTCTGGGATCTGTGATGTCGTCGTTTCCTGAAAAGAAGAACTTATTGCCACCATCCTCTAATCCATTTCTATTTTACCTGCTCCTTAAACTTCTCAACTTTCTTCGCTAAGTCGATTACTGCATCTTTGAACTGTCGAATGGTCATTTCCGGAAGAAGAGCATTCACTGTTTCCATCAGTTTTGTCATTGAAGTCTCGGAGCAATCATGGATTTCTTGAGCATTTTTGATTCCGAGGTTCTTCAAAATAACCTTGATCCCTTTCGTGAAGTGCTCGTGACAGACTCGTTCTTCTTTCTCCGACCCAATCATCTGCTGTGCATCCTCAAGTGTATGTGTTCCTTTTAGAATACATCCCACCAAAACCGCAGTCTTCGCATATTTCGCTCGGAGATGGCACAGTTCAACTCTCAGTTGTGAACTCTTACAAACTGCACATCGAAAACGAAGGTTTCCAGTTACCGTAGGTCCTTTCTGAAAATGGTTTTTACCAATTCGAGTTACGCAAAAAAAAACGAACCTGTGGCTCAACTCTCTTGATCAGCTCTTCAACACATTTCTTAAACTTTGGCACCGTCATTTCTTCGTCCAGACAGTTCACAGTCTTCATCAAATTTTTCATTGAATCCGGAGAGGCATCGGAGATATCTTTATAGTCTTCGCCTCCAAGAAACTTGAGAATTTGTCTCATCGACATTTTGAAATGACTGCTACAAAGTCGATGGTCTTTTCCGGAAGCAACGAACAACTTTGCAGTCTCGATGGAGTGAGTTTTTCGAAGAACACATCCAATCATGAGAGCCGTCTTCAGAGTTTTTGACAAGGCTCTACTGAGTTTATCAAATGGTCTTAGGCGATTGCAAACTTTACAACGAGCATGTCTCTCCTTGCGAATCGACGGTTGTTTTCTGTGACATAGGTTTAATATGTAAGATTATAAAATTACTGTCTTACTTTCTTTTTTGATTCCTGATGAGAAACTTCGAAAAAAGACATTTCATTCCGGGAAGAGAGATTTGTGTTCTTGCTGATTTGAAGTTTGGATTCAACAACTTCTGAATTGAACCCGTATTGTCTAGAAACTTCCCGATTTTGTAGTTTGCATCCAAGACATGAGAATAGCAAACACGTCCATTCTTCTTTTCGAAAAAGCGATTGAGCTTATCAACTTCGACGAAATGCTCAGGGAACATCGATGCAAGTACCATTCGTTCTTCTTCCAATCTAACCATCTTCATTGCTTTTTTGTCTTCCAATTCTGAGCAAATGCTGCATTTCTCTCTTTGCAAGGTTTTGCTCAAATCCCCTTGTTCTCTTTTGTCCTTAGTTTTCACTGGCTCCATGCTCTCATTTTCGTTAGCTTTTCCAGACGCCACCTTGATTCTTTTTGGGAGATTTCTCATAGTTTCATCTTCTTTTAATCCATTTGAATCTTCTAAAGGTCTCTTCTTTGAACTCATCTGAAAATTGTAGAATTGTATAAAATTGTAGAAAAAAATTAATAATGCAAAAAGAATTTCGGGTTGCTGTAGTTTTCTTAAATTTAACTTTCAAGCGGATTTTTGCAACTTTCTTATTTTTTCTTCAATTTGCAACAAAAAATATTCAATTTTTCACACAAGAATCCAACTTTCCGATTTAAAATCACTCAGAAAACCGCAAAAATCGCCTGAAAATGATGAAAACAATTATCAGTTTAAAGGCGCATGCGTCTAAAATGTAAATGGAGTCCCACCACGGAACTGCTAAACTACGGTAGCTTTTTGCGCGCGACGAATTGAATTTCGAAATTTTCGAAGCGAATTTTTATTTTTCCAGGTTGTTTTTCGAATTTTCTGGTCATTTGTTATGGAATTTTCTCGATTTTTCATGGTTTTCGGGTAAAAAATCATTAAAATTCACGATTTTTTACCCAAAAATCAACAAAACATCAAGTTTTTCACTCTAAAATCGTCATTTTTCAAGGAAATTCAATTGAACAAACTTGCATCATTTTTCTTCGAATTTTAGAGCTTTCCGATCAAAATTTTTCAATTTTTGCAGGTATGAACGGTCAAACGGAACGTTGCGACCGAACCGCGTACGTGTCGGGCCTTCAGCCGACCGTCACCGACATTGAGCTCTTCGAGGTCTTCAATCGTGTCGCCCATGTGGAGAAGGTCATCGTGAGAAGCGGAAGCGTTCGTCACGCGCTCATCGTCTTCAAGTGCGTCGAGTTTTCGAGAAAAATATTGAAAAATTCGGTTCAAATTGGTCTAGAGCGATATCAGTGTTACCAGAGGCGTATCGGAGTGATTTTGGCTATTTTTAATCAAAGTTTTGCGGTTCGAGACCTCAAAAACGTTAAATTTCTGTTGGAATTCTTGTTTTTGAGTCAAAAATTGCTTTAAAACACTGAAACTTGAGCCGAAAGTGGCATTGGGGGCCTAATTTTACTCATGAGCGTAGTACAGTCATTTTGGACCATTTTCAGCCGAATTTTCCCAATTTCAACCCAATTTTTCTCAAAATTTTGCTCCCAAACCCTCAATTTTCCCTAATTTCAGAACAGTGGAAGGTCTCTACCAAGCGCTGCTCAACTTCCAAGGCACCTCCCTTCACAGTCGTCAACTCCACATTCGGCCGCTTCGCGAGAGCTCTCACAACGGAGGCAACGGACAGATTCAGCAGCAGCAGCAACAGAGCCAGAACCAGAATCGTCAGGGCAACTATCAGAAGTCGTCGTCGCCGTACCGCCCGTCTTCCGCTCAGGACCACCACCATAACCATCAACAACAGTACTCGTCGTCGTATTCGTACAACAATCGAGGTTATCATCATCAGAATTCCACCTATCAGCCACGTGGATATAATCGCAATTCGTCGGGCGGCGGTGGCAGCACGTCTCCAGTGACTTTTGGAGGAAATCAGGGACCATCACCACCATCACAGCAACGACGTCGTTATCAGAATCCGGGTAACGGATATGGATACAACAATCGGAACGGAGGAGGATTCGAGACGTATTCTGGAGCAGAGTATGTGCCACGTCATCAGTATTCTGGAGGTTATCAAGGACACCATTACCATCAACATCATTATCAGCAGAATCCAACAGCGCAACAACACGATTTTCATTTTGAGGATCATGCGGAGGGCGCGAAAAGGTTGGAATTTGAATTTTTGAGGAATTTAGAGGGTCAGAAGGCTTCTGGATGCTTGTTGACGCGTTTAGACGATTCTTACAACGTTTGGACACTTCTTGACGATTTCAGGCGATTCTGAAGGCTTCTAGAGGGTTTGGAATGCTTCTGACAGCTTCCAACGGTGTTTTATGGGTTCTGAGAGGTTCTGGAAGCTTCTGGACTATTTTAGGCGACCCTGATGCCTCCAGGGAGACCTGAAGGATTCTAGAGGGTCCTGGAAGCGTCTAGAAAGTGCTTGATCTTCACTATTTCCAAAAATTTGAAATTACCGCCTATTTTTTTTTCCAGATTCGACAACCTGGCCAACCTGATTCGCGCAACGACACCCACCGATCCGTTCTCCGTTGCAGCTGGTGCTAATTTCCAAAAGTACTGTTAAAAGAGAATAAATGTGGACCCTTTTTGCCCGAAATTTTTGCGAAAAAAATGGAGATATTCCCCTGAAATTCCTATCCGAATTCTCCAATTTTTCAGAAGTTCCGCCGACTCGTCTGTCACCACCTCGTCACCACCGGCTCCACGCTCTCGTACAACATCTTCGACTCATCAGAAGCATCCACCGCCGGCGTGGAAAATGGAGCTTCGTCTGATGGGCTCGGCCGCGAAGAAGTCGGATTCAGAAGCCTCTCTTGAAGCTCCGCCCACCACTTCCGCCGCTACTACAACTGCCAACATTATCAAGGAGCTCTCGATGAATCAGCAAGAGTTTTTGGCTCAAATAGCCAGACAGGCAGTGATGGCTCAGCAGCAGCAGCAGCAGCAGGAGAATGAAAGATTCGTTGGCAACAAGGAGGAGAATGGAATGATGATGATGAAGAAGAAGCGTCCGAATTTGTCGGTCATCAATCCGTCGTTGTTCTACGAGCAGTATCCGCGCACGTCGTCGCCAGTGGTCTATGCGCCGAGTTCTAGTGAGATTTTGACGAAAATTTGGAGAAATTTGATGAAAAAGGAGCATTTTTGAGTTGAAAAGAAAGCGAATTGAGCCGAAATTAGGCCTTCTAGAGCCGTCTAGACTAGTCTAGCACCTTCCAGGCTCTTCTAAGACATTCTTTAAGCTTCCAAAAGTCTCAAAAATCCTCTAAATTGTTAATCTTCCAGCCCCGAACACGGACGCCAACCCATCACCACACGACCCGGCCGTTCTCGCCTACTCTCGTCTCCGTGTCCCTCAATCGGCATTCGACGGTCTCTCCCCAATAGACACCAACAATTGCTCGTTCATCACAAAACATTTGGGTCCCGATGTTCAGCAATCGAAGCGTGATTTGACGAACGAGGAGCTGTCCGACATGATCGTCTCCACCGGAAATCTTCGCATCATGCCAACCATCACCGATAGCAGCAACTCGTTCGAGACGCCTCCCAAGGCTCCAGAATCTCCAGATGAAGGGGTACCGGCTCCGTGGTCGCCGTTGAAACGTCTTCGCGCTGAAAGTGTTGGCGTGCCGGCTCAAATCGCATCACCTCAATTCTCGCCGATTCAGCTAAAGATGGAGGATACCGAGGAAGAAGAAGTGGAAGATGACGTCTTCGCCAAGTCCACCATGGTTCAGAAGACGTCTTCGTTGTCGTCTGTGGAGAAGGCCGCCGTGGAGCAGAAAATGTCCGAGTTTGAGGATATCAACAATAGTCGATTGCCATCGAATTCGCACTCGGCGGCTCCGAGTTCTGAGCAGAAGAGTTTCGTGTTCCCACCGGTGAGGATTTTTGGAGGATTTCAGTGTCTGAACAATTCAGAAGGGTTTGGAAAGCTTCAGAATGTCTTTGAAGACGTCAGGGAATTCTATATGGCTCTGGAGGAATCAGAAGCATCTGGAAGATTCTAAACACTTCTAAGAGATCCAGAGGCCTTTTTGAGAGTTCTAGACACTTCTGGGTGATTCTGAATGGTTCTAAACGGTTTAATAGCCTTCAGAAGCGCCCAGAACCCTGAATGCGCCGAATTCTTAATTTTCCCATTTTTACAGGAATACCCAATGTGTCGCCACTCGTCAGTCCCATCGATTGCTCATCTCGTCGGCGATCTATCCGATTTCTGTCCGCCGTCTCCGCATTTGAATTGCGAGAAGGCCTCCAACACCAACAATGGCTCAGAATCCCGCGCCGAGAATTCAGAAGACATTGACAAGACTTCTGAGGAGAAGGCGTCGACATCTGGCGATGAGAAGGCCGCCTCGTCTGCTGAAGACGCCATCGCGATTCAGAAGGAGATGATTGTCTAGACGGAGACCATTGTGCCATAAATATATCATCATCTCATTTTTTAAATATTGCTATCATCTTCTTATTATTAAGCCCCCCGCCCTCTAAACGTCTATACACATTTTTATTATCATTTTCCCTGTTAAATATAGGTTCATCCGGAAAGTTTGAATTTTTTGCGAAATTTCAAATTTGTTCTTGTTTTAAGAAGACTCCGCCCCCTTGCCCCCTTCTCCCCCAAAAAACCAAACCTACACATACACACACTGCTTTTTATCCCACGTGATCCTCATCTCGTTTCCTGTTTTATTCTAGGCCACGCCTCCTTTTCTATAGGCTCCGCCCCCTTTCTTAGGCTCCGCTCCCCTTCACCCTTATCCCCTCCTATGGAGATATTATATTGTCTTAGGGCTCTCTAGGCTCCTCCCATCTAGAGGACCGCCCGTCCATTTTCTGTGAATTTTGTTAGGCTCCGCCCCCACCCCCTATATGAAAAGCATCATCATCGTCATCATTGTTTTATTGTTGTTACGTGCCCCCTCTCCCCCCTATTATCTACAGTATCCATTCCGGTGTGTGATTTTTTTTGAATGAAAAGTTGATATGCTGCTTAAACGGTTTTTGAAAATTCAAAATTCATTTTCAAATTTCGCGCCAATAAATTCTCAACAAAAATGTCATTAAAAACGGCGCTAGAGCGGAAGAGATCGATGGAGTTGGTGCCAGAATCGACACAATCTGAAGAAAAAGATGAACCGAAGACGGCGACAGAGAGTACAGAGGAATCGAAAAATTCTGGTATTCTTGAAAATTTGGAGAATGCAAATGCGCTCTAGTGGACTTTCGATTTCCTGCCTTGAATTTGGAAATAAATTTGAGCGAAAAAGAAAAATCCAAAAATCGGGTTCTGAGCCATTTCGAAACCAGTCGTTTCGCAACTACGACATTTCGAAACTCACGTCCATTTCGCAACTACGACATTTCGCTACCACGTCATTTCAAAACCACGAAATGTAGACTATAACCTGGAATAGTTCACAATACCCTCAATCCCATACAACCTTAATGAACGTAAAGTGGACTAGTTTGAAGAGTTGCGAAATGACTGGTTGCGAAACGTCCAGTTTTGAAAGGTCTTGGTTTCTAATCGTCGTAGTTGCGAAATCGACGTGAGTTGCGAAATGTCGTAGTTGCGGAAGGACTAGTTACGAAATGTCCCGAAGCCATTAAACCAGTTCTAGAACGGGGTGGAACAACATGATTAGGCTCATTAAGACAAAAAAGTGACTATTCAGAAATGCCCCCTGAACGAAACCCCGCACTCGACAAACTCGCCAAGACCCCTATCCAACTCGTCCAACCAACACCACTCACACCAGCAGCCAAGACCCCAGGAGTGCCTCAGAAGACTCCCGAAACTCCAGGAGGACAGAATCTCAAAAAGTCGAAATCCGAGCCGAACGAAGATTCGAAGACGCCGAAAGAGCGCGAAAAACTGATAGAAGTACCGTCGGATGAAGTTGGGCGGGTGGAGAATCAAATCGATAATCTACCATTTTATCACGGATTCATGGGTCGGACGGAGTGTGAGGCAATGCTGAGTAATCATGGAGACTTTCTGATTCGAATGACGGAGGTTGGGAAGAGAGTTGCCTATGTGATTAGTATCAGATGGCACTATCAGAATGTTCATGTTCTCGTGAAGAGGACTAAGACGGTAAGAGGAATTTGCGGTGGAGCGCGTTTGCTTTACCTTGCTTATGCGCTCTATGGACAATTTTCTTGTATGGCACTGTTAGTACTGTAATGGTCGTTGAGGAATTTGCGCTTCATTGACACTTTTTTTCAAAATCAAGTGTCTTGGGATTAGGTATAGTAGGAAGTCTCTATTAGTTTTCTATTCTACAGGTAATCCGTGGAGCGCTTTTGTTTTATGTAGACGTAAATTTGGGCACACCGACGTTTCACAACTAGTCATTTCGTAACGGTGACATTTCGCAACTCACGTCGATTTTGCAACCACCAAATTTACATGCACAATAATCATGTTCAAATCTATTTTTTGAAAATTAGATGACAACCTGGATTGGCTTATGATATCCGTAATCACACGTAGCTTATATGAATAAAAACTAGCCACTTTACAAAGTTGCGAAATGTCTAGTTGCGGAATGTCTTGTTTGCAAAATCGACTAAGTTGCGAAATGTCTAGTTGTGAAATGACTGGTTGTGAAACGTCGGCGTTCCTAAATGTGTAGCAAATGCGCTCTATTGATAACAATTCGGTAGAGCGCATATGCTTTAGTGAAAATTCTTATGTTCATGAAAAAATCTTGATCAATATAGCGCATTTGAAGATTGTAGGGAAGTAGGATTTTTTAAACTATTTCGGATTATCGAAATTTTCATATTGGGATTCTGGAACCATGAATTTTCAAAATGTTGCATCCTCGCTCCATTGACGAAAATCGAAATTTCCAGAAAAAGCTGTACTGGACAAAGAAGTACGCGTTCAAATCGGTTTGCGAGCTGATCGCCTATCATAAACTGAATCACATTCCAATTTATGACAATATGATATTGATTTGTGGACTGGCAAGACACGGATGGCAGTTGAATAATGAGCAAGTTCATTTGAATAAAAAATTGGGAGAGGGACAGTTTGGAGAGGTTCATAAGGGAAAGTTGAAGGTGAGATATTGTTTGGGATTCGGAAGACTCAGAAGACGTCAGATTCTCACTATCAAATTCCAAAATTCTAAATTTCTCCTATTTTTCAGACATCCGTCTTCACATCTCCAGTCACCGTTGCCGTGAAGACGTTGCATCAGAATCATCTTTCGGCAAATGAGAAAATCCTATTTCTCAAAGAAGCGAATGTGATGTTGACATTGGCACATGTAAGATCTCAGATTCTCAGCATCTCAACATCTCTGAAATATTCAGCCCAACGTCATCAAATTCTACGGAGTGTGCACAATGAAGGAGCCCATTATGATCGTCATGGAATTCTGTGACGGGTCTTCTCTAGAAGACGTGCTTCTTTCGAAAGAATCCAAAGTTCCTCCAGAAGACAAGATACTGTACTTGTTCCATGCCGCATGTGGAATCGACTACTTGCACGGAAAACATGTCATTCATAGAGATATCGCCGCGAGAAATTGTCTGTTGACTTCGAAAAAAGTGGTGAGATTTCGCTGGTTTAAAAAAGTTGTATCTTGAAAACTAAGACAGTCTGAAAAAAGTTGTCAACTAAAAAAATGTGTAAAATTTTATGTCAACCATTTTTGTAGTTGACAACTTTTTGATGATTTTTATGGTTCTTGAGATACAGTTGTTCAGAAATAACACTCACAGAGAGTCGCACAACAGCGAGACTTGTTAGGCACCAAACTTCAAACGCACATATCTCGGGAACCAATAAAGTTATTAAAAAGTTGTTAACTAAAAGAATGTTCAGCATTAAATTTTACACATTTTTGTAGTTGACAACATTTTGATTGCTTTGATGGTTTTTGAGATATAGGCGCTAGAAGTAAAGACAACAGAGAGACGCAGAGAAGCGATCGTTTCTCTGCCTCTTTTCTGGGGGTGGGCGGCGCCGAGTCATAAATTTTGCATACCTGTATCTCAAAAACTAAAAGAGCTATCAAAAAATTGAAAATTACAACAATATGTAACATTTAAAGCTATCTATTTTTGTAATTGACAACTTTTTGGTAGCTTTTTTGGTTCTTGAGATATCTACATTTTTGCAATTTCAGCTGAAAATCTCCGACTTTGGCCTATCCGTGAAGGGTGTGGCTATCAAAGAGCGAAAGGGTGGATGTCTTCCTGTCAAGTATATGGCTCCGGAGACGTTGAAAAAGGGTCTCTACAGTACCGCTTCGGATATTTATAGGTAAGACTTTACAAACTTTTTTTACGAAATCTCCGAAATGTCCCAATTTCTCCAGCTACGGTGCCTTGGTCTACGAAGTCTACACTGATGGCAAGACCCCATTCGAAGCGTGTGGTTTGCAGGGAAATGGGCTGAGAAAGGCGATTATTGGAAAAACGGTCACGTTGACTATCGATGTGGAGTGTCCTACTTTTATTCAGACAGTGTTCGAGCAGAGTCGACAGTATGAGGCGGAGGAGAGAATTAGTTCGAAGCAGATTATTGAAATTTTCAAGGAAGTGAGTGGGTTTTTTGTTTATTTTCCAGAGTATGACGTAAAATGTGGGACATTTCGCAACATACGTCGATTTCGCAACCACGACAGTTCGCAACCAAGACGTTTTGAAACTGGACGTTTTGCAACCAGTCGTTTCGCAACTTGTCTTCTCGTTCAGGCTGTGTGTGATTGACCGGTGGTAAAATCTCGTAGTTGCAAAATTGTTGTGAGTTGCGAAATGATAAGTTGCGAAATGTCTCGGAGCCAAAATTTGAAGTGTGCTGCTAATTGAAAGTTTTTGGGTAGCTATTTTGGTTCTTGAGATACATATCTTCAAAGTTTAGCATTGCTAATCGAAGATAGGCAAACTTTGAACGCGTCTATGTCAAGAACCATTGGACTTATCAAAAAGTTGTCAACTGCAAAGATAAAAAGCATAAAATTTCACATATTTTCATAACTTTTAAATTTTTGGTAGCTATTTTAGTTTTTGAGATACAGGCCTGCAAAATTGATGTCTCTGCGCCGCCCACCAGAGAAACGAGAGCACTCTCGCTTCTCTGCATCTCTCTATTGTCTTTATTTCAAACGCCTATTTCTCAAGAACCATTGAAACTATCAAAAAGTGGTCAACTACAAAAATGTGCAAAATATTATTTTGAACATTTTTGTAGTTGACAACTTTTTGATAGCAACAGGGGTTCTTGGGATACAGCGCTTTAAAAACAATCATCTTGTGATTCTTTGCGTCTCTTTTCTCCCCACATTCTCAAACTCTATTTTTTCCAATTCTTTCCAGGAAGCTGAAATGCGTGAAGTGGATCCGGCCGGTGTCCTTCATCGCTTCACTGCTCCATTCCAAAGAATTTTCGAAAAGTTCCGTCATCATAAAGAAAAGGAGCCAGCATCAGTTACAAACTAATACTTTGGTGGATTTGATAAAAATGTGTGATGTACTTTTTTCTTTTTCAAATGTTTGTATGGATACCGTACTATTTCCAAATTGTGCCGAAAAAGAAGAACTTCGAAGAAAAAATTCCGAATTTTAAATTCGGCACTTTTCAATGAGACGTTCGAAATGTTTTTGATTATAGGCTTGTGAGAAGAAA
Source organism: Caenorhabditis sinica (assembly GCA_963932045.1). Classification (NCBI taxonomy): domain Eukaryota; kingdom Metazoa; phylum Nematoda; class Chromadorea; order Rhabditida; family Rhabditidae; genus Caenorhabditis; species Caenorhabditis sinica. Next base: position 19,645,769 of record OZ009942.1, on the reverse strand, counting down.
GTTCGGAAAATTAAAGCAGAATTTTTGGACCTGGTCTGTTCAGAGGGGGGGGGGCTATAGGGGATGAAAGCGAAAAAGGGGTCAAATTTTTTTCAAAAGTAAATTGTTGGATTCTGGAGGTTTCAAGGGCTTCCCAGGGAGTTTTAGATTGGTATGGTTTGAAGCTAAATAAAAGGAACGTTTCCGACAAAATTTACATCAATTTATATCCACAAATAGTGCCGGTTTGTCGTACAAGACTGCATTCTGTCATTCATTCTGTCGATCATCATCTCGTAGTCTTCCTCATCGGATCCTTGCGCGTGTGCACTGAGACATTGAAAGACGCTGGCTTCCATAGGAACCCCAAACACGATAGAATGCCAGCAGGATGTTGAGAACGGTGGAAGTGGACTCCATGATAGCAGAGGATTTAGTCACTGTTTCTGTCAGCAGAACTGATTCTATACTGAACTTGAATTTGTTGTCTTCACCAAATTTCCCGAATTCATCTTTGGAGACGACATGCATCGATTCCTGTGGCACTTCCACAATGAGAGCTGAAAGCATAACTATAGTCTAAATCTAGAAGACAAATGGTTTACCCTGAATCGAAAACACCTTATAACCAGCCAAATTGATTGTAGAGTTGAGATAATGGGTAACATCCAGGTTAGCCAGTGGGTCGCTATTTATGAACAAGACAAAGTCGTTTCCACGGATTGAGGTTGAACTTTGGACGGATGATCTACAGTCAACACACGAGAGTTGAGCAGCCGGAGCTTCAAGCATGTTGATAACGTCCTGCGGGAATCGGTGAGGTCTCATGATTCTATCGATCTCTCATGATTCTGTCGATCATCGTCTCGAAGTCTTCATCCTCATCGGATCCTGCGGCATGAGCACTCAGACATTGAAAGACGCCGGTCTCCATTGGTACTCCAAACACGATAGAATGAAGAGCCAGCAGGATGTTGAGAACGGTGGAAGTGGACTCCACGATAGCAGAGGATTTAGTCACTGTTTCTGTCAGCAGAACTGATTCTATACTGAATTTCTCCTCCTTATATACCCACTCTCTACTGCTGCCACGTGGCGTTTTTTTCCTTCTAGAAGTTTCCAGCTAATCGCTGATTGTTATCAAGTTATGAAACTCAGTGACATCAAAAGATGGTGCGCAATTCAAGTTTGTTCAGGTGTCGTGGCAAGAGAGTTTTATATGAAACTTGTCCTGGAAGATTTGAGGAGTCTTCTGAAATTATTAGTTGAAAATTAAATTACTTTAGCATTCTTTCCTACCTTCAAACAGTTCTTTAACTGATTCTTATAATCCGATTCGTCACTGTTGGTTGGTGTGTCTTGGACATTGGGAACGAATCCTTCCTCATCGCCTGAAATCATAGAAGTGACGAATGAGAACACATTCAAAAAAGTTTGAACGAAGGTCATCGTCGGTCCTATAACAATATTTATAATTGTTGGTAAGTTTCAGATTGAATTTGTTTGGGAAACACACCGTCTTATATATCCGCCAAATATGCCCATAAACTGTGTTTTGGGATCATTAAGTTTGGGTGTCACTAGTGCATTTCACGTTATTTTCTAATTTAATACTGGAAAAGATAACTACTTAGAAATGAACTATTTTCACGTAAAAATATAATTGAATCAAATACATGCTAACTTTCCCACACTCAAACATTTATTTACGTGAACTTTCAGAGACCTGTACTCTAATACTGACCTGTGCCACTAACCTTTAGCACCGTAACCTGACATGCCTTGGTTTAGATGTCGAGGGCGCTCCACTTTTCCCCCATAAATAGTGGGCAGAAACCGTAGAAATCACAATCAACGTCTTCGTTCTTCGAAGTTCTACTATATCTACTGTGCTCAATGGACAACAATTTCAACGGATCCATTCGAGGACGACAGATGGATCGATCCCGTTCAAGATCACGTTCTGCCTCACCACCACGTTATGGACATCGTCGTCGTTTTGCTCACCTTCTATATGTGGACGAAGTCGATATGGTTGAAAGAAGACGTCAGCAAGAGATTGTTGATGTCATTCAAGAAAATCCTAACGGTACATATTATGCGTTTAATCAACTCCTTCGAATATATTATTCTTTCAGACAACAACTACAATCCGCACCATCATTCCGACAACAACGCTGGAGACATCAACAACGATCATTCGATCGAACGCCTCACTGAAATGATGGAAAAACTCAAGATGATCACTCGGTGTCACATTTGTCATGGGACTATGGAAGACGCTCGTACCAACGTCTGTGGCCACTCGGCCTGTTTCACATGCTGGAACACTTGGTTGACTGGTCTGGAAACTGCCGGTCGAACACCGTTTTGTGGGATGTGTAGAAACCCTTTTACATCTTTGACCACAAGTTTGGCATTGAACGACTTGATCTCCACAATCAGAGATTACCAAAACGACTAATAGTCACAACTCGAAGGCACCTCAATGAAATTCTAATTACTTGTTCATATTTACCTTTCTTTATAATAAATAATATTTAATTAGATGATGTTTCGACCAATTTTGATGATTTCTCGCTGAGTTTTGAATGGAATGCTTAGATTTTTTGCTGTATCTCTTGAGATTGGCTGCTCCTTCTTTCCCTAACTCGATTTACTCGAATTTCTCAAAAAAAAAGTTTTTGGCCAAAAAAAAAATTTGCGATTGACACGTGCCACATAGATACTTCTAGAAGGAAAAAAATGCAACGTGGCAAAAGTGAGCTCTAGGATGAGCTCCCAAAAAATTTAGTCTTCAAATCATGAAGTTCACAAAACGTCGCCTTCTACTCTTTCTCCTGCTTTCAACGGTACTTCCACCGCCACCGACCGGACCTCCACCGAAGTGAGTTTTATAAAATTAGGGACTCTTATAGGACATTCTGGATTTCAGACTGTAGTGCTGGGATCCAAAAAGTCCTCTAAGAATCCATGTTTTTTGTTGTAACTTGACTTGGTGTATGCTTCATCTTAGCTAACAGAAATAAGTCGGGGTTCTCACAAGGGAGTTCCTTGACCCCTTTTGTTGAACTTTTTCTCACATTTGTGTCGTATACTATATTGACCGTGAGAACTCCAAATCTGCAATAAAAATTGGCGAAATGTTCACGTATCTCGAGTTATGGCAGCTCAAAGTCTCAGCCAGCACTACAACTTTGAAACTTTGAAGACCCATATCTCAGCTTATAGGCACTTCTGGAAGGTCTAAATACTTGTAATCTGCTCAGAATTGAATTTAATATTAGATCTACATTACAATTTACATTACATCTACATTACAATTACAATTTACAATTAGATCCCCCCCAGAACAAAAAAATTTTGAGCCAAAACTTTGGAATTTTCCCACCATTTGACTGGGCAAATTTTCGATCGATTTAAGTTCGTCAGATTTTTCCTTCGAAATCCGCAATTTTGGTTCGGAAACTAACCAGTTGTGTTTCTAGATCACATTTAACATCCTAAACTGATGCAATGTGATCTAGAAACACAATTGGTTTGTTTCCAAACCAAAATTTCAGGCTTCGAATAAAAAATCTGACGAACCTAAATCGATCGAAAATTTGCCCAGTCAATTGGTGGGAAAATTTCGAAGTTTTGGCCAAAAATTTTTTGTTCTGTAAACACTTGGATCTGGTTGTACATTCAATCTTGAGCAGAACGCAAGTGTTCAGACCTTTCAGAAGTGCCTATGAGCTGAGATATGGGTCTTCAAAGTTTCAAAGTTGTAGTGCTGGCTGAGACTTTGAGCAGCCATAACTCGAGTTACGTGAACATTTCGCCAATTTTTATTGCAGATTTGGAGTTCTCACGGTCGATATAGTATGTGACCCAAATGTGAGAAAAAGTTCAACCCAAGGGGTCAAGGAACTCCCTTGTTAGAGGACCTCATCTCAAGATCCTGACCAGTGGTATAGGCCCTTTTCCGCACCCAACACTCTGTCAACTGACTTGGTCTATGCTTCATCTTATCTGAGATGTTATAGGATGTCTAACCAAAAAGTGAATAGTCGCTGAACTCACTAATAACTCTCTCAGAAACGTGGCCAAAAGTCTACCGAAGTCTCCGCCTGGAACATCCTAGCGTCCACACAGTTTGAGTGCTTCCAGGAAACCCGGAAGAGCAACTGTCAAAAAGAAATCCTTCCCAAATAAACAGGTATTTTACACTATACGCGTTTTCATCTCACTGACGAAACTTTCAGGCCATTCAAAAATCCACAACCATGAAAGAATACGCGAAAGAGCTGATCGCCGACCACATCGTCTCACTCAAACAACGGCTGCTAGACCAGTTAGAGGCAAACGTCACTCGGCCGGATACTGTTTCTGATGATAAGCGCAAGAGAAGGCAGTTGACACGTTTATCCTTCCATTTGTTCCGAGTAGGCTCCGATGACGTTTACCAGCCGCTGTCCAACATATTCAGATGCATTTATAATGGATTCTTGAAAGGTGAGTCTGTGCTAATCGTCACTCAAATATGTATCAATTTATCCTTTCAGACCGTTTGCCTTCACTCGATGATAATGATGATCATCGCGAGCTTAACGATCACGAACACAATCGATTGCTGGATGAGTGTCGGAGTGTCGTCCTCTTCGCCAAATCAAAATAACCACTGAGGCTTGGAAAGAACAATTCCTTGAGGAATTCAGAAATCTTTAATTGTCAATAAATTTTTTTGTTGTTGCTCCTCTTTCGCGTACCTTTTTTCGGTCTTCTCTCCTTCCCAAAGTGTCCATCGTAGAAGTCTTCTTGTGCTTTCTGAACATCGAATGATCATCACTCTATTAAAATTTTCAACCTTGAGCTACTGTGAAGGAGAAGTCATTCGGAAACAAAACTGTAAGAGTTTTTATTATCTAGAGTTGCTGGATATCATTCATAAGTAAATTGTTGGATTCTGGAGGTTTCAAGGGCTTCCTCAGGAAGAATTAGAATGGTATGGTTTGAAGCGAAATAAAATGAACGTTTCCGACCAAATTTACATCAATTTATATCCACAAATAGTGCCGGTTTGTCGCACAAGACTGCATTGAATATCGTTAAAAATGAACTGCTTGTCAGTACGGTAATAGGCAGCTAGACACGGTTCCGGAGTGCTTCTGAAAAAAGTTTGTTGGAATTTTTTTTTCTCGAATTAAAAACTCACCCATCCGTGTCAGTGTAGCTGATGGCCGCAATAGACGACTTCAGAACATCACTTGGGCTTGTCAGGGTATTGGTCCAGGTGTAGTTCTAGAATGAATTTTATCAAAAAATGTCAACTCCTAATTAAAGGAGGATTGCGGTCAAAAAATTTTATTGGTTTAATTGTAAGATACGTAAAAATGTGTGTAGATTTCAAAAATCATAAAGAAAGTTCTTGAAAATTGCTCCGAAACTCCGAAACTTGGCTCCGAAATGAGCGAAAATCACGCAAATGGTCTCCGGGGGCCGTGGCCGAGCTTCCCAAAAAAGGGGCGGAGCCGAACGCAGTAATTGGTTGGCACAACTGCAAAGACGCTCATTGGCTGACTGTACCCCTTTTTTTGGAAAACTCGGTCACGGCCACCGGATACAACTTCTGCGATTTTTGCTCATTTTGGAGCCAATTTTCGGGGTTTTAGAGCATTTGCATAACGATTTTTGCAATCTACACAAATTTTTACGTATTTTAAAGCGATACAAATTTTTGATCGGATTCCTCCTTCAAGAATTTGGTTCGGTCGAAATTATCCCGTCCAACATGCTTGTCTGTGATACGCAAAATCATGTTGGTGTTTGTAGCATACCGTAATCAAAAAACCGTGGTCGGACAAATTTCGGTCAGCCCGCGGACTTTGGATATTTTGCAAATACATATCAGCTGTGACTGTTACTTACATCACAGTGGGACTCGGTCGTAGGTGTGCAATTCCTCTCTCCATCTATCCAAAAACTGGTCCGGTCAGGCGCGTTGAGGCGCTTGATTTCCTCTGGGATATCTTTATTGTGGTGAGTGCTTTGCTCAACACTTTTTTGGTTGCGGACCTGGCATCAGATTTGACGCCAAGTGATTTTTGAGCTGGTTTTTTGGCCGTAAAAGCGAAATGAAGAAATCAATTTTACGTAACCTTTTTTTCAGTCTTCTATACTACAGTAACTACGCTAGCAACAGTAATCTCTCAAAATCCCTACCTTGCATCCACTCTGCCTCCTCGACACTTTCCACTCCAATCATCACAGCTGAAATATTTTGGCAAGCCTCCTGAGCCGTGACCTTGGTTACTGTAGTTCCCATATAGACACCCTTCATGCACACAGATACTGTAGCCCTATCAAACCGCTTCCAATCTGTTTGGCATGTTGAGAAAGTCCAGGTGTTGTTGGTATTAGTCCAGGAGTAGGAGCTCCCGGATTCAGAGATAAATGTGAAAGTGAGATTTTTGTAGGAGGCTGGACAGGTGTCATCGGGGACGGTTGTCTGAAAATGGGTCACTGTAAGCTTTCAAGGCTCTTTTAGGCTTTTTAGGCTTTTTAGGCTTTTTAGGCTTTTTCGGCTCTTTAAACTATGTAGACTGCTGTAAGCTTTCTAAGTTTTCTTTGACTATGAAAGGCTTTTTGTGCTTCTTTGAATTTGGGCTATTCGAACTTTTGGGGGGGGGGGGGGTGTTTTCGACTTTTTGACTTTTCAGGCATGACAGGCCTTCTTACACTTTATTAGGCTTTCTGGGCTTTTCAAGATTTTTTTTGGGCGTTTTTGGATTTTTATGGTTTTTAGACTTCTTGGTCTTTTTGGACCATGTTAGAGAATTTAAGTTCAGCCTTTTTTTGAGGCTTTTGTGGACATTGATTGCATTTTAGACTTTTTCAAACTTTTGGGCTTTAAGGCTTCTTTCTACCTTTCAGGTTTTCTCAGACTAACCTTGATCGCTACCAATTGCTCCTCTTCTGGATTTGCTTCAACTACAGTAATTGGTACTGTCTCAGGCCGAAAACTGTATAAAAAGCATTCATTTCCTTGCATCAAATAGGCCAGAATACAATTAGGATCGCTGTAGCAAGAATTGAAGCAGTCTGTAGTTGTAGAAGTGGGAATATAAGGGCCTGTTACGACTTTTCCAGAAAAAATAATTATTTTTTGGAATTGAAGGGATTGGGAAATTTGGAGAAAAAATATTGAGAGGAGCATTGTTTTTTCAAGTGAAAATTTGAGAAAAAAGTTTTTGAAAAAAAAAGTCGAAAAAAATCTCAAGGACCAAACGTCTCCTGACCACTTTACGACCATCTTGATTTATTTGGTCTAGCATTTTTTTTCGAAAAAAATCATAAAAAATTCCGACTTCTGAGATTTTGTAAATTTCTCAAAGTTTTTAGGCCTTTACAGGCTTAGGCTTCTCAAGATTTTCCATATGATTCATCTGCAAAGTTTGTCCTAAAAAAAATATTTGAAAAAAATTAGTACCAGAAAATCTTTATACTGGGAGCAAACATGAAAATACACAATTCTGTTCTAGTCGGAAGGGGATGGGAAACGGATGGAAAATGGGAGGTATCAATGGGAAAAATTTGAATTTCGCGGGTTTATTTATTATTGATGAGTCGATTGGCAACCGTGTTCACGCTGGATGGCACATTTTCGATGGTGGTGAAGACCTGGAAAAATGAAATTTTTTGAAAAAGTTTTCAGATTTTCGAGAAAAGTAAATGCGCTCTATTGGACATTTTTAAAAATCTGGAATCGCAAACGAGCTCTAGTGAACTCCTGGAAGCTCCTGGAAGCCCCTGAAGCCTAGAAATACTGCAAATGCGCTCCATCGACAATTTTTAGAAAATGGTCTAAAAATCAAGGATTTCGAGCTTTCCAACAAAGCAAATGTGCTCTATTCGATTAGCATGGTCTCAAATGTGCTCCATCGACAACTTTTCTTCAAAAAATGCAAATTCGCTTCACCGTACCGAATCGACAGCGTTGTTCCACGTGCCGCCCGCTTTCAGCTGAACATCCTCGACGCTGGGCAACTGTTGTGGGAAGACGACGGTGCCGGGAAGAATGTACTTTTTCAGCTTCTGATACAGTTCACTTCCCTGTAAATTTGAAAAATTAATTTGAGATTTTTTGGCGGGAAGTTTGAATTTTTGGGGAAAAATTGAATATTGAGTTTTTAGGGTCAAAATCTATGTTTTTTGAGGGTCAAAATGTGTCAAAAAATTGCGAGAAATAGGTCGAAAACAACTTTAAAACGCCTGAAAATCGAGAAAATTTTAAAAATCCAAAAAAAAATTCGTGATTCTTGAAAAATTGACCGATTTTTGAAATTTTTGGACTTAAAATAACCCATTTTCCACTCCAAATCCGATTTTTTCACTCAAAAACATTCATTTTTACTCCTAAAATCCTCACTTTGACATTGTTAGTGGACCAAATATCGTTGTCAATGGACAACTTGACGGCGCCGGCGACGAGTCCGACTTTGATTCCCAGCTTTGCAGTTTTCCACAAGAATCCCATGTCGACCTGAAAAAAAAAATAATAGAAAATTGTACTCTTTTCACGGATAAATAAGGAAAATGAGCTAAAAGTGACAAGTTTTCCAAAAATTTACCTGGAAGGTCGAAATTTTCGAATTTTTTGGAATTTTTGAGTTTATTTTGTAGAGAAAAACATGTAGATTTTTTCTAAAAAGTTTTTTTGTATCAAAATCTAAAGAAAACTTATTAAAAATATCCGGAAATTTATTGAAAAAATCGGCGGTGGCGAAAAACGAGAAATGCGCCAACGTGCACGGCAAGTGCGCAAAAGTGCACGAGAAACGCGTTGAGGCGACTTCTCTGCGCTCTCCTCATTTTGCGTTATCTCTACATGCACCATACAGAAAATGAGCAGGAAAACAGAAAATGGAGCAAGAAAGCTGCAGGAAAATGCAAAAATGGATAGAAAAACGAAAGAAATCCTATTTTCAACTGACAAAATCTGAAAAAATTCCAGATTCAAAGAGAAAAACTAGGCAGAAAACAGTCAGCCTCATTATCTCTGAAACTACAGTACCTAGGCAAAAATTGAAAACTATGGAAATGTTGCAAATGTCCTGTAGAGCAATTTTGTAGTTGACAACTTTTTATGAAAATCAATGGTTCTCGAGATAGCCCAAATCCAGTTCAGCACCTAAAAATCTGAACCCGCTGACCTCGAAACTTCAGTTTTACACCATTGACCAGATTTTTAAAAATTTTAATCCTTAAAAAATTTTTTGCTTCTTTTTTGACCGTTGATCAAAAACTTCTTATCATTGAAAAAATTCCACAAAATTTTTGCGCTCAAATAATTTTTTGTGATAAAATTTTCACCCACTTTCACCCTCTTCAGAATGGTCACCTCTCCAGTTCCTGTCCGATTTTTGGTTTGTTAGAAAAAATAAAATAAACATTTAGAAAAAATAGAGATCAAAAATTTTCAGAAAATTTCAGATTCTAATATGTGCTACATTATGCTTAACATCAATTCTATCCAATATGAATACGTACAATTTTACAAAAATTTGCATGCAGGATGATAATAGTACGATGAAAGGTTTGTAAATTTTTGAATTCCCGCCAGGAAATAGAGTAGAGAAGGATCAGAGACGCAGAGAAGCTAGAATGTCTGCGTCTCTTTTGAAAAGACATGCTAACTTTAAACGGGTTTATCTTGAGAACCAAAAAAGCTATCAAAAAGTTGTCAACTACAAAAATGATCAACGTAAAATTTTACATATTTTCATAATTTACAGCTTTTTGATATCTTTAATGGTTCTAGAGTTATAAATTTTGAAAGTTTGACGCTTTTTTCTCAGCGTCCTTCGCACCTTTTTTGTAATTTTCAAGGCCTTATAACTCAAGAACCAAAGATCCTATCAAAAAATGTTTAACTACAAAAATGATCTACGTTCAATTTTACACATTTTCTATTAAACACTTCTAAAATTTTGTTACAGTAACCTACACAAAATCCCAATCCAACTTTCTCCAATCATGTGTGGCAATTGGAAGCTTGGCAGCTTCCATTCCATTTTCAGTGGCCTTCCAGTATTTGCCACATAAACCGGTTTTTATTGTGGCTGGAGTTATTTCTGGAGGTGAGTTCGATTTTTATTGAAATATGAATTCGAGGTAATAAAGATAAGCAAAAATGTCTAGTTTACACTTGGTCTTGTTACGTAGTTGCACTGGAAACGGAAGTAGTCAGACTTTGAACAACTGTATCTCAAAAAATATTAAAGTTAGAAAAAGGTTGTCAACTGCAAAAATGTGAAAAATTTAGTGTTAATTATGTTTGTAATTTACAACTTGTTGATAACTATAATGAGCCTAGAGATATAAGCGTTTTCATCTAATACGTAGAAAAAAGGTGTCCGCCTGTCTGCGTCTCTAACTCAAAAACCATTGAATCTATCAAAAAGTTGTAAATTACAAACTTGTGTAAAATATTATGCTAAATATTTTTGCAGTTGACCATTTTTATTTAGCTGCTTTGATTCTTGAGATAAATGAGTTTAAAGCTAAGAATCGCCTTGAGAGACGCAGACACACTCGTTTCTCTGCGTCTCTCTCTTTCACTCACTTTGAACGTTTATATCTCAAGAACCATAAATAATATCAAAAAGTTGTCAACTGCAAAAATAACCAACGTAAAATTTTTAACATTTTTATAATATATAACTTTTTGATATCTTCAGTGGTTCTTTAGTTATAGATCTTGAATGTTAGACGCGTTTTTCCCACCATCAGCGTCTTTTGCATCCTCTCGCAAATTTTCAAAGCTTTATAACTCAAGAACCAAATATCCTATCAAAAAGTTGTCAACTACAAAAATTATTAGCATACATTTTTACACATCTCACTAGTTTTCAAAATGTTTCTAGCACTCTCCCTCTTTGAGATATGCTCCATCAAACATTTAACCCTTTTCAGTCTCCACCGGGCTGGTCCCTCTGGCCAGCACCCTGGGCTACGGATGGTTTGTGACCGCCCGTATTTTTCAAGGAATGGCATTCTCAGCCACATTCCCTCTAGCTGGATCCATCACTGCCAACTGGGCGACCCCCTTCGAACACGGGGTCTTCATAGGACTCTTAACAGGAAACACACAATTATCGAATATTTTCACAATGCCCGTCTCCGGATGGTTATGCTCTTCGTCTGGTGGATGGACTTCTGTTTATTATGTACATGCTGGGGTCTCCTTAGTCACTTTTTCCTTGTTTTTAGTGTTTTTTAAGTGCTCACCTAGGGAGCATAGCTGGGTGAGCGAGAAGGAATTGGAGACGATTGGAAGGGGAAAGGTGGCGAAGAAGGTGAGTTCTTTTATTAAGGGCTGGAGGGAAATCTAGTAGGGATAGCTAGAAATAGTCAACTGTAAAATTGTTTGTTATAAAATTTTACGTATTTTTGTAATTGTAATGTTTTTGATAGCTTTTTTGGTTCTTGAGATATAGAAGGTCAAAGTTTAGTGGGGTCTCCAAGAAAGAAAAAAAAATAAAGATTCCTCACTGTCAGCATCTTTAACTCAGGAACCATTGAAGCTATAAAAAAGTTGTTAACTATAAAAATATTTGTTTCTATATTTTAAATATTTTTGTAGTTTACAGCTTTTTGATAACTTCTGATATAAACATTTAAAGTTGGACCACTTGCCGACTACCAGAGAGTCCTCTCGCTTCTCTGCGTCTCTCTGGCGTCTTACACTTGAATGCGTATATCTCATGAACTATTAGGGTTTTCAAAACATTGTTGACTACAAAAATGTAGAGAATTTTATACTGAACATTTTTGTAGTTGGCAAAACTTTTCTAGCTCTTTTAGTTTTTGAGTTACAAACTCTCAAACAATGAGCCTCTCTTTTTTTATGCTCTTTCCCTTTATGAGCTTATATCTCAAGAACAATTAGAACTATCAAAATTCTGTCAGCTATAAAAATGTTCTACATAAAATTTAAAGCAACTTCTAGCACTCCGAATTTCAAAAACTTCCAGATTTCCCGCCCAAAAGACCTTCCCTTCCGTCACATTCTCACTAGCCTCTCCCTCTGGGCATGCTGGATCGCCTCATTTGGCGACCTGATTACTGTACAATTGGTATCTCAATTCAACCCACAATATATGAAAAATTATTTGGATTATGATGTATTGTCATCTGGATTTTTGGCAGCACTTCCGATTATTTTTCAATTTATAACAAAGTTGTCTTCGGGGATTATTAGTGATCAGATCAAGTATATTTTTAGTTTTCTTAGGGCTATTTGGACTGAAATTTTCAGATTCATCAACGAGACTTGGAAAGCGAAAATTTTCAATACTATCGCTTTGGCAGTGGCCGCTGGATTTTTCATAATTTTGGCGTTTATTCCACAGGAGAAACATCTATTGGCAATAATTATTATGGTAAGTGCGCTCTATTGACATTTTTTAAAGTTTGAGTGCAAATGTGCTCCATTGATATACTTTCTTGAAATGAGCTGTTTGGAGTCAGAAATCGCGCCCCATTGATAATTTTCAGATCTGCGCTGAAAGTGTTATGGGATGCAACACTGCCGGATTCAACAAGTGCGCTACACTGCACTCACAACAGTATGCATATTTTTCAATGCAGCAGGTTTAGAAGTAACGAAAAATTGAAAAAATAGAAGAGGTTTCAGATCATGAACATTTGGGCTTGCACAATTTTTATCGAGCCATTTTTTGTGAACATGATTGTTAAGGAGGATACGTAAGTTTTTTGCAAATAAAAAAAACCTCAGATTTTCTTAATATTGTTTTATTTCAGATTCATCGACTGGCGTAACTGTTTCTTGGCCCATGCCATTTTGCTTCTCACTGTCAATACAGTATTCTGCCTATTCGCAGATGCATCTCCGGCGAAATGGACAAAAATCGAAGATTCGGAATTTTCTGAAATTTCTTCATGTTCAGAAGTTAAAGAACGTTACGATTCTATTACCGACACAAAGTTGTGATCGGAAAAAATTTTACTTTTTCTTATTTCTTGTAAATACTCATACTACTGTTCCAATAAAATTTTATTGACTATTCGGCTAGTTTATTGGCTAATTCTCAGTTTTTCGGCTTTGGCTACTGTCTAGACTTCTGAAGAAGTACAAGAAAAACGTAGAGGACAAAGTTGTACTTTTCTCTATAGTAATTCTGAGAATCGTAAAATTTCTACGATTCTGATTCTGGAAGTTTCTTCAAAATTGGATAATTTGAGATCCTGAGACACTAAGATTTCATAAATGTTGAGATTTCTGATTCTTCAATTTTTGATTAAAAATGTGGAATTATGTCTACCTGGTGGAGGAGGAAGCAAGTGCACGACGAACAATTGCTATATGTGAGTTTTTTTGCATTCTGATATTCTGTGGGTCATAGGTTCTGATGTTTTGAAATTGGTGATTTTTGGATTTTTGTAGTTTTAAGATTTTTGTTCGAATTCCTTGAATCTTGAATGTGAAATAGGTTTTACACATTTTATATTTCGAATGTTTCAGCTTTCAGAGGACGAGAGAATTTGAATAATCTGATTCACTGATACCTTGAAAAATCGAAAAGTTTCGGATTTTTCGGAGATTTTTCTGGGATAGAAATACTGAAATTTATGTCAGACGTTTTCATAATTCGAAGGCCTCAATTTGTGAACTTTCAAATTTTGCAATTCTGAAATTTGGACTCTTTGAATAATCATGACTTATCAAGTTCAAAACTTCAGAAAGTTCGAGAATCTATAAATTCGCTAATTGAAAATTCGACATTTTCTCACTCACGTCGATTTCGCAACTACAACGTTTCGTAACCGACCATTTCGCAACCGTTAAAATCAACTTTTCTCAAATTTAGATGACAGCCTAAAATGGTCTATAATACCACCCCTTCCCCCCCCCCCCCCCCCCTCCCAAGTAACCTAAAAGAAGAAACAAAAACTAGACCATTTCATAAAGTTGCGAAATGGCTGGTTGCAAAGTGTCGTGGTTGCAAAATGGCTGGTTGCAAAGTGTCGTGGTTGCGAAATGGCTGGTTGCGAAGTGTCGTGGTTGCAAAATGACAAGTTGTGAAACGTCGCGGAGCCAAAATTCTGGCGCTACTCCCGTTCAGGTTTCGGAAATTTCGGGATTCCAGATCCCAAGATTCTCAGTCCTCGAGAAAAATGTTTTTTTAAAACTCAAAACTCAAAAATCTCAAAACTAAAAATTCTAACGCCAACTTTCAAAGAACCATGACTCTGGTAAAGATTCTCAAATTCTTTTAAATTGTATGATTGCGAGATTCTAAAATTCTAAAACCCAAGATTTTTAATTTTCAGGGTTCCCCCCTCCCCACCATCCTATGTAATGGCTCCGTCTCTCCACATGTCTCCCTCAATCCTCAATGCTCCACCCTATCCTCTCCCGCCCCCTCCCCCACTCCCTTCCTATTCCATCCCTCACTTCAAATCCCATAATACCCCATACATTTCCCATGGCTCCGCCTCCATGATGACAGGACCCCAAATCCCATTTTTACACACTCTTGACCCTCCTCTGCCACCTCCCAGTATCTCCAATTCGGCTTTTTCAATTCCCAATATCATCGAGAATCATCCAAAAATCGACCAAAAATATGAGATAAGTGCTCCCGAAGTCTCCAGATGGGATCGCCAGGAGCCAGAATATAAACACGTCGATGAAACGCTAGTAGAAGCCGTCGTGGCTCCAGATGTGATCGTTGCGGATACGGTAGATGAGAAGAGTACGGATAGTGAGAAGGTGGAGAAGGTGCATGAGAATGAGAGATTGGCACGGATGGATTTGAAGTATGAGGAGCCGGAGGTAGAGTTATTATTTTTCAGTTTAGACCCATTATATGTAAAATTGAATTTCCAATCGAATGGTTGTAATTTCAAAATTTTGGGACAAAAATGAGCCAAGTTATTAGGCAAAATAAAAGACAAGACGTTAAAATGAGCAAAAAATGCGACTTTTCCATAAATTTTCGCATATTTCCAGATGTAAAATTTATTTTCCAAACGCCTAAAAATATTTTGAATGCTTCAAAAACACAACGAGGTAGTTATAGGCTAAAATGTACGAAAATGTCCCCCGAAAATGAATTTTTTTGCACTTGGAGCAATTGGAGCACTTCCAGACTTCATAACTTGGCTCATCTTAGACTTAGAACTTTGAAAATCTAATATTTCGTCTGCAAATCAAATTTTACATATAGTACACTTTTCAAATTTCCCAAAATTTTCCCTTTGCAGCCCACCCCCTTCGAAAACGGCACCGTCACCTTCCACGCGTGGTTTCTCCGAAAATTGTGATTTTTAAGTATTATTTTTTGATCTACATATTTATTGCTTGATGACTTGTAAATACTAAAAGATGAATACAGAAAAAAAATGGGGACAAATGCAAGAATTATGGCACAATTGGAGGTAGTGGGAAGTTGGAAAGTTTCAGTAAAGATAGGGAAAAAACGTCAATATTTGCTGACATAGTAGCCTTCTGGAACCGCGATTCGGGCAGAGATGGAGTCTTGAGAGGATCTGAAAATTAAGAAATAATAATGGGAGTGAAGCATGCATTTTTGAATAGTCTAGGCTAGAAATTTGGCCCTCCCAGTTATGGTCATCCGGATAAGACCGATTGGACCGGACCATCTGGATTACCACCCGACTGACACGGGAAAATGTGTTAAAATAGTTTGGCTCAACCCAAAAAAACTCACTTCTTTAACACATGACTACCCCAAAAGCACACCATTCCAATGGAAACCACGAAAACAAACAAGACAGCAGCCGCAGAAATATAAAAAGTTTCCATGGAAATACAAGATTTTTGGCTCAAAACTCCAGAGTATTTCGATTCCCTCGGCGCTCCTGGAGTCTCCAACTCCTCAGCGTTTTCCAAAGAATCCACGAAAAGATCTTCAGACGATATATTGAAAAGTCTGTGAGCAAATCGCTTCTCTCTCCCCTCCACATGATTCGATTCGATTTGGTATTGCTCTTCTTCGGAGATTAGGCGAGGCATGGGTTCCGCGGCGGCGGCTGGGATTACTGTAGTTGAGTTTTCGTCGACTGGTGGAGATGGTTCTTTCATCCAGGGCTCAAGAGGGATGCCATCTGGAAAATGGAAGAAAAGTTGATTGTTGCCAAAGGTAGTAATAGTGGCAAAAATGGTTTTCAAGTATTTTCAAATTTTGTAGGCTATTTTTTTCGATGCCATAGGTCTCAGGAACCGGTGACCCATGTGATACCATTCAATAGAAAATATTCTGTATCTCGAGAAAATTCCCTATCGATCTGTGTAATTTTGATCAAAAGTAGTCGACTGGGAGTTGAGTCAGTCACAGAAATTTCTAAAATTCCTAGTTTAGAAAAATTTTAGAAATCTCTGAGGTTATCTCAGCAACCATTGGCTCAATATTTATGAAAATTGAACTGATCAAAAAAATATATTTGTAAATCATGCCCATATTCTCATTATTCTTAATTCTGGACCCCCAGAGCCTCAAAAAAACAAGAAAAAACTCACCGAACGTGTTCCCAATGGTGTTATCAAACGGCATAGGTATCTGTCCAGAAAGTGGTACTTGTGTCAATGGGGTGCATGCCGGAGGACTCATTCCACGACACTCATCACTTCCTTTATCACATAACTTTATTTGACAAGTGAAGGAAATCGATGGTTGATCTGGGAAGGCAATAGCTTCGACTGCCATGTAGGCAGTGGTAAGGGAAGGGAGGTAGACGACTTGGGGAAAGTCACGGGACACCGAGCATCTGGAAAAGGTTCAAGTTTTTCTGTGTCATTTTATGCATTACGGGTAGGCCAGTGGACCGCCAGCGACGAGCAGCAGTCGGACGGTGCTCAATATGCCGCTCCGGGACATTTCGAAACTGGTCATTTCGCAACTAGGACATTTCGCAACTCACGTCAATTTTGCAACCGCGACAATTCGCAAGCAAGACATTTTGAAACTGGACGGTTCGCAATTATATAAACTAGTCCACTGTACGTTCATTAAGGTTGTATGCAATTAAGGGTATTGTGAACTAATCCAGCCTTTTAGTCTATATTTGAAAAGTTGTGATGTTAAATTGAACTTTCTACAAAAATCCTGGATTTCGTGATTTTGAAATGACGTGGTTGCAGATTGTCGCGGAGCGAAATCTCGTAGTTGCGAAATTGGCATTAGTTGCGAAACGACTGGTTGCGAAACGTCTCGGAGCCTGATATGTGAAAAAAGCAGCCAGCGGACGACCAGCGGGTCAGTGGCCTACTTATAACTATCTTTAATTTCAAAAAACCCACCCATTCTCATCCAACAACGGCACTGAGTCCACACCTCTCGAGTCCAAAATCGAGCATCCTCTCAACAAAATCCCATAATTTCCAGTCGTATCACAATCCCAACGATGAACAATTGTCATTCCAACACGAGTATTTGTAACCTTTGGTCCTTCGAAAGTTCCTTCCCGGAGGGAGTAAGTACATTGAGGTACTATGGTGACACCCTGCTCGAAGGATTCTTCAGGGATGGCGCTGAAAAGTTGTCAATGGAGCGTGGTTGTATATGCGTACATTTTTTCGTTAGTGTGTTGGACAGAGTGGTTGCGTACGTTGTATCAGATTTTACGCCAAGTATATGTTTTTTCGAAAATTGAACTGACCACCTAGTTAGTCACGTCTTGCATTTTTCTTCTAAAATCTAGAAGTTCTGGCGTCAAATCTGATGCCGGGTCCGCAACTATGTCAGTTTTACGCAAAAACGCAGAAAAATGTTTGATACTCAACGTCAGTCAACGATAGTCTATGGAGCGCCATTGCTCACCTTCAAATTTCAAAACTTCAATTGCGATTTTCTCCGCTCTCAGAGATCGTAGAAAAAATAACTTTTTGTAATAGGTATTAGCAAGTTCTCAGCTTTTAAGTGATTCATATTTTTCCTTTAAGAATCCCCAAAAGCCTACTTACCTCACTGCCAAATCCGCCTTTACCACACTCTCACTATGCGCGTAGAAGCATCGGATATTGAAAGTCCTGTCCTCCTTTGTAGTGAACAGCGGGTGAAAATTGGCGACGAAAGTGATATGTTGGTTGACACCACGTGGAAGATGTCCACTGATTTGTCGAGATCTTCTCATACCACAATCACCCAATCGAATCGAAAGAGAGGCTCCTGATTGATTTGGGGCGTCGAAGCGGCGACGGCAGCCAGTGGAGCCGTAGTAGCCACGGACATAGACGTTGCCTCTGAAATATGGGACTTTTGAGAAATCGGTTTGCCGAGAAACTTTGTGGGTGCTCAGGGAGCTCGGGGTTGGATTTTAGAAAGAATTTGATGCAAAAATCCAATTCGACATGGTTGATTTACTCTGGAGCATTTTTTCAAAGAGAGTTTTGTGGAAAAAAGGATTTTTCGAGCTTAATTACTGTCGAAATGAGCTTTTTCAAAATCAAATTTGTCTTTTACTTTGCCTCATAACTTATGGGTTTAAAAAACTCACTTGAACGGATTCCTGGTATTGAAAGAAAACGTAATACCGTCGGGGTTACATTCAAACTTTGGCTCTCCAACGATTTCATTGTCCAGTTGGAATTGAGCAACGCAGGGTATCTGGAATTGATTAGAATTTGATTTTGAACATGGCCCGGGACATTTCGCAACCGCGACAACTCGTAACTAAGACATTTCGCAACTAAGACAATTCGAAACTGGACGTTTCGCAGCTTTATAGACTATTCCACTTTGCGTTCATTAAGGTTGCATGGGATTGAGGGTAATGTGAACTATTCGAGGTTATAGTCTACATTCGAAAAGTTGCCATTTTAACGTTAATTTCCTACAAAAAAACCCTTTCGTGGTTTCGAAATGACCGGTTGCGAAATGACTGGTAGCAAAATGTCGTAGTTGTGAAATCCATGTCATGAACGCTGTTTTTTTACTTAATAATCAATTGAAGATAAACCATCTCCAAAAATTTCAACATTTTCCAATTCTTACCATAAAAAGTAAAACCACAAAAAGCTTCATAATACAGGTCCCAGCTAAAGATCGTGGGGTCCAAAATATAAACGAGTTTAGGTTACTTTCTGTCTAACTCTCGAGTAAATACAAATAGTCTACAAAAGTGGAAAAGTGGTCCCCCCTTCCGAAAAGGGGGCGGGGTCTCGAGTGTCACCATCTCTTTTGTGCATCCCCGCGCGCGCGGGAGAGGAATAATGAACACAGAGAAGGGAAGGGGTCCTCTCTTTTGTATGCATATGTATGCATACAAAGAAAAGGGGGTCCATTACATTACCCATATATTGGATATCTATAGGTTGTGTGTGGAAAATCGGTTTAAAATTAAAAGTTTCAATTGAAAAGTTATTTAATTTCATTCTCATTGAAACTTCAAACTTTTAAATTTTGGAAATTTCACTTTTCATTGAAATTCAGTTTTACATCAAATTGAGGTAACAGCGGGAAACCTGCTTTGAGAAGAGTACAGTTGAACCCTCGAAAAATTTCAAATTTTGATGATGGACGGAAATAGGTCATTTTTCAGATTTCTCTGCTTTTCGACCCAGTCAGTCTGTTTTGGCCAATTTTGGCTAGATTGGCTCAAAAGTAGAAAATAAAACTTCCGGTAGGCTATACAGGAGTAACTTCATTGTTTTCCCTCTTCTGAAATATCCATTAAGTATCACTGGGCCATAGTGGACTACCAGACCAAAACAGGTTCTTCTAGGCCATACAGACCAAAAGTAGGCCGCGTATCTACCAATTTTGTTAGTAACCCTCAATTTACACCATTTCCTAAATTCCTTCCTTCCATACTTGTTATGGGCCGGGCCGGGCCGGGCCGGGCAGATGGAAGAATTTTTGCCTACCCGGCCCGGCCCGGCCCGGCCCGCTGCCTGCCCGGCCCGGCCCGCCCGGCCCGGCCCGCATCTGCCCGTCTGCCCGCAATGGTGGTTCAAAATTTTGAAGTGCCAGTTTTTAGCAGTGATAATGAAGGTGTATTTTTCGACCTAATTTTGAATGTTGTTCTAATGTTTTTAGGACAAAATTACAAAAAAATATTTTAGTTTTTTCAAGAAAAAATTCAAAAAAATTCTCGAGATTTCCAAAAATTTGAAAACATTTTCCAAGACGGGCAGACGGGCCGGGCCGGGCAGGGCCGGGCATCTGCGGGCCGGGCAGGCAAATCACAAGTATGCTTCCTTCCTGTTCGTCACGGTAATCCCATCTCTTTCTATCCAAAACCACCATCCCAACTCGGAACATAACACACACAACTTCCTGTTATGAAGGACTCCTTCTTGGGGGGAGACTATCCGTTTCTTTTGTAATTAATAATGCACCAAAACAAACTGTGCAAACACTTTGTGTCGGAAGGGGAAGGTTAACAGGGAGGACAAGGAGAAGAGGGAGGTTAAAGGGTGTTAGATACCTAATGGAGTGCTCAGAAGGGAAATTATGGCTGTAGTCCGATTTGGGCGATAACATACAGGATGGGCCAAGTCGAGCCAACCTTGGCTGAGCTATATACTATGTTTTGATTGGCTTTATCTGACTCGATAGGTCTAGTCCTTTCAACAAAAGTGTTTTAACTCGATTTGAAAAAAAATATTATGCAAAAAATGTTTTTAAAAACCAAATTTATTGTCATTAACACTACTGCAAAATACTGAAAATTACAGAAAACTAAACAAAAATGAGCTCATTTCATCACAAGAAATCAAAGAAATCAAGAGGGATCAGAAAAACAAGAAATTTAAAACACGGTGGTTCAAGGAAGGAGGGGTACAGTAAGCCTACTACTGTAAGAAATAAGCAAAAATTGGGTAATTCTGCAGTAGAGCGCGTTTGCACCCCTTCACCTCCTTAAACGCAAAGTGTAAAAAAGATAACATAATAATTAACGAGAAGTAACACTGCTGGCACTCTGACTGAAACTAGTAGACAGAAGGGACATGGCATTTCCTTGAGATGGTCCTGCTACATTGATAGAAGAGGCTGGTTGGGGTCCGGATCGTGGTACAGTAATCCTCTTCCTTGGTTTTTGATCTCCCATCATTTGTCGTTGAACGAGTTTTGCGTAGGTACCGTCGGTTTCCTTGAGGAGGGACTCGTGGTTTCCGATTTGCTCAACGCGACCCTGAAATTTTTGAGTTTTCGAGAGTGCGAGTTTTTTTTCATGAAGGAGTTCTATTTGGGTTGGACCGACTGCCGACCGCCGACCGCCGACCGCCGACCGCCGACCGCCGACCGCCGACCGCCGACCGCCGACCGCCGACCACCGACCGCCGACCGCCGACCGCCGACCGCCGACCGCCGACCGCCGACCGCCGACCGCCGACCGCCGACCGCCGACTGCCGACCGCCGACTGCCGACCGCCGACCGCCGACCGCCGACTGCCGACCGCCGACCGCCGACCGCCGACTGCCGACCGCCGACCGCCGACTGCCGACCGCCGACCGCCGACCGCAGTCCAACCGACCGCTGTCCTACCACAAGCTGGCCGCCGTCCGACTGCTAGCCGACCGCTGTCAAACTGCGGTCGGCCAAAGGTCGGCGGTCGGTCGGCGGTCGCCGTTTTTTGACCAAACAGCTGTGGGTGCCTTTTCAATCTCCTCACCTTATTAATAACCACAATCTTATCAGCCTTCTCCACAGTAGACAATCTATGAGCAATCAAAATCACAGATTTTCCGTCCAAATTCTTATAGATCGCTTCCTGGACAACATGTTCCGATTCGGTATCCAAAGCGGAGGTGGCCTCGTCCAAAAGAAGAATAGCGGGCTCTCGGACTAAGGCTCTGGCAATAGCGATTCTCTGTTTTTGACCTCCGGACATTTGGGTTCCCTTTTCTCCAACATTGGTTTCGTATTTTAGAGTAGTCTGCATGATGAATCCGTGGGCATTGGCCATTTCGCAAGAGCGGATTACATCCTGGAAATATATTTTTAATGGAAAATGTTGTCAGTTTTTGACTTACAGTATCAGCTACTTCAACTCCATATCTGACATTCTCCATGACTGAACGAGCGAACAACACTGGCTCCTGACCGACCAAAGCGATCTGGAAAACGACCAATGAGCATTAATTCATGTTTTGGGCTCCGAGACGTTTCGCAACCACGACATTTCGCAACTCACGTCAATTTCGCAACTACGATATTTCGCTACCGGTCATTTCGAAACCACGAAATTCAAGATACAATACCCTCAATCCCATACAACCTCAATGAACGTAAAGTGGACTAGTTTATAGAGTTGCGAAACGTCCAGTTTTAAAATGTCGTGGTTGCGAATTGTCGTGGTTGTGAAATTGACGTGAGTTGCGAAATGTCGTAGTAGCGAAATGACTAGAGGAGAAATGTCCCGGAGCCATATTTTGATCTACCAACCTTCTTATGAATATAATGATGCTCATAGTCCTCCAATGGAACTCCATCTACCAAAACTTGTCCGGCATTTGGAATGTAGAAGTTCTCCAGAAGAGAGATGCAAGATGATTTTCCTGATCCAGATGGTCCGACCAAGGCAACAGTCTCTCCTGGCTCGACGGTGAACGAGAGATCCCTAAAAATGTTTTAGAATTTTCGCTGGAGCGAATTTGCTGAGGTTTCCAAAAACAAAAAGCTAGAGCAATTGTTTTTTGGTCAATATTTCATGATCTACTGGTCCTATTTTCATAAAAATTATACCGTTAGAATGGAAATTTCTTGAAAATTAGGAATATTTTTGAAACTTCTCAAATATTTTAAGTTTAACGTCTTCTGAAATCTTCAATAAAGTTTGCACTAACTGTTAAGGGACAATGACAAAAAAGGCGACAAAGACACCCCATATTATCACAAAGTTTGAAAATTTGATATCGAGCAAAGACGACATGTCAGTATATAATAAAAAACTTTTGCTCAAATGCAAACGCGCCCTACCGACAAACTCACTTCAAAATAGGTTGATCCGAACGAGTTGGATAACTGAAGTGAACATTTCTGAACTCTATTTTTCCCACAACATTCTCTGGCATATACTCTCCCAAATGTTGAATCTGTGGCTCTCGATCGATGTATTCGAAGACTTTTCGTGATGCTCCGACGGATTGCATAAGTCCAGTCCAGACTTCTCCCATTTGTCTCAAATTGTCTCCCAATTGCATTTGGTACAGTAGGAAGGACACGAGAAGGTCGGCTTTCATTTTTTGAGTCAAGACGAGATGGCCACCGTACCAGAGGACGGAGACAATGATGAAGGACTGCAATTTTTTTATTTGAAAAAATTATGACTTCCGAAGAATTTGCTCAAAGATCAGTTCTGTCCTATTCTAGAATTTGGGCTCCGAGACATTGCCCAACCAGTCGTTTTGCAACTAAGCCATTTTGCAACTCACGTCTATTTCGGAACTATGTCATTTCGCAACTACGAAATCCATACAACTTCAATGAACGTGAAACGGACTAATTTATAAAGTTCCGAATCGACTGGTTGCTAAACGTCCAGTTTCGAGATGTCTTGGTTGTAAAATGTCGCGGTTGCGAAATCGAAGTGAGTTGCGACATGGCTAGTGGCGAAATGCACCGGAGCCAGAGTTTGAGCCTTTCAAGTCAATAAATGTTGATCAACCCACCTGGAAAAGTTCAGAAACCCAAAGGAATCCAATATACGCAATAGCCTTGGTTCTGGTCACATCCAAAGTGTGTGTCAATTTTCCATAGAACCGATCTGCTTCTACATTTTCACAAGCAAAGGAGCGAACGGTACGCATTGTGGAGAGTACCTCCTCAGCGACGTCGTTCGAGTCGGCAATGGTGTCTTGGGTTCGTTCGGAGAGGAGCTGGAAATTTGTTGTAATAGTATTTTTGTTTGGCTTGTTGTGCTGGTTTGAAGGATAAAAATTTTATAAAGATTGGTTGAAAACGAAGGAAGTTATGACCGTTTTTGTAATATAGCATTTTTCCACCGAGGTAAAATTTCCAACTCTTCCAATAAAACTAGGCAAGACACCCAAATTATCAGTAGAGCGCACTTACATCATAATAGGTTCCGAAGATTTTCGATGCCACGAAGATGATGGGGACCAGGATGAAGGTGACCAATGAGAGTCTCCATGAAAGTTTCATCATGAAAATCATGGATCCAAGCAGCATGACGCAGTTTCTGAAAGAAGGAATAGAGGGTCTGAAAAGCCTTAGATAAACAAAAAGAGCCCAAAAAGCCTACAAAGCCTGAAAATCTGAAAAAAGCCTGACACCTATTTTTGCTCATAACTTGGCTCACTTTAGTCCTAGAACATTGAAAATAGAACCATTCGACTTGAAATGAAATTTCACATTCATCCAATCACAAACCTCAAGAACACATTGACATTCAAAGCGACAGTATCCGACATAGTCTGACAATCGGCGGCAAGTCTCGAAGTGATTTCTCCAGTTTTGTGAGCATCATAAAAAGCAACATCTTGTTTGACGAGTCCGTGGAACAAATCATAACGGATTGATCGTTGAATTCTGGCATATGCATACTCGAAAGAGCCTCCACGGAATCCTGCGGCTACTGCGGAGACCAAAGAGATTACGGTCATGATGTAGATGGCATTGGAGAGGGCTGGGTAGGATTTGGTGGCGACTACGGTAGCGATGACTTGACCAGTGTAGTAGGGAACGAAGATACGGGCTGGAAAACAGATTGTCATTGGAGCGCATTATGGGAAATTTCGAATTTTTGTCAGTGGAGCGTGCTTGAAATATGGAAATAATGAATCCGTCATTAGAGCGCGATTACATGCTGATATGGCTATTACCAAAGATTGGACCTTAAGATTAGCAATGGAGCGCATTTGAGAAAATTTCGAATCATTGTCAGTGGAGCGTATTTGAAACCATTTTCAAGTAATGAAATTGGGGATTTCCAGAACTCAGAAGCCATTTTTTCGAGTTTTGAAAAGTTTGAGTTCCAGAATTTTGACGTCTTCTTAATCAGAGAATCTCAAACTCACTAATCGAGTAGATGAATAGCCATGAGAATCCAGAAATGTGCCAGAGCCACTCTCGTTTACAGTATTGAAGAAGGCGGAAGATCAGCTCGAAAGTTTGTTTTGGAGCCACTTCGATCTGAAAAATTCAAATTTTTTGAAAATCTTTCTTTCAAAAACTCACATCCTCATCCTCCAAAATAATGTATGATGATGGTGTTCTGATGAAGAATCTGGACCAAGAGGTGTTTAATAAAATGGCAGCTAAGAAATTCCAGACAAGGAAAGCGGTATCTCCAAAAGTCAAAAATTCATCTGGTTTCAGTTTTTCTGTGAGAAGGAGGAGCTTGGTAGGAGAGGCGGCACAGATAATAAGGGAGGTACAGAAGATGGGCTGAAATAAATTGCATTGGAGCGTATTTGCATCGAGTAATTATCAGTCATAGACAAATTCTCAATAGAGCGCACTTGCTTCGGTTGTAAAAAAGTTGAAATTATGCTCCAAGGACTACATGGCTCATGAGATATTGGGTATTGTCAGTAGAGCGCATTTGCCTTCCTACTTGATTTTCAGTAGATCACGGATTCCTTTGGTTTATTATTAGAGCTTACTTGCATCCATTGAAGTTGCATTTGTGCTCTATTGACAATTCTATTTTGCACTTTGACATAGTTTTCAAAATAGCGCGCTTCCAACTAATATGGAGACTGTACTAGCCAACCAATCTACAGTTCCCTTCATATTTCAGTAGTTTGCAATAGAGCACACTTGCATTCTCAATAATTTCTCAATAGAGCGAACTTGCTTACCTCCTTCCACATGGTCAATGTATCGGCCTTGTTGGCCACATGGATAATTGTGGGTACCATCCATAACGCAAAACGGAGAAGCTGGAGAAGGAATAGGTCGATGGTGCTGAAAAGTTATCAGTAGAGCGCATTTGCAACATTTTGTTTTTGGTACAGTAGAGCGCACTTTCATCACTGTCACCCATTTTGGCATGTTTTTTTCGAAGCAACTCTCAATTGAGCGTGCTTTCCTGATACCTCTCAATTTTCGCAGATTCTCAATAGAGCGAAGTTGCATTTTTTGAACTCATAAATCAATAGTCTTCCTGTATTTGCACCGTCCATTTTCTCCATTTTTGTTCTCTTATCAGCAGTACTAATACTATGCACGCCGATCAAAAAACTATTATCAAGAAACTTTTTTCCAAACGATAAAAGTTGAAGATTGAAGAACTAACTAAACAAATTATATTTCTTGAAAAAAATTAGCAGTGGAGCGCAATTGCTCTATTGAGAATACTCTTTTTTGTCAGTCCAATAGAGCGCGTTTGCATTTTTGAAGACATCAAGATCAAAAGTTAGCAATAGAGCGCACTTTTATCATCTTGGTTAGGAGTTGCCATTCAGGGAATTTTCAATGGAGCACACTTGCAAACCTCTATTTGTGAATAGAGCGCACTTCCCTTTCCCCAAAAAACCTGTAAACCGTACCTAGTGAAAAACGAGAAATCCGAAAATTGACTGGTAAAATTGGCAAACTTAAACGTTCCATCATGAAGACAAGCGAATAATAGGCAAGCCAAAAAATCGATGGAAGTCAAAATAAGACCCCACGAGAGCCGGGAGGCCACTGCTGAGATCATCTTGGCTCAAAAATTTTTTTCAGCAAAAAAAATTTCCTTGGCCAAGTCAACCTGAAAAATCGAATCGACAAAATGGAGGGAAGAGTGTCAATTGGCAGAGGAGTTGTTATCAGTTTTTGAAATACAAATTTCCCCAAAAACTGATAAGAAGCCAAATTTTCGGGGTTTGGAAAGTTGCAATTTTCAGTTTTCTTTCCTTACAATCATTATCATTATTTGTTTGAATGTGTAATAGGGATTCTGGAACAGAAGAATACATCAAGTGTGCTCTATTGAGAACTTCTTGTAAAATAAACAGTTGTTGCTGCAAATGCGCTCCATTGGAAAAATCGGTCCTGATGAAAATGTGCACCATTGCTAATCCCTTCAAAAGTTATCTAAAATGTGTCTGAAAACGCGCTCCAATGATAAATCTTTATTATTCATTCATTCAAAGCCTCAATTCAATTATCAAAAAAAAATGTTACATGCAAAAATTTCTAAAGAATTTCAGAGGGGGAACAGACAGCAATAGAAAAAATTCAGAACAATAAAAATTTCAAAACTTTTTTGGCGGGAAAATTTAAAAGTTCAAAAATTTCAAATCAACTCCAAATAGTCATTTTCATCGTCGCGGAGAACACGTTGTTGTTGTGGTGGTTGCGTTCGAATTGTGTTCTGGAAAAAAAGCAAATGCGCTCTATTGACAATTTTTTCAAACGTGGTGCTAGGACCTTCAAAAAGTGTCCAATGGAGCGCACTTACCGTAGTAGATCTCAGGGTGTTGTTCCAGGAGCGCACTTGAGAGTACACACTGCGTGTGTCATTTGCGCTCTGTTGATAATTGTTGATGACAGATGATAGGCGGTGGTACGATGAGGAGGAGGAGTCTTGGAGAAGGGGCGGGGCTTGGAGGGTCTGGAAATTTGAAAATTGTCAGTGGAGCGCGGTTGCATGTCTCCTTCAAACTCTCCATAGAGCGTACTTACCTCATAGTAATGCTGACTCCGCCCACCTTGACTTCTGATAGTGCTTCCTTGTATGAATTGACCGTAATCCAATTGTGAATAGTTGGCGTTCGATGGAGCGTAGTTGCTGACCGTGGCGAACGTCGTCCGGGGGACCACCAGTGGAGAGATCATGATGTAGTAGACAGTGGCGAAATGGAGGACTAGCTGAAAAGTTGAATGTGCGCTCCAAAGACAACTTTTTCAGGGAATTTCGCATTGGGGCGGGTTTGCATCGTCCACATGAGTAAGTTCGCTCCATCGCTAATTTGGCTTAAAATGAGTCAAAATTAACCGTTTTCGAGCCAATTTTTTGCAAATTCTCAACGTAGCGCACTTACTGAGCACGCGTAGAAAATTGAGCAGATTAGAGCGAAGATGATGAAGGCGGAAGAGTGAAAATTTGGCATAGCTTCTGCACTTTTCGCGTAATCGTGGATGGAGATGATGGTGGAGTTGTAGAGGAGGAACGAGAGGAGGAGCTGAAAGTTGGCATTGGAGCGCGAATTATGAATTTTTTGAAAAAAAAATTTCGAGCATTTTTGGATTTTTCATTTTTTTTAAAGAATTTTTTTAAAAAAATTTTGCATCAGAGCGCACTTTCTTTGTTGAAACTGGCAAAATGTCATTGGAGCGCGATTTCTCCGTCAAAATCGAGCCGTTTTGTAAAGATTGTCAGTGGAGCGCACTTGTAGCGTTGTAGCAGTTTGTAGTGAAAATTGTCAATGGAGCGCGTTTTCTTCGTCGAAACTCAAAAATTGTCTATAGAGCGCATATTGAGATTAAAAAATCTGTTCAAAATTGCTCAATTTTTCGCTTTTTTTTCAAATTCCCTCCAATTTTCTCTCAAATCTTTCAAATTTTCCTACCTCAAAGCCCATACTCGGAGCCACCAGCACCACTCGAAATCTCCTCTTCCACGCCATTTTTCGTCTCAAAATCCGCCAAATCGCGTACAAAAAAAGTGAGCAACTGGCGAAAAACGCCACCAACAAATAGGCACATTGTTCGACGAAAAACCATTCGAAAATCAAGAAATTCGGCAAATTTGGAACCAAATTCTGAAGCCAAATGCATTGGGAGGTGGTGCAAATGTGGGCGTGGCCACCGTTCGTAGAGCTACAGTAAGATGGGCGGGACAAGTGTTGTTGCATTTGGTGGATACTGTAGATCAGGAGTACCGTATATTTGATGGTAGAGATTTTCTGGAAAAAAATTTTTTTGGATAATTTATTTATCTTAAAATTAACAATTTTTGGCTCAATTTTCTTCAAATTTCTCTCAAATTTTCAGAATTTTCCGCCGAATTTTTTCTCCATCTTCTTACCAGAGCAATTTTCAAAAGTGGCACATAAACTTGATGAAAAGTATCATCATTTTTTTCTTCATCGACGTCTTCTGAAGATTCTCCTTCGCCTCTTGGGGACCGCCACGGTGGATACATCTGGAAAAAATTGAAGATTTAGGGGTAAAAATGGGTTGCAAAATCGAATTTTTGAGATAATTTAGACCCAACAACTCTGGAAAACCACGAAAAATGAGCATAAAAAAGTTGGAAAATTCAACATTTTTTGGTTTTTTCAATGTATTTTTGACCAATTTTTCAGATTTTTTTTCAAATTTTTCCCCAAAAAAAATCACCGGTAACAGAGACGATATAGCGCCGGAATACATCGAAAATCTAAAAAAAAATTAGATGAAAATTTATTAAAATTTCAGCAAAAATCAGGAGAAGACACACAGGAAAACACGGAAGATTACAAAAAACACCGGATGGGAAAGCTGGCCAAAAAATTGCAGGAAAATTATTAAAACATGAAGAATCTTGTGTAAAAATGGGAGGAAATTGATGAAAAATGAGCTGAGAATCGAGGAAAATCGCTAAATTTGAGTCTAGAAAGTCGAAAAATCGAAAATTTTTCGATTTTTGGGTCGAATTTTTCGATTTTTCAGTCCAAAAAATTGCAAAATTTGAATCAAGAAAGTTTAAAAATTTAAATTTTTAAAGAAAATACTTAAATTTTAGAATTTAAAGGCGATTTGCAACTTCTTTGGATCAAAATTTCTGGATTTTTGGGGTTCCGTGGACCGAAAATTCTCATTTTTCAGCTGAAAATTGACAAAAGTTTATAAAAATTACACAATTTTTTTTTGAAAAATTTTTCCTTTTGCCAAATTTTTTGATTTTCCAAACTTTCTAGACCAAAATTTCGCGATTTGCAAGGTTTACGGGCTCAAAAATGTCAAATTTCAGTTCATTTTTCATCAATTTTCACTCTAAATCAATGTTTATTAATCACTAGAAGAAGAACGACTTTGCGCCTCCTCGTCCACCGTCTCCAAATGGCGATAACTAGTGATTCTTTGTGATGGGATTGGTTGTTGGGAATTCTGAGAAGAAGATGAAGACGTCAATTGTGAAGAAGAAGAGGGATTCGAAGTTGATGTGGAAGACGTGGTGGGAATGGGGAAGACGCTGGAAATGGAGAATAGATAATAGGGGGAGGAATTATGGGAAAGGAGAGGAGAAATGGAGGAAATTCTAAACTTTTTAGGGAAAAATAGAGGAAATTTTCAAAGAATTTTGAGCTAAACTGGCCGAAAAATTCAAATTTTGTTACAAAAATTTTCGACCAAGATAAGGTTGGATTTTTGAGGTTTTTGAGTCAAAAATATATGAAAAATGCGAATTTTTGGAGGAATTTCGAGTCAAAAATTGGAAGTTTGGAAGGATTCTGAGCTAAAAATTGTTGATTTCTTAGGTTTTGGAGTCGAAAATCGACAAAATTATTCAAAAATTGAACATTTTGGGCCAAGAAAGATCGAAAAACTCTGACTAAAAAACAAATTTTCACCAAATTTCGAGGGGAATACCGATTTTTTCAGATAAAAACAGCGATTTTCGGGTCAAAAACTACCGAAAAATTCAAAATTTTTGATGTTTTTGAGCCTAAAATGAGCATTTTTCAGCCAATGTGTACGAAATTTATAAAAAAAAATGCCTCATTTTCGCTCAAATTCGTCAATTTACGTCCATTTTTCGCCTCTTTTTCCTCCATTTTTTGACTTTCTTCCTTGATTTTTTCTCTCAAAAATCCATTCCTCACCAATTCGAATTCGACGATTTCTGAGGGGAGCACAGATCATTGTTGATGACATCGGCGAGCAAACTTGCGGGTCCTGCAAAAACAAAAAAAATTCCAAAAAAAATCCCAAAATTGTCTATTTCCGTTATTAAAATTGAACCACAAACTTCATTTTTGAGGTCAAAATCCACAAAAATATTGTTTTTTTTTTCAAAAAACAAACCTTTCGCCTGGAATCGAATCAACGATTTGCGCAACGGTCGTCGGAATGAGCCTGGAAGTTCGAGAAAAATTGAGTTTTAGCAAAAAATCCCAAGAAAAACCGAGGAAAATGAGAAAATTCGGGTGGATAATGCAAGAAAATTTGAAATACCGCCAAAAATTGAGAGGTGGCCGAACAAGGAAAAGTTAGGCCAGGGGGCAAAAATTTGAATTTCAACAGATTTCCTTCGGATTTTTTGCGTTTTCCACCGAATTCGCTCATTTTCCTCGCAATTTCACTCACTATCATGAGTAGTCGGCGTCGGTGGATCGCCTCGACGTTGATAATAGAGGGCTCCCAGCCAAAATCCGTACAGAAAATAAATATAAATGGACCAAATCAGAATAACAGGGAGCAGGGTAAGACGAGAGGCGTCTAGGATAACGGAAATTTTCAATTTTTCATTTATTAACAGCTTTATGGTGTAGTGAATGACGCGGAGCGACCACATGAACAGCGGGTACATCAGGAGGATCTGGAAGTTGAACTTTAGGCGGGAATTCAAAAAATTTAAATTTTTACCACAGAAATCGAAGAAGGGATTAGAAGACACGCCGGATTCAGCTTCGCCGGAAAATTTCGTCGAGAAATACTGGTTTCTGAGAGTTTCATGCCGACGAATCCGCAGACTGCGCTGAATACGAGGAAATACGAGAAAATGTTGATCAAATTTCGCGCCAGACGATAATTCGGCCGATTTAGCACTCCATTATGTTGCCGAGACGTTTCGCCAAATACTGAGAGACCATCGAAGCCGGGAATTGGAATCGGGTCGAAATTCTCCTCTGGGGACATTTGGCTGGCGTTGTACAGTCCAATGAGGGCGCCAGCGAGCAAAGCGACTTCTACGTTGAATATTATGCTCTGAAAGTTAAAAATTGAAATTTTTCGACCCCGAAACCCTATGCAAACCTTGACATGAACCTGATCGAACAGCCACCGATACGGATACTTTCGATGGAGCCTCCCAGACTCTGGACGGGCGCCTCTAGAGATGTTAGATTGAGTGGAACGGATACTAGTGTCTGCCATTGTGAGCTGAAAAATTTTTTATAGCGAAAATACAAGAAAAATTTGGTGAAAATCGGTTAGAAATCGGCAAAAAACCGACGAAAAATGGCAAAAAATTAGCTGAAAAATTCAAATTCTCAAGTTTCCCGCTCGAATTCGGATGCGCCTTTAAGGGTTATGGTAGTCGCGGCGAGACCCATGCATCGCGATGCGCCGCCTATCTGGTCGCATTTCGAATTTTTTTGCGCGAATTTTTGGGATTTTCGTTGTTTTTTTGGATTTTCATGCGATTTTTGAGGGTTTTTCGAGGCTTTCTAGGCAAAAATGTGATTTAGAGAATTCAGAATCGTGTTTTGAGCGGAAATTTTGGCTTTTTGGGCTGTTTTTGTAGGGAAAATTATTTTCGAATTTTAGGCCACAGGGAATTTTGTGTTTTGGCAGCGATTTTTAGGAATTTTGAGTTAGTTCGGAGTGAAAATCGTGATTTAGCTCGTTTTAAATATATCATTATATTCGCCTATTAGCGACATTTCTGATGGTTCCTTGCGCTCCGCAGACAACATGGCGTTCGCTCGCTATTTTGCAGTACTTCAGTAGATCAACTGCCGATAAGGGAAAAAATATTTTGTAAAATTTTGATCTTTTCGGTGCAAAATTTTCTGCGCGCCCATTTCAGAAGCCATGTTCGCATTGTATCGCAAGGAACCGCCCGAGATGCTAATATTTGGTCCTAATGTTCACTCTTCTGCCCTCTATTTTGCATCAGTTTTCTCCCGGTTTTTCAGGTTTTTCGCCTATTTTACTCTTTTTCCCTCCTTTTACTCACCTCCTCATTCTCCTCACCGTCACCAATAATATCCTCCATGTTTTCAGCCAACCGAAAAGCTCCAAAAACAAAGAACAAAAGAAAAATGGACGGACCGCGCTTGGCTCCGTTCGACTATCAGGGAATAGTAATCAGCTCGTGTGGTGCCGACTATCAGCAGGTCGAGACAGACCTCGTTCTGATTTTCAAATCTCAGAGGGTTAGTTTTTGCTTTCTTTTGCTATCTCCTAGTCGTAAGCGGCAGGCTGATACGAATAACAATAACAACACGGGCGCTGTAATAACATTTTCGTTTTTCCAGGAGAGATACGCGGTGAAAAATCGCATCTACGGCGTTAGCAAGAACGCGTTCGCACCACCCAAGGTCGAGCAGAGCTACGACAATCTGGAGAGGGCGAAGAATCTGGAGAGACGTTACGGCGCGCCGCTCAAGTTCGGCGACATAATCCAGTTCAACGATGGCGACATCGATCACAAGAAAAGTCTCATCAATCGTTTCCATCGCGAGAGACCGCTCTACGAAGTGAGCTCCGGAGAGAATGGATCTCTCCTGAAGCTCGGAGGCGTCATCAACCCGAGCAAACCGACGGATTTCTGGACCCCACTGGAAGTCATCACACTTCGTAAGGATTTCTCGATATGTAACGACCCAAATTCTAATATTTTCAGCAACCACCGATGCATCGCGCGCCGAGCCAAACGTCTGGTTGCACGCATGGATTAGTGTGGATACGCGTATGATGTGCAGTTCGGATCCATACAATCTCGAGTACAATTTCGACTCGTGGGCCGGCTTCGATTCCTCAGAACAAGGACGCGTTTCCGAGGCTCCGTGGCACAGGGACTCTTTGGAGTCGAGATTCGCCACTCTTTGTGCTGAACCATCGCCATGTGAAAGCGACGACGAGATCGATTTGGAGCCGAGAAAGGACATCTACGTTGTGGAGGACAAGTGGGCGGAGAAGATCCGCAAACAGTTGGGACTCTTCGTCGGTGAACGTCTGCTTCTGTGCAAGGACCTTCCCCAATACGACTTCATCATTCCGCTTCTCGAACCGGTCGCGTGTGCTCCAGGAGACAACAGAAAGTTCCTGTATCCATCTGTCGGAGAGTATTTCCACTATTGTGCGGAGTGGTCGACTCTCCATCACGCCTTTCTGGTCGCCGATATGATGGAAGTTCAAGTGCTTAGAGGACACAGTACAAGTAGCAGTGGCAACATCCTCGTTCGTGTCAATCCGGCCAATGGTGGACTCTTCACCGACGTAGACAACAGTCTGGGACTGATCGACGATCCGCAGCGCGAGTTGTGCTTTTCGGATTTCCATCCAGCCGCTCACGGTGGATTGAAGGCGTTGGCGGAGGTGCGCGCTGTTCGTGCCACGGAAAATCGCTCAGTGCGTTGGCGCATCGTTCGTATCGTCAACGAGGACGACCACGTGACAAGGTTCAGACAGTGGCTCGCGACTGCACAATTCGTCGTCGGACCGATCAACGGAATGGTCATCAACAAGGACACTGTGATCAGCGCCGACCATCCTGGCGTCCACTTCCGTCTGCCAGAGAATCAGGATCCGAGAATTCCGGTTGGATGTGGTGTCCGTTTCCGTGGAAAGCGCGAGGCAGGAATCGACAACGAGATCATGATCGAGGAGATTCACATGGATCCGCAATGTTCTGCCAGAAAAGTCATCGAAGAAAACGGAAATGTGAGTTTTGAAGCAGCACTATGTTTTTCCAGTCTTTCAATCAATCAATTTTCAGCGCCTCTTCCAAGTGCCAATCAGAATGGTCGAGGGTCAAGACCAGTTGGCCAAAAATCCAGTGTTCGGACCAGTCGATATGCGTCAACTTGACCCGCCAAAAGACATCGACAACAAAGGATACTTCTACGCATGGGTCATGGAATCGCCAATCGTCAACAGCTGCCGTCGCGCATGCACCATCATGGAGGTCTTCTCAGTTGCACTGAACACTCCAATCCTTCCACCGCCGAGCACAGTGTCGAGAAGCGGTAGCAGACTGTCGAGCACTTCGATAAGCACTCCAAGTGGAAGTTCGCACGGTGGATCCGTCTCGTCGCGTAACTCGGCCAAGTCTATCAAGTACAATGTAAGTTTCGCTGATTTCCTTCGTTCAAAGCTTCATTATCTGTGTTTTCCAGAGATTCGTTGGTCCGGGATCGTTCAAATCGTCGGGCAACAACAGCAACAAGAGTGCATCGAACCACTCATCTAACGCCTGATCATTTTTTCTACTGTATTCGCATGTCCCCCTACCCGCTTTATGCATGTTCTTCGTTTTGTTAATTATCAACTCTAATGATATTTTCCTCTCATGTCATCCACTTTTTTACATGTCATATTTTTCACTTAATTTTCCGCTTTCTCAAATTCTCCAATAATAACAACCGTTATTTTTGCTCTTGTTTTGTTGATACCATTCTTTATTCAAATCTTTTCTGGAATCAAAAGGAACTCTTCTTGCGGATTGGAGTCGTTGGTCAAGAATCGAAGCGGTCACCTCTTTCTTTGGTTTCCTGCGGATCACACCTGAATTTCCAATGGAGCGCACTTGTAGAGTTGTCCGATGGAGCGCACTTGAAGAGTTGTAGACAGCTCATAGTTTCCAAGGAATGATTTATCATTGTTGATTATTCCGCGACGCTTTCTACACCACCTAGAAGAGGTACCCCCAAACTGGATGGAGTATCTCGAGGTCTTCAACAATTATTTAGGCGGGATCTTCGAATAAGATTCATTTGGATATTGCTGAAGATTTTTGAACTTTTTTCTAAGAAAGTTTGGAGACTGCGGCATCTGAAATTCTGATTTTTGCGGGGGACTTTTTTGTGTGTTTCTTGTGGATTGAACATTTGGGGAGAGCAGAGATTTATTTATAAAACCTGAATTTTGTGTGGTTTGAGAATAATGGGGTGCTAATGGGCACTGATGAATTAAGGCTGATACATTATGAAAACGGGGGGAACTCAAGATATAGCACAGAGAAACGAGGCATTATCGGGGATTTGGGAAAGTTGAATCGGAGGGGCTAGATAATTTGAGATTCGGTAAAATTTAGTGGAAGAAAACGTTTGGCGGGAGAAAGATTTAGGGAAATCAAGCGAAACTATGAGACAGCAGTGGGCTCAAAAATGAACTGTATAGAAAACTATATAGCATATGGGAGGTAATATAAACTATTTTCAGTGAAAGTATACGGGGGACTACTGAAAAGCTTTGGAGGAGCCTATAAAAACTGGAATATGACAAAAAAGGGTTCAACAAAACTGGGGATCTTATGCATATTATTCAAATAGGAAAGGAGACAGTGTCAAAATATGAGATACTGTACTTTAGAATCTCATTTTCTGAAATCTGTGTAAAATAATCACAAATCTTTAGGGAGATATGAAAGGGGGGGGGGGGTGTATAATATACGGTAGTCCTATGCTAAGTGATTTACAGAATTTAAAAATTCTGGCATATTCGGACATTATGATTTTTGAATTTTTGTATTTGGGAAAGTCTCGGGAAATTCATCATGAGCCATGAGAATTCAGGATTTTCGGCGATTTTGGGTTTTGGCGATTTTGACTTCTCGAGGACTCTGGATCTAGATTTGATGGTTTTAGATGTTCGAGGCAAGGTGCAGTCGATGAGAAGGGCGGTACTGTAGATGATGGTGAAGAAGGGAGCTGGTTGGATGGTTTAGAAGTCCGACTGAAAAAAATTTTTGTTGAGGGGACCGAAAATAACAATTCTAGGCTTCTGGGAATTTTCAGGCGAACCGGGGATTTCTAGGCCATTTTGGGGATTCTAGGCAACCGTCAAGAATTCAATACCGAGTTAGGGTTTCTAGGCCCTCTTGGGGGATTCCTAGGCCATGATGGGATTCCTAGCTAATTTGGTAGGTTTCTAGACCGAGTTGGAGTCTCTAGGCCATATTAGGGTTTCTAGGCCATTTTGGAGTTTCCTAGGCCATGGTGGGGTTCCTAGGTAATTGGGGAACTTTCTAGGCCAAGTTAGGGTTTCTAGGCCACGTTGGAGAATTCTAGGCCGAATTAGGGAATCCAGGCCACTATGGGATTCCTAGGCCATGGTGGGATTTCTAGGCCATATTGGAAAATTCTACGCCGCCTTGGAGAATTCTAGGCCATTTTGGGGGTCCTAGGCCACCTTAGCGAATTCTAGGCCATATTGGGGTTTCCTAGGCCATATTAGGAATTCTAGGCCATTTTGGGGATTCTAAGCCATTTCGGGGATTTCTAGGCCACCTTGGCGAATTCTAGGCCACATTAGGAATTCTAGGTCATTTTGGGGATTCTAGGCCATGTTGGGATTTCTAGGTCACTTTGGGGGATTTCTAGGTCATGTTGGGGATTCTAGGCCACATTAGGGATTCTAGGCCACCTTGGAGAATTCTAGGCCGAATTAGGGAAACCAGGCCACGATGGGATTCCAAGCCATGGTGGAATTTCTAGGCCACCTTGGAGAATCCTAGGTCATATTGGGGATTCTAGGTCATGATGGGATTTCTAGGCCACGGTCGCATTTCCCCAAAAATCAAATGCTCGAACCTCTTCTTCGTCGGTTTCTTTCCATCCCAACGACTGCATCTCGCGAATCACAATTTTTCTTCCTTCCTTATTGAACATCTGGAAAAAAGTGGGTTGAAAATTTGAAAATTTTTAGCTCAAAATGCTCTATTGCAGTCTGAGACCACTAGGAATCTCAACATGTTTTTGGTCTCAATCTACAATAGAGCCTCCAAAAAGAACATGAAATCTCACCTTGAGCACCCGTGGCCTAGTTATGTTGTTCCGGAAACTTGAGAGCAGAATGTCGACTTGACTGCACGCTACACGGAAATCTTGATGGATCCAATTCCTCCTGTAGGGCTCAGTTTCAATGGAAGTCGCGAGGACACACATCCTGACCAACTGAGACACTGAGATCGAATGAAACAGGATGAACTTGCGATTCAGCTGGAAATTTTCAAAATTCAAATTTTTACATCAAGATTTCGATAACTCAAAAATTCAAAATTCTGACGTCTTCTGGATAACGAATGTTTGAATTTTTGGATCCCTCGAAGCACCGCCCACTTTTGGGAAACTTGGCCAAGGTATTTCGGCTCATTTTGGAGCAAATTTGCGAGGATCCCGATGCATTTTTTGACGGGTTTTTCATGCAATACTCAGAGTCCACATCCATTTTTACATGAAAGCGAAGTATTCCAAAAAAATTCAGAATACCGAAGACGTCAGATTTTTGAATTCTAGGGGTTTCGGATCTTGTTGAAAGTGGGGCTAGAAAAAAAACTCACAAAGGAGGAATACGCAAAGATACCCGTCCATGGGTCCATCCTGTTCGTGAAAGGAAGATCGAGTTCATCCTCAATTCGCACCTTGAATGTCGCTTGAGTTGTATTCGTCGGGCATTCCAGAAGGCACGTGCCACTCTCAACCAGTTCCCACTTCGATTCATCGATTCTGAAAATATTGAAATTGAGACATTGAACAATAGGGATCATTGGAATGCGGTAAGACTGGTACTCACTTGAAATGCTTGGAGAGGTACTGGAGACTGTTAGTGTCCTTCGGTACAGGCATTGCTGTCACGTAAGCCACTATCGGCCCTTTCCTTCTTGGCATGCGATCCCTTGTTTTGAGCTTGCGAGCATCTTCGAGGATCTGGAAAAAATAAAGATTGCTTCTAATCTCAGATTCTCAGAAATTTCAGAATACATGAAAATTTAGGCCATCTGCTATCTAGGCATTGGGAGTTTCAGATTGAAAGAAAAAGTAAACTTACAGATGCATGTGCGTCGGCGGTTGACGTTGGAGGAAGAACCAATGAGTACGGAGATCTATCGTCACTGCGAATCGTGGCTGGATCAACTTCCGGCGGCAGCGTATCAACGACGATTGACATATCGATGCGTCCGTTGTTCTCGTTGTCACTTGGTTGAGATTGAATTGCTCCTTGCTCCGCTTCCGGAAAGTTTTGAGAACTGGCAATTTGAGCGGGCTCAGTTTGCGGCATTTGCTCATGAGTGGCAACTTGGACAGAGCCAGTGGTCGAGATTGTCTCACGAGTGGCCTCTTGAATCGGCTCAGTGTTTGGTTCCGACGTCGTTCCCGTAAGCTCATTTTGCGCCGGAGTAGATGAAGGATCCAAGACTGAACTAGAGTCAGTTGCTCCTTGCTGAGAACGAGGCGGTGTTGTGAATGCGGGGTCATCTCTTGGAGCACTCTGAAGTACCTCCGTGATTCGATCCAACGCCGTTCCAGACATCTCATCAAGGGGTGATGTTGATGAATTTGGTGCGAATTCTCCAGATTCCAGTGCAGCTTGTGCTGTTCGATAGGCTAACGTGCGAGCAGCTTGTCGACGTCTCTGAAAAATGAAAAATAATTACAAGGCCTAGATTTCACCGACTATTGAGCGGATTGGTGATCAACTCAGAATACTCTATATGGTGTAGGAACCCCTTATATGGCCTAGTAATCCACAAAACTGTCCAAGTCGTCCAATCCGCCAACGTCGTCTATGTAGAAACTCTAAATGGCCTAGAAATCTCAATCTAGCCCAAAAACCGCCAGATGGCCTAGAAATCTCAAACATGTGCAAAAAAACCGTTGAGTGGCCTAGAATTTCCAATGGCCGCGGCATCCGATATCTAGAAAACTATTCTATAATGAAGACTAGAGTGATCTAGAATCGCAAAAAAATGTTTTCTTATTAGTCCTTTCCAAAATGGCCTATAAAACATCCAGCTGGTCAAGAGAGTGCGAATCGGGAAAATCGAAATAGCTCAAAAAGGACCAGAATAGTCTTATATGTCCTAGACTATCTATATCTCATTTGGCCTAGAATCCCCACGTAATTTCTATATTCAAACAGAAAACTCACATTTCCACGCCTCTTCGAGTTGTAGGCACGAACTCTGTTCAGATAGCTCCCCGCGTTCCGTGTGAACACTTCTCTGCGATGTGGACCGATGCGTCCCTCGTGTTGAGCCGTGGATGCTTCATGAGAACTATTCGCAACGCCAGCTGTTCCGATTTGATGTTCTTGACGTTGACTAGATTCCAGGCGGTGAGCTTGAGGGTGATCAGAATTCCGTTGTGGCTCTTGCTGGTTGCTATGAGTCAATTGTGGGTCTCTGATGGAGCGAGTTGGCTGAGCTTCAGTACCACCGTCCGAAGCGAAATTCGAGGATCCGTGGAGATCAGTTGGTCGGGAGGATTGCTCATTTGGTTGGGGTGGCTGGCTACTGATAGGTGGCTGGCTTCCGATCGGCATGCGCAGTGGGGGAATGAAAATGGTGCGATCACAGCACAATCTGCCCGTCGCAGGATCCACGATCCGTTCGTATATGGTCCATAGGGAAGGGTCCGATTGGAGTTGTGGAGGTGGGATCTGAAAAAAAAAGAAAAATTGAAAATTCTTGATTTCGAGATGTAAGGGAGAAATTCGCATTGTCAATTGATGTGTTATTCGAAATTCACACACAAATTTTCATTTGCAATCAACAGAACTTGATAATTCAGAAATCCAGAAGTCCGAAGCACACTGGGTCCTAATTTTTTTGAATTTTCCGATTCTGGTGATTTGCAATAAGAAAATGTATAAGGATTTCTCCGAAGGTGGGTGGGGCTTCAGAATTTTCTATCACTTTGGAGCACATTTTTGGGGTCCTGATGCATTCCGAGTTAGGTTTCAGTGCGATTTTCAAAATCTACACACAATTTTACAAAGGGCCACAGAAAACCAAAAATTTGAAAAGTCTGAACTCTGAGGACTTCTGGGTTCAAAAATAGAATCAAATTTTTGAAGCTCCGCCCACTTTTGAAAAATCTGGCAACAATATTCGGCTCATTTTGGATCACATTTTCAGAGTCCCGGATGATTTTTGAGTCAGTTTTTGATGCGATATTCAAAGTCTTAGGGATCCAAAAATTCTGAAATCTGACGTCTTCTGGAACCAGACTGTTCAAATTTTTGGATTCGGACTCCTTCTTGGGTGAAAATATTGAAATCTACGAATCACATCGAAGAAAAACTCGAAAAATCTGCTAGAACCCAGAAAATGTGCTCGAAAATCTGCCCGGACTCCTCCACACAGTTTTCGAAAAAAAATAACTTACCGGGTTTCTCGAACCTGAAGATGTTGGTGAATCACCTGACATCGTTGGGAGTCGTTGGGGAAGGATCTTGAGGGAGTCTCCAGGAAGGTTCTTCGAGTTATGAAGACAGGGGGTGCTGCAAATTTGATAATTTTATGAACAGAGAAGAAGGAAAACGAAAATATGAAGGCGTTGCGAGATTCAGAAATATCGAGAATCCAGAAGACGTTCGAAAATTTCACGTCTTCTGGAAAAATGTAAGAAAAAATCGCAAAATGACCCCCATCCAGAAAGTTCTTTGTACGACCCCCTCTCTCTACACAAAGGCAGAAAAGGTGCGCCTTAACGAGTAGATCAAACACTGTGTGGCGAAACGTGCCCCTTTTGGGGAGGGTGGAGGGTGTCTTGTGTTTTGGGAGGGGGGAGGGTGTTAAAACCCAATTTAGGCCCACTTTTCTCAATTTTCATTTTTTTGATCTACCCTAAAAATTATGGGCGCGAAATTTGTCCCTCTCTCGGTCCATTGTGATGGCGGCCGCTCATTTTTTTCATTTCTCTTGTTTTTTTCAGGTGGATTGTGGTTGTTTTTTTGGGGATATTGGTTTTCTATTTTGGAGACATTTTCATCGATTTTTGAACCTTTTTTGAGTCTCCCTCTGTAGTTCCCATTATTGATCCCCCTTTTCCGACCTGATATTTTCCTTATGATCTCCCACCCCCTTTTTGGTGCAAAAAACACGTCTCCTTCCATATCTCGCCAAATTGTTTTCTTCGTTCTCTCCTCTTTTCTTACGTTTTGTGCTCTCGATTCCCAAATTATAATGTATATTGTTTTCAGAGCACAAACAACCCCCCACTCGGCATTCTGCACCAGTGGACAATGGGACAACACGATGTGGATCAGGGAAGGTGAGTTTTGGATTGTTTCATGGGTAGTGGACATTGTATTCGATGGGCCCCTAGTTTTCCGATCTCTGAAGTTCGACATGGCTCTTTACAATGCCCCTACTCTTCTGGATGATTTATTGATCGATTTTCAACCAATTTTTATTTCAGATTACGACGGATCGTGATGGCTGGTAGATGGCGAGGAGACGGAGCCGGTGGAGTCGATGGCCGGTCGAGCGAATGGTTGGCAGCGAGGAATGGTGGCGACGTCGATTTGGAGGTCGATTGGCGAGGTCGAGGTCGATTTTGAGGGAAGGGAGCAAAAAAAGGTATTAGGTTGGGCTGAGAGAGACAATTAGAATAAACAGAGCCCTTACATTTAAAAGAGTGGAAACAGAAGCAAAAACTACATAACAAGCACAGAAAAGCACTCATCTCTAGGGATTCGCCCGAATCGCCTTTGTGGTTTGATCCGGTCCACTAGGGGCCGCAGAGGCGTCTGAGACATGATATATCGAAAACAGACATTTCATATAAACAACACTAGTACAACAGTAATTATACAAACATGTTAGGGATTCACCCGAATCGCCTTTGTGGTTTGATCCGGTCTATTAGAGACCGCAGAGGTGTCTTAGACATGATATATCGAAACAATTGTACACAGACAATCACATGGAATAATCAATAACGTTTTCAGCTTTCAGCGTGTTTACCAACTTCCAGATGCCACCTTCTTGTCGTTTTTGTGAGTGGGCCTCTGGTCATCAGTGGGGTGATCAGGGGATCTCTTAGTTATTCTTCGCCGCTTGGTTTCTTGGTTGCCCTGTTCCGCAGTGTGTCCTCCTGAGTCTTCTTTGAAATAAAATCTCAGACTCTTTGTCCTTCCAAATGCCTCTTTCCGTCGCCTTTCTTTTACTCTCACTTTTCCATCAAAGTTATACCTGAGCCCGTCTCTGAACAAACTCTCCATTTGTTCCTGGTAGTCCCTTGGGCATCCTGTCTAACTCTCCGGACTCACTCTTTCTAAATTACTGGACTTCTCTTTACCGTATCCTAACCACCCCATTCTATCTTTATTCTAGCTTTGATTCACGTCACCAGCTACCGTACCACCTACCTGTGGAGCTACGGTACCACTTACCGTAACAACTACCACAACCGGACTCGCTACATTACCCCCCCCCCCCCCCAATCCTACCACCTATACCGTATCCTATCCACCCCATTCTATCTTTCTGGACTATTCTGCTTTGATTCATATGGACTGATTTTAGCTCGCTGATGGCTCCATTGGGTTTTGGACACTATCAGTTTTACTAGATTTTCTAAATCTGACTTCCCGTACTTCTCTTTCAAGTAAAGCTCCCGCCTACCACCTACGGTACCACTAACGTAGCACCAACATCAACCGGACTCCCTACACTACCCCTATCCTGTCACTTTCCTCCCACCTAAAGTACTACCTATCGTACCATCTACCGTACCACATACCCTCTCTCTCTCTCTTCCGAAAGCATTTTACTATTCCCAACTGTGATGAATCATGTCTTTTTGTCTTGATTCATCTTGCTTGTTTGGAAATGGAAACATTCTAGTGGACTATCAAAGTGACTATTCCTTCTGTGCTACTTTCAACTACTGTATCATGCTTGGACTCTATAACCCATAATTCTTCAGATGACCCTTCTGGACTATTTTGGACTCGTATCTTAAAGAAAATGGACACTTTCCATGAATCTGAAACTATCACTCTTTGTACTTGGAAACCTCCTAGTGGACTACTGATTCTAACTGACTTCTTATTTCCCAATTTTGTATTATTCTGGACTTTCACTCGGTTCAAAATTGAATTTATGATAATCCATACACAATAACACTTCCCGTTCCCCAGACTCCCTCCATTTCCGACAGTCCTGCTCCTAAAACCACCTCCACTGATTCCAATGACTTTTTGTTGCTCTCAATTCCCCATACCCCGGGGACCCCCTTTCTTTGGGTATTCCCTTGCGCATCCTGTCTAACACTCCGGACTCCCGCTCTCTAAATTACTGGACTCTTCTTCACCTTATCCCTCTCCTCACCATTCTAACGTAGTGGACTATTTTGATTCATTTGGACTGTTTTGGACTCGAAGCCGCTCTTGACCCGATTGGGTTTTGGACACTACCAGTTTCACTAGAATCTGTAACTCTGACTTCTCGTACCCCTCTCTACGTAAAGCTCCCATCTACCAGCTACCGTACTACAGCCTAGGGCTTACCGTACCAACTACCTTAGCAGCTACGGTACCAGTTACCGTATCACCTACCCCAACCGGACTCCCTACCTTACACCCATCCTACCACCTATACCATACCATATTCCGGTCTACCTCCCCTATCTGCCTATTACCGATCAATAACACCGATCACTCACTGTACAACCTATCGTGCCTGCCTACCGTATCATCTTCCGTACCTACTTGGACTCAGAATCGCTCATGACCCCCACTTTATCTTGATCCCCTCCCGAGTCTCCTGGTGCTTCATATAAAAAACATCTCGTTTGCTGCTATTCTGGAATTTGACTTGTTTCTTATCTGGGTTTATGATGCTACTTTATTCAAATCGAGAATCTCCGACCCGAGACAACATCTGCCTCTTTTGCCCAGAAACGGTAAAAAATCCTAATAGACTATCAAAGTGACTACTCCTTCTGTGCCACT
Organism: Caenorhabditis sinica; assembly: GCA_963932045.1. Lineage (NCBI taxonomy): Eukaryota > Metazoa > Nematoda > Chromadorea > Rhabditida > Rhabditidae > Caenorhabditis > Caenorhabditis sinica. Next base: position 19,601,249 of record OZ009942.1, on the reverse strand, counting down.
ATCAACTACTTTTAACTACTGTATTCTGCCTGGACTCTATAACCCCTAAATCTTAAGATGATATTACTGCTTCTCTAAACTGAAAAAGAAATATTATCTTTGGACTTTGAAACTGTTTCTCTGAATGCCTCCATTCTGGACTTTTGGACTATTGTGGACTCGTTTATGATGAACTAATAATATCCATTCACCTCAAAACCTCCTATTACTTTCTGAGACTTCATTGGACTTTGAAAACTATTTGCTACTTTCATTTCCCTAAACCGCTTGTTGATCTGGAATTTATCTTATTAATCAAACTGTACCTCCTTACTCTTCGGACCCCTTATCCAAATAAAATCACTTTTGGTTCCCTACTCCGGACTTTTCCACAATTCACACCTGACCCTCGAAAATTACTCCCACACTCTCCCTCTTCTATTCAAACGCATTCGAGTGGACTTTTCTGTAACTTACTCTCTCACTAAACTTACGGACTGAAGTTTAACTACGCTTACTCCCATCAAACGTTTGCTCGTATCAGGACTCTGTGAAACAGCTGCAATAATCCTGGAGACTCCCTCTCCTTTCTAATTCTGCTTTGTTCCATATCCCCTGGATCAACTTATGAGCACTTTTGCAAAAATATCTTCTATCTTTGTGAACATGATACCTATACTTGATTTCGATCAGACTTCCACCCTCACTGTCACCCCTGCCCCTCTTTCTAACTCAAAATCACCTCATTGGACTCCGAAACTTTGCATTTCTCTTGGTTCCTTCAATCCCAAAGAACCCTGTTTCTCTTGACTTTATCTTTTTTTTTGAAATCAAACGGAATCCCTCCTTACTATCCTCTTTTGAAGAATTCCAGACTCCCGGACTCCCTTTCTCATTCCAAACCATATTACTGGACTATTCTGAGAGTATGACTTTCTCCCATCCAACGTTGCTCTTATCTGGATTTTGTGAAATCCCTGCTATAATTCTCGAAACTATTTATCCCTTCCACTTCTGCCTGGTTCTATACTGTTCTTTACCATATCCCTCTCCTCTCCATTCTAACGTACTGGACTATTTTGATTCATTTGGACTGTTTTGGACTCGAAGCCGCTCATGACCCCATTGGGTTCTGGACATTATCAGCTTCACTAGAATCTGTAACTCTGACTTCTCGTACCCCTCTTTTAAGTAAAGCTCTCACCTACCAGCTACCGTACCGCCTACCTTAGCAGCTACGGTACCACTTACCGTACCTTACACATATCCTACTCTCCCTTCCACTTCTGTCTTGTCTTAAATTCTCTCCCTTTTCAAATCCTTTACCATCTAATTCAACTGTTCCATTGGATACTGTACACCGTGGACTTTGTGAAACCATTGCTATTACATCCGAAATATCCTCCTGTAAACTATCTGAATAGACTATTTCTACAATATCACTTTTCGAACATTCGAAAATGCGATCTTCCAAACTCTACAACTATCTAATATGAATGTCCAACTATTTCAAATTACTATCTCTCTTTCAAACCTCTCCTACCAAATATTATGTGCTTCCTGAATCTTTGCCTCCTTCAGGGTCAGAGTATTCCCAAATAAATAATTGCCTGATATTCTGTAATTTTTATCAATTAATCAATTTGACCAGATGTGACACATAATGATAGTTTAAATAAAGATTTTATTTGATGGAATTGTAATAAACTGTCACTGACTACATGCACTTTTGATAGATAAAGGAAACAAGACGTCGCAAGGAATCAGAATTCGAAGAGAATGTCACTAAAACGTCTTCCGAAGTACAATTCGATTCCGGACGGAGACGACACAATCTTCCATCAATCCTCATTTTCTCCAGGTTTTTCTGTTTTTGTGTTCATCGTCTTGTACTCTTCCCGGTGATCGTAGTATATATTTCGTTTGAATAAACAATTGACTGAGTTTTGTTTCCTGTTCAGAATCCTTCAAATCTCTCTCTACTAGACCCGAAAAACAACCTCTGTCGGGCCTCGGTCCGACCGTCGACCATTATCCAACTGATTAACAACCGTTGTCCCGTAACTGACATGAAAAAATCGGATAGAAAAGAAAACATTTATAATCAGAAATAACAACTCTAGAAGTGTAAAAGAAACAATGCAGAACTAGAAAGGCAAGGGAGTCTCCAGGATAATAGATGTGGCTTCACAAAGTCCGGATACGAGCAACGTTGGGTCGGAGAATGCAAAGTTAAACTTCAGACCGAAAGTTCCGTGAAAGGGAGAGTTCCAGAAAGACCACTAAAATGCTTTTGAAACAGAGAGGGAGAGTGTGGGAGTAGTTCTCGAGGGTCAGGTGTAAATTGTGGGAAAGTCCGGAGTAGTAGGGAACCGTAAGTTATTTTATTTAAAAAAGGGATCCAAAGAGTAAGGAGGTCCAGTTTGATTAATAAGATGAAGTCCAGATAAACAGGCGTTCTTTGGGGTTTAGAGAAATGAGAGTTGCGAATGGTCATCAAAGTCCAATGAAACATCAGAGAACAAGAATAGGTACGACTTCTCATAGACAGCAAAAAAACGATAGACGATGATTCGGGAGGCCTGAATTTTGAATCATCAAAGTTAAGGCTAGTCCGAGGATAAGGTAAAACCTGACGAGGACTTTAACAGTGTATGAGAGTTATGAACAATGGTCATGAGTTAAGCGTACGGTTCGATGATATAGTCCAGGAAAGTAGGAATTTATAGTTGAAAGCGAGAGAAAGAGACTATCCAGAGTCGTGATACCTTGTCACATAGTTTCACAAGTTATTCTAGATTCAGATACGATAAACGGTGGATTTAAAAAAATTATACTACAACTTCTGATGAAAAGTCTAGTTAGAAAAGAGGTTTCAAACATAGTCCAATAATATGTTTCTGAGGGGGGAAGGGGTCTACGGTAGAGGAACTTTGGAGGTGTATGTGGATATTGGGGGGGATTCCGATTATTTGGGACAGAAGGCATCTTTATTAATCATTTTGTTTTATTTTTGTATGAGAGTCCGATGAGTAAGGAGGCTTCGTATGATATAAAGAATGAATTCTAGTCCAGATATATAGGGAGTCTCTGCAGTTTGGAGATTCCAAAGAAACGAAGATTCTTTGCAGTCCCAGTCCAGAGGCGATTTTACATTAGAAAAAAAGGGAATCTCCGGGGTATGGGGAATTGAGAGAAACAAAGTCTTTGGAGTCAAATGAGGTGATTTTACGTTAGGAGCAGGGTTGTCAGAAAGAGAGAAAGTCTGAGGGTCGGGGAGTCTTATTGTGTATGGATTATCATAAATTCAAACTTGAACCGAGTAAAAATCCAGAATAGGAGAAAACTGAGAAATAAGAAGTCAGTTAGAATCAGTAGTCCGCTAGGAGGTTTCCAAATACTAAGAGTGATAGTTTCAGATTTAAGGAAAGTGTCCATTTTCTTTAAGATACGAGTCCAAAATAGTCCGAAATCCCAGAACAGTGGCATTAAGAAAACTGTTTTAAAGTCCAAAGATATCATCGGAAGAATTATGGGTTATAGAGTCCAGACAGGATACAGTAGTTGATAGTAGCACAGAAGGAATAGTCACTTTGATAGTCCACTAGAATGTTTCCATTTCCAAACAAGCAAGATGAATCAAGACAGCAAGACATGATTCATCACAGTTGGGAATAGTAAAGTGATTTCGAGAGAAAGGGTATGTGATACGGTAGATGGTAAGATAGGTAGTACTTTAGGTGGGAGGAAAGTGACAGGATAGGGGTAGTGTAGGGAGTCCGGTTGATGTAGGTGCAACAGTAAGTGTTACCGTAGGCGGTACGGTATCTGGTAGGCGGGAGCTTTATTTGAAAGAGAAGTACGGGAAGTCAGATTTACAAAATCTAGTAAAACTGATAGTGTCCAAAACTCAATGGGGTCATGAGCGGTTTCGAGTCCAAAACAGTCCAAATGAATCGAAGCAGTATAGTCCAGTACGGTAGAAAGGGGAAGAATAGGGATACGGTAAAGAACAGTCCGAGTTATTGAGAAAGCGGAAGTCCGGAGAGTTAATCAGGAGAGTTAATTGCATACACCATGCGGAAAAAGCGATTGTCTAGGGGGCCAGAGACCTTGGAAGAATCAGAGATTCTGGGGGTATATGGATGATCGGGGGGAGAGTTTGATATTAATAAGTTGTACGGTGAGTGATAGGTGGGACGGTACGTAATAGGCAGGTAGGGTTGGTAGTACGGTAGGTGATAGGATGGGTGCAAGGATATGTGTAAGGTAAGGAGTCCGGATGAGGTAGGTGCTACGGTAAGTGGTACCGTATGTGGCGGGAGTTTCGTTTGAAAGAGGGGTTTGAGAAGTCAGAGTTACAGGATCTTGGTAGCCCCCAAAACCTAATGGGGTCATGAGCGGCTTCGAGTCCAAATGAATCAAGGCAGAAAAGTCCAGTAAGAAGTTGGAAAGTTTAGAAAGAGATTTGGAAACAGGGAGTCCGGAGAGTTAGACAGGAGGTCCAGGGGACTACCAAGAACAGAGGGAAAGATAGTTCAGAGACTGACTCGTGTTTAACTTTGATGGAAAAGTCCAGGAGAGTAAGAGGAAAGCGATGTAAAGATATAGGAGGACAGAGAGACTGGCATTTTATTTCAACACGAAAAGACTCAAGAGGACAAACTGCAGAACAGGGCCACCTGAAAACCCAGATGATACCCCCTGGTCGCCAGAAGGTCACTCGGAAACACAACGAGAACCTGAATGCTGAAAATGTTATTGGTTACTCCATGTGATTGTCTGTGTACAATTGTTTCGATATATCATGTCTAAGACACCTCTGCGGTCTCTAATAGACCGGATCAAACCACAAAGGCGATTCGGGTGAATCCCTAACATGTTTGTATAGTTACTGTTGTACTAGTGTTGTTTATATGAAATGTCTGTTTTCGATATATCATGTCTCAGACGCCTCTGCGGTCCCTAGTGGACCGGATCAAACCACAAAGGCGATTCGGGCGAATCCCTAGAGATGAGTGCTTTTCTGTGCTTGTTATGTAGTTTTTGCTTCTGTTTCCATTCTTTAATATGTATGGGCTCTGTTTATTCTAATTGTCTCTCTTTGCCCAACCTAATACCTTCTTTTGCTCCTGTCCCTCAAACTCGACTCGACACGATCCTCTGCCACCGATCCTCGCTTCCAGCCATCGATTCGGTTGACCTCGATCGGCTCCACCTTCTCGCCATCCGCTCTGCCTTCTCGCCACTCTCCCACCCGATCCATTTCGACTCGATCCGTCGTGATCTGAAATAAAAATTGGTTGAAAATCGAACAAGAAATCATCCAGAAGAGTAGGGGCATTGTAAAGAACCATGTGGAATTTCAGAAATCGGAGAACTAGGGCCCGATCGAATACAATGACCACTACCCATGAAAAACTCACCTTCCCTTATCCACATCGTGTTGTCCCATTGTCCACTGGTGAAGAAGGCCGAGTGGGGGGTTGTTTGTGCTCTGAAAACAAAATACATTATTATTTGAGGATCGAGAGCACAGAACGTAAGAAAAAAAAAGAGAACGAAGTCAAAAAAAAGACAATTTTCGGCGAGATATGGAAGGAGACGTGTTTTTTGCACCAAAAAAGAGGGTGGGAGATCATTAGGAAAATATCAGGTCGAAAAAGGGGGGATCAATAATGGGAACTACAGAGGGAGACTTAAAAAGGGTTCAAAAATCGATGAAAATGTCTTCAAATTGAAAACCAATATCCCCAAAAAAAAACCACCACAATCCACCTGAAAAAACAAGAGAAATGAAAAAATGAGAGTCATTCATTCCCTCAACCAAAAGAGGAAAGATTTTCGCGCCCAAAAATTTTCAGGTAGATCAAAATTTTTTTTTTGAGAATAGTGGGTCTAAATTGTTTTTATACACAAGACGCCCTTCTCCCCCTCCCCAGAAGGACCCATTTCGCCACACAATATTTGATCTACTCGTTAAGGCGCATCTTTTCTGACCACGTGTAGAGAGAGAGAGTGAGAGACGCAAAGATACAACGGAGAGAATTCAGAGGGGTCGTACCGAGAACATTCTGGAAGGGAGTCGCCGGTTTTTTTGCACATTTTTTCTAATCTCAATTTGTCAGTGTTTTTTTTGCACGTTCATGAAACTACAAAATTTGCAGCACCTTGTGCCTAGACCCACTTTTCTCAATTTTCATGTTTGATCTACCCAATTTTCGGGCGCGAAAATGTCTCCACCTTTGCTTGGGTGATTGACTCACTCTCATTTCATTCATTTTTCTCGGTTTTTCGGTAAATTTCGGTGTACTTTTTGGGGGGTTTTCCAATTTTTCGTGGGAGATATTTTCCGATAGTTTTTCGATTACTCGGGAAAATATGTATCGATTTTTTCATCTTTTTTTTGTTTTCTCCGCGTCTCTGCCTCCTCTTCTGTGTTCTTGATCCTCAAATTACGATAACTTTTTCAGGGTACATTTCACACCATCTGGCCGTCTACACCAGTGGGAAGTGCAAAAGCGACGTGTGGATAAGGAAGGGTGAGTTTTTGACTGATTTATGAATAGTGGACATATTAGAGAGCCAAGGTGTTTCCGAGGTTTCCGATCTCAGAAGTTCCACATGGCTTTTTACAATGTCCCTAGCCTTTTTTTAATTTCTATTAACCAATTTTGAATCTATTTCTATTTCAGATAACGACGGATCGAGTCAAGATGGATCGATTCGGAGGGATGGCGGATAGCGAGAGGACGAGGTCGACCGAATCGATGGTTGGAAGCGAGGATCGGTGGCAAAGGATCGTGTCGAGTCGAATTGGAAAGGAGTCGATTCGATTTTGAGGGAAGGGAGCAAAAAAAGGTATTAGGATGGGCAAAGAGAGACAATTAGAATGAACAGAGCCCTTACATATAAAAGAGTGGAAACAGAAGCAAAAACTACATAACAAGCACAGAAAAGCACTCATCTCTAGGGATTCGCCCGAATCGCCTTTGTGGTTTGATCCGGTCCACTAGGGACCGCAGAGGCGTCTGAGACATGATATATCGAAAACAGACATTTCATATAAACAACACTAGTACAACAGTAACTATACAAACATGTTAGGGATTCACCCGAATCGCCTTTGTGGTTTGATCCGGTCTATTAGAGACCGCAGAGGTGTCTTAGACATGATATATCGAAACAATAGTACACAGACAATCACATGGAATCATGAGTAACCAATAACGTTTTCAGCTTTCAGCATTCAGGTTCTCGTTGTGTTTCCGAGTGGCCTTCTGGCGACCAGGGGGTATTATCTGGGTTTTCCGGTGGCCCAGTTCTGCAGTTTGTCCTCTTGAGTCTTTTTGTGTTGAAATAAAATGCCAGTCTCTCTGTCCTTCTATATCTTTACATCGTCTTTCTTTTACTCTCCTGGACTTTTCCATCAAAGTTAAACACGAGTCAGTCTCTGAACTATCTTTCCCTCTGTTCTTGGTAGTCCCCTGGACCTCCTGTCTAACTCTCCGGACTCCCTCTTTCCAAGTCTCTTCCCAAACTTTTCAACTTCTTACTGGACTATTCTGCCTTGATTCATTTGGACTCGAAGCCGCTCATGACCCCATTGGGTTTTGGGCGCTACCAGTTTCACTTGATTCTGTAACTCTGACTTCTCGTACCCCTCTTTCAAACGAAACTCCCGCCTATTACCTACGGTACCACTTACCGTAGCAACTACCTCATCCGGACTCCCTACCTTTCACATATCCTTGCACCTATCCTATCACTCGCCGTACAACCTATCGCACCTACCTACCTACCGTCTTCCTATATACTTCCCTTTCAAACTGAGTATACTGCTATCATCTTCTTTCTTTTCCTCTCCTGGACTTCTCAATCAAATTTATCTCTGACCAGTTTTTCAACAATCTTTCTCTCTGTTCTTCCTATACCCTTCGGCCTCCTGTTTAACTCTCCGGACTCCCTCTTTCCAAATCACTCAACTTTCCCCTATCGTCCCCATAATATCGGATTGGACTATCCTGCTTTTATTCATATGGACTAATTTGGACTCGAAGCTGCTCATGACCCTATTGAGATTTGGGCACTCTCAGTTTCACTAGAATCTTCAAAGCAGGCTACCCGTACCCCTCTTTTGTCTCATTGTCTTGAATCTGAAACTATCAATCTCAGTACTTTGAAACCTCCTAGTGGACTACTGATTCTAACTGACTTCTTATTTCTCAGTATTCTACTATTCTGGATTTTTACTCGGTTAAAATTTGAATTTATGATAATCCATACACAATCAACATCCCCCCACCTCCAGACTTCCTCCCTTTCTGACAACCCTGCTTCTAACGTAAAATCACCTCATTTGACTTCAAACAGTTTGTTTCTTTCAATTCCCTATACCCCGGAGACCTTGGACTGGTACTGCGAATAATGCGAATAACCTCCCACTTCAGATCTCTCCAGATTCTTCCAAAATTGTTGACTCTCAAAAATATATCTTCAAACGGATACTGTACACCACCGGTCTCATTGGCTCTTCAAAATTTTGGATCATTGAGTATCCATAGACTTATGTACAAGTTCTCTTACTATGATTACTTCCACAACTTGACTATTTTAATCCTATTGTTCTGGACTTTCATTCAATTCCTTAATTTTGGACTTTTGGACTATTCTTGACTCGTTTATGATGAACTAATACCATCCATTCACAGAACTCTCCCTACTTCTTTCAAAAGCATTTTATTGGACTTTTCTGGAACTTACTCTCTTACTTCGGTCTGAAGATTAACTTGAATTTCTCCCATCCCACATAGCTTATATCTGAACTTTGTGAAACCACTGCTAGAATTTCCGAGACTCCCTCTTCCTTTCACTTCAGCTTCGTTTCATATTCTCTCCCTTTTCAAATCCTTTACCATCTGATTCAACTGTTCCATCGGATACTGTACACGCTGGACTTTGTGAAACCACTGCTTTATTTCCGAGATATCCTCCTGTAAACTATCTGAATTGACTATTTCTACAGTAGCACTTCTCGAGCATTCGAAAATGTGATTTTCCAAACTATAATACTATCTAATATGAACGTACAATTATTTCAAACTACTATCTCTCTTTTGAACATCTCCTATCAAATACCATCTGCTTCCCATTCTATAGAATCATATTGTCTCCTTCAAAGTCAGATGATTTTTACCAAATAAATAATTGCCTGATATTCTACAATTTGTATCATTTTATCAGTTGGACCAGATGAATAAGATAATGATCGCTTAAATAAAAATTTCAGTTGATAAAATTGTTATAAACTGGCTCTTATGCTATTTTCCTCTCATGTCATCCACTTTTTTACATGTCATATTTTTCACTTAATTTTCCGCTTTCTCAAATTCTCCAATAATAACAACCGTTATTTTTGCTCTTGTTTTGTTGATTCTTTATTCAAATCTTTTCTGGAATCAAAAGGAACTCTTCTTGCGGATTGGAGTCGTTGGTCAAGAATCGAAGCGGGCCCCTCTGTCTCTGGTTTCCTGTGGATCACCTAAAGTTTTCCAGACTTCTAGAGTCCTCTCGTCCAATGGAGCGCACTTGTAGAGTTGTATACGACCGATATAGATTCCAAGGAATCATTTATCATTGTTGATTATTCCGCGACACTTTCTACACCACCTTCTAGAAGAGGGACCCCCAAACTGGATGGAGTATTTCGGGGTGTTCAACAGTTATTTAGGCCGTATCTTCGAATAAGATTTGTTTGGATATTGATGAAGATTTTTGAGTTTTTTTCAGAGAAAATTTGGATACTGCGGCATCTGAAGTTCTGATTTTTGCGGGGGACTTTTTTGTGTGTTTCTTGTGGATTGAACATTTGGGGAGAGCAGAGATTTATTTATAAAACCTGAATTTTGTGTGGTTTGAGAATAATGGGGTGCTAATGGGCACTGATGAATTAAGGCTGATACATTATGAAAACGGGGGGAACTCAAGATATAGCACAGAGAAACGAGGCATTATCGGGGATTTGGGAAATTTGAGAAACCCTAAGAATAAAAGTAAAGGGCCTGGATAATTGGGTATTCGGGAAATTTTTTAGAGAATGTGTACGGTTGGGGGGAGAAAGATTTGGGCGCAATAAACCATCATCATGAAACAGAAGGGGGCGAAAAGAGGATACTGCTTAGATAACTATATAGCATATGGGAGCTAATATAAACTATTTTCAGTGAAAGAAAGAGGAATTAAACCTCCGCGAAAAGTTAAAATTTGATAATTTGGATAGTGGCAATTGGGGGGACGTTATAACAAATGCAATTTGACAAAACTGGGAGTCTTATAAATATCCAAAGAGAGAAGGAGACAGTTTCAAAATATGAGATACTCTACTTTCAGAATCTCATTTTCTGAAATCTGTGTAAAAAATTCACAAATCTTTGGGCAGATATGAAAGGGGGGTAAATAATATACGGTTAGTCCTATGCTAAGTGATTTACAGAATTTAAAAATTCTGGCATATCTGGACTGGTAAAAATTGTTTTTTTGAAATCTCTGGAAGGATCTAGGCGATCTCAGGATTTTGGATTCTGGATATGAAGGATTTAGAATTCTCAAAGCTTCTGGACTTTTGAGGCTTCTTGAATTTCGTGTATTCTGGATTCGTGGAAAGGTGCAGTCGATGAGAAGGGCGGTACTGTAGATGATGGTGAAGAGGGGAGCTGGTTGGATGGTTTAGAAGTCCGACTGAAAAAAATTTTTGTTGAGGGGACCGAAAATAACAATTCTAGGCTTCTGGGAATTTTCAGGCGAACCGGGGATTCCTAGGCCATATTAGGAAGTCTAGGCCAAGTTAGGGTTTCTAGGCCACGTTGGGGATTCTAGGTCACTTTGGGGGATTTCTAGGCCATGTTGGCGATTCTAGGCCACCGTCAAGAATTCAATACCAAGTTAGGGTTTATAGGCCACCTTGGAGAATTCTAGGCCATCTTGGAAATTTTTAGGCCACCTTGGAGAATTCTAGGCCATATCAAAGATTTCTAGGCCAGGTTAAGAATTCTAGGTCAAGTTAGGATTTCTAGGCCATCTTAGGGATTCTAGGCCATGGTGTGGTTCCTAGGTAATTGGGGAACTTTCTAGGCCAAGTTAGGATTTCTAGGCCACGTTGGGGATTCTAGGTCATGATAGGATTTCTAGGCCAAGTTAGGATTTCTAGGCCAAGTTAGAATTTCTAGGCCATTTTGGGGATTCTGGGCCATTTCGGGGATTTCTAGGCCACCTTGGCGAATTCTAGGCCACATTAGGAATTCTAGGTCATTTTGGGGATTCTAGGCCATGTTGGGATTTCTAGGTCACTTTGGGGGATTTCTAGGTCATGTTGGGGATTCTAGGCCACATTAGGGATTCTAGGCCACCTTGGAGAATCCTAGGTCATATTGGGGACTCTAGGTCACCAAGGGGCTTCCTAGGCAATTCTGGGGATTTCTAGGCCACCTTGGAGAATCCTAGGCCATATTGGGGATACTAGGTCATGATAGGGATTTCTAGGCCAAGTTAGGATTTCTAGGGGATTTCCAGGCCATGATGGGAGATTCCTCGGTCGCATTTCCAAAAACTCCAATGCTCGTACTCACGTCTTGCTCATCGCTTTCTTTCCATCCTAACGCCTCCATCTCGCGAATGACAATCCTTCTGCCCTCGTCGTTGAACATCTGAAAAAAGTGGGTTGAAAATTAGAAAATTTTTGGCTCAAAATGCTCTATTGCAGTCTGAGACCACACACGTTGAGGAATCCCAACATGTTTTTGGTCTCAATCTACAATAGAGCCTCCAAAAAGAACATGAAATCTCACCTTGAGCACCCGTGGCCTAGTTATGTTGTTCCGGAAACTTGAGAGCAGAATGTCGACTTGACCGCACGCGACTCGATGATCCTGATGGATCCAATTCCTCCTGTAGGGCTCAGTTTCAATGGAAGTCGCGAGGACACACATCCTGACCAACTGAGACACTGAGATCGAATGAAACAGGATGAACTTGCGATTCAGCTGGAAATTTTCAAAATTCAAATTTTTACATCAAGATTTCGATAACTCAAAAATTCAAAATTCTGACGTCTTCTGGATAACGAATGTTTGAATTTTTGGATCCCTCGAAGCACCGCCCACTTTTGGGAAACTTGGCCAAGGTATTTCGGCTCATTTTGGAGCAAATTTGCGAGGATCCCGATGCATTTTTTGACGGGTTTTTCATGCAATACTCAGAGTCCACATCCATTTTTACATGAAAGCGAAGTATTCCAAAAAAATTCAGAATACCGAAGACGTCAGATTTTTGAATTCTAGGGGTTTCGGATCTTGTTGAAAGTGGGGCTAGAAAAAAAACTCACAAAGGAGGAATACGCAAAGATACCCGTCCATGGGTCCATCCTGTTCGTGAAAGGAAGATCGAGTTCATCCTCAATTCGCACCTTGAATGTCGCTTGAGTTGTATTCGTCGGGCATTCCAGAAGGCACGTGCCACTCTCAACCAGTTCCCACTTCGATTCATCGATTCTGAAAATATTGAAATTGAGACATTGAACAATAGGGATCATTGGAATGCGGTAAGACTGGTACTCACTTGAAATGCTTGGAGAGGTACTGGAGACTGTTAGTGTCCTTCGGTACAGGCATTGCTGTCACGTAAGCCACTATCGGCCCTTTCCTTCTTGGCATGCGATCCCTTGTTTTGAGCTTGCGAGCATCTTCGAGGATCTGGAAAAAATAAAGATTGCTTCTAATCTCAGATTCTCAGAAATTTCAGAATACATGAAAATTTAGGCCATCTGCTATCTAGGCATTGGGAGTTTCAGATTGAAAGAAAAAGTAAACTTACAGATGCATGTGCGTCGGCGGTTGACGTTGGAGGAAGAACCAATGAGTACGGAGATCTATCGTCACTGCGAATCGTGGCTGGATCAACTTCCGGCGGCAGCGTATCAACGACGATTGACATATCGATGCGTCCGTTGTTCTCGTTGTCACTTGGTTGAGATTGAATTGCTCCTTGCTCCGCTTCCGGAAAGTTTTGAGAACTGGCAATTTGAGCGGGCTCAGTTTGCGGCATTTGCTCATGAGTGGCAACTTGGACAGAGCCAGTGGTCGAGATGGTCTCAGGAGGGCCTTCTTGAATTGGCTCACTGTTCGGCTGCGACGTCGTCGATGAAATCTGATCTTGCGCCGGCGTAGAAGGATGATCCGAAACTGAACCAGATTCCGTTTCTCCCTGTTGAGCAGAGGGCGGTGTCGGGGAAGCAGGTTCATCTCTTGGTGCACTCTGGAGCAAATCAGTGGGCGGGACCAAAGTCGTTCCCGACATCTGATCCTGGGATGGAAGGGACAGCGCTCCTCCAGATGCCGATGATGCTAGACGGTGGGCTGCCGAGCGAGCGGCTTGACGCTGCCACTGAAAAATGAAAATTAATTACAAGGCCTAGATTTCACTGACTATTGAGTAGATGAGGCCTAGGAATTCCTAATTTGGACTAGAGACCTCGCGAACTTTTTATACACTAAGTAAGAAAACTCACCTTCCGACGTCCCTGTCGAGAATTCAGATATGAATAACTGTGTCTTATCGCGCTGATGCTCCGTGCTACACGATTCGTGTCGATTCTCCGGTTCAGACTTGCCGACGCTCCTCGGACTTCTGGTCTCGTTGTCAAATTGATATGAATCTGCTCCTGACCAGAATTTGTTGCGGATGACTCTCCTTGATTATCGGTGGGATTCAGTTGTGAAGTACCACCATCTGTATTCTGAGTAATCTCGTTTGAAGTCGGACGCGCTGGATTCTGGTTTCTCAGTGGAGGGATTGAAATTACACGGTCAGCGCACACGTTCCCCGTGGATGGATCTAGGATTCTCTCGTAAACCGTAATTGTGGTGGGATCGGGCTGGAATAGCGGCGGAGCCTGAAAGAAAAAGAAAATTCAAAATTCTTGACTGAGAGATGTAACTCCAAAAGTGGGCGGAGCTTCGGCACTTCTAATCACTTCGGAGCACATTTTTGGGGTCCTAATGAATTTCAAGTTAGGTTTCAATGCGATTTTCAAAATCTACACACAATTTTACATAGGGGTCCCAGAAAACCAAAAATTTGAAAAATCTGACCTCCGAGGGCTTTTGGGGTCAGAATATTCAAAATTTGGAGATCTGACGCGTTCCTGAACAAAAGCGTGTGAAATTTTGAACTATCACAATTGAAAAGCTCAAAAAATCCATCGGGATCACAAAATGTGTTTCAAATGAGCCAAATTGTCTCCGCCCACTTTTGAAAAATCTGACAACAATGTTCGGCTCATTTTGGAGCACATTTTCAAAGTTCCGGGTGTTTCTTGAGTCAGTTTTCAATGCGATATTTACACATATTTAAACCCAAAAGTCTTGGATATCCGAAAATTCTGAAATCTGACGTCTTCTGGAACCAGAATGTTCGAATTCTCAGAATCTGACGCCTTTTTAAGTGAAAATATGGACTTCTACAGATCACATCGAAGAAAAACCCAGAAAATGTGCTCTAAAATCTGCCCGGACTCCTCCATACAGTTTTCGAAAAAAAAAAACTTACCGGGTGGTTTCTCGACCCTGAAGATGTTGGTGGATCATCGGACATTTTTGGGAGTCGTCGGGGAAGGGTCCTGAGGGAGTCTCCGGGAAGGGTCCTCGAATTTTGAAGACTGGGCGTGCTGCAAATTTAATAATTTTATGAACAGAGAAGAATGAAAACGAGAATATGAAGGCGTTGCGAGATTCAGAAATATCGAGAATCTAGAAGACGTTCGAAAATTTCACGTCTCCTGAAAAAAATTGAAAAAATCGCAAAATGACCCTCCTCCAGAAAGTTCTTTGTAAGACCCCCTCTCTCTACACAAAGGCAGAAAAGGTGCGCCTTAACGAGTAGATCAAACACTGTGAGGCGAAACGTGCCCCTTTTGGGGAGGGGGAGGGTGTGTTGTGTTTTGGGAGGGGGGAGGGGGACCTGTGTTAAAACCCAATTTAGACCCACTTTTCTCAATTTTCATTTTTTGATCTACCCTAAAAATTATGGGCGCGAAATTTGCCCCTCTCTCGGTCCATTGTGGTGGCGGCCGCTCATTTCTTTCATTTCTCTCGGTTTTCAGGTGAATTTCGGGGAAATTTTTTGGGGGGGGGGGGGGGTTTCCAGTTTTTTGAATTCCATTTCTTCGTGGGAGATATCTTCCGATTGTTTCTCAATTTCTCGGGGAATGTTTATCGACTGTTGAAACCTTCTCATTTTCTTTGTTTTCTCCGCGTTTCGGTCCCCTCTTCTGTGCCCTTGATCCTCGAATTACGTTAATTTTTTCAGGGTACTTCTTCACACCACTCGGCCGTCTACACCAGTGGAAAGTGGACCAGCGACATGTGGATAAGGGAAGGTGAGTTTTTGACTGATTTATGGAATAGTGGACATATATATGGAGAGCCTAGGCGTTTCTGAAGTTTCTCAGAAGTTCCATATGGCTTGTTACAATGTCCCCAGCCTCTTTTATAACTTTTTAAACCGATTTTCAATCAATTTTTGTTTCAGATTCGATGGATCGAGTCGAGACGGATCGGGTCGAATGGATGGCAGATGGCAGAGGACGGGGCCGGTGGAAGCGATCGCCGATCGAGGATTTGGTTGGCAGCGAGGATTGGTGGCGAGGAGACGATTCGAATTGGAAAGGAGAAGGACAAAGGATATTAGGGAGGTAAACTAGAATAGCCACATCCCATGCACATAAAATAGTAGGAGGAAAACAAAACTACATTGCAAGCACTAACATATCTAGGGATTCGCCCAATCGCCTTCGTGGCTTGACGTAGTCTAATAGGGACTGCAGAGGCGTCTTAGACATGAATATCGAAAACAGTCTTTCTAGATATATTCGCCCAATCGCCTTCGTGGCTCGACGTAGTCTAATAGGGACTGCAGAGGCGTCTTATACATGAGATATAGAAAACAAACATTACTATCATACATCATTTATACAACAGTAAAAATGCATACATCCTAGGGATTCGCCCAATCGCCTTCGTGGCTTGACGTAGTCTAATAGGGACTGCAGAGGCGTCTTAGACATACATATCGAAAACAGACTTTCTAGATATTCGCCCAATCGCCTTCGTGGCTTGACGTAGTCTAATAGGGACTGCAGAGGCGTCTTATACATGAGATATAGAGCTAATAGTATACAGACAATCGCATGGGATAGTGGCTTATGAGTAACCAATAACGTTTTCAGCTTACAGCATTCAGCTTCTCCTTGTGTTTCCGGGGGGCCTTCTGACCACCAGCGGGTCTCATCTGGGTTTCTCCGTAGCCCTGTTCCGCATTTTGTCCGTCTGGGTCTTTTTGTGGTGAAATAAAATGTCATTCTCTTTGTCCTTTCCATCGCCTTTCTTTGACCCTCCTGGACTTCTCCATCAAAGAAATATCCAAGCTAGTCTTTGAAGTCTTCTGTTCTTGGTTTACCCTTAGGCCTTCTATCTAACTCTACGGACTCCCACTCTCTAAATAACTGGACTGTTCTTTACCGTATCCCTTTCCTCCCCATTCTCTCGCACTGGACTTTTCTGCTTCGATTCATTTGGACTGATTTGACCTACAGTACCACGTACCGTAACAGCTACTCCAACAGGACTCCCTACCTTACCCCTATCCTGCCACCTTTCCTTAACGCACTACCTACCGCTTTTGCCTATGGGCTACCGTACCACCTACCTTAGCACCTACGGTACCACTTACCGTAACAGCTACTCCAATCGGACTCCCTACCTTACCCTCATCTTATCACCTACCGTACTACCTACTCTACCTACCTATTACCTACCGTAACCCCAATCACTCACCGTTGAAAGTATCATATCTCAATAACTTGTTTGAAAATGGAAGCATTCTAGTGGACTACCAAAGTGACTTTTCCTTTTGTGCTACTATAAACTACTTCCAACTGTATCCTTCCTGGACTCTATCACCCCTAATTCTTTCGATGACCATACTTCAGCTTCTCCTTGTGTTTCCGGGTGGCCTTCTGGCCTTCAGCGGGTGTCGTCTGGGCTTCTCGGTTGCTTTGTTTCGGAGTTTGTCCACCTTTACCTTCTTTGTGATGAAATATATATGTCACGCTCTTTCTGGTCTTTACCGTATCCCTTTCCTCCCATTCTAGCGTACTGGACTATTTTGCTTTGATTTGTTTGGACTGATTTGGACCCCTACCTTACCAACTACGGTACCACTTACCGTAACTACGGTACCAGTTACCGTAACACCTACCCCAACTGGACTCCTTACCTTACACCTATCCTATCCCCTATCCCACTACCTACCGTACCACCTTTCTTAACAATTACGGTACCACTTACCGTAAAGCCTACCCCTGGACTCCCTACCGTACATCTATCCTCCACCTAGCCTACTTCCTACCGTACTACCTTCCCTACCTGCATATTTCCTACTGTACCACCGATCACTCACTGTTTGACCTATCGAACCTACTTACCGTACCTACCTATTCATTTGAACTACCTCGGACTCGGAATTACTCGGGATCCCCACTTGATCTTCAGAAATTCATAACTTACCCAGATCTCTCTAAACCGCAGGAGAAATAAGAGCTTTGAACTTCGAACCTATTTCTCTGAATCTCACTATTCTGGGATTTCGGACTTTTCTGGACTCGTTTATGATGAACTAATATTATCCAACTTACATCAATATCTTCGATCCACAGGATTACTTTCTGAAGCTTTCTGAGACTTCATTGGACTTTGAAAACTATTGATACTAACGTTTTCCCTAAACTTCCAAGGACACCTTATATGAATTTTATCTTCTATATATGTGGACTCAATCTTCTTAATCAAACTGGACCTCCTTACTCTTCGGACCCCTTTTCCCAATAAAGTGAAATTCAGTCTCTATCTACTACGGACTTTCACACAATTTACCCCTAACACCTTCCTTAACAACTACGGTACCACTTACCGTAAAACAAACCCTTGGACTCCCTACCGTACACCAATCCTACCCTCTATCCCACTACCTACCGTACTACCAACCCTACCCGCATTTTACCTACCGTACCACCTTCCTTAACAATTACGGTACCACTTACCGTAAAACCTATCCCTGGACTCCTTACCGTATACCTATCCAACCTACCGTACTACCTACTCTATCTGGTTTCAAAGAGTTCCTGTTTTTCTAAATTCCATCTGTACTTTATCTTCTTTATCAAACGGAACCTCCTTACTCTTTGGACCTCTTTTCCAAATAAAGTAACCATTGGTTTTCTACTACTCCAGACTTTCTCCCAATTCACACCTGACCCTCAAGAATTACTTCCGGACTCTCCCTCTCTCGTTCATACGAATTTTAGTGGACTGTTTTGGAACTTACTCTCTCACTTAACTTCCGGTCTGAAGTTGAACTTGAATATTTCCCATCCAACGTCTGGACTTTGTGAAACCACTGCTTTGATTCTCGAGACTCCTTCTCCCTTCCACGTCTATTTTGTTTCGTATTCTCTCCTTTTTCAAATCTTTGACCCTCTAATTCAACTTTTCCATCGAATACTGTTCACATTATGAACAACTGAGTACTATGAGTACTTTTGCAAGAATATTTCCTATTTCTGTGGACATTATTTACCTGACTTTTGATTATTTACTTGATGTGACTCCAAACTAATAAATGTTTTCGATCAGACTTCCTCCCTCTCTGTCACCTCTGCCCCTCCTTTCTAACATGAAACCACTTCATTGGACTTCAGAAACTGTTCGTTTTTATTGATTCCTTTGATTCCAAAGACCCCTTTAATCCCAAAGACACCAATGAAGATACTTTCTGTTTCCCCAACAACTCACACAATTAACATTCGAAACCGAAGAATTCCATACTCCCGGACTCCCTTTCTCTCTCCAAACCATATTGCTGTTCGACCGTTGTCCTGTAACAGAAATGAGAAAATCGGATATTTAAAAAGTGGATGCAGAGAGGACAAGTTACGCAGTGTCTAGTGCAAAATGTCCAGTTGCGAAATGTCCAGTTGCGAACTGAGCGGTTTAAAAATGTTTGAATCAAATGCTCAGTGGAGTGTAGTTGCATTGGTTATTAACAATAATACATTCCCAGAGACCTCTTGTGTTAATAGAATCCCCATGCACGGATGAAGAATTAAGGGAAGGTTTGAATCTCAGGCGGGCGGCAAACTCGCCTGTAGTCTGCCCGCAGCCGCCCGCCCGCCCGCCAAAAATGGCAAACAGTTTCCAACTGCTCAGTTCGCAACGGAATTCGCAACGACAGTCGCTTAGCTGTCGGTCGGCGTTTGGGCAGCGGTCGAACCGAGGCCGGTCAGAGGTTTTTCATTTCTGAAAAACCGGAAAATACGGAGGTCGGCAGTTGATCTGAAGGGTTCTGAACAGGACAACGAAACTCAGTTAACTGATTATTTAAACGTAATATACGTTACGGTCATTGGGAAGAGTACAAGACGATGAACAATAAAAACTGAAAATCTAGAAAAAATGAGGATTAATGGAAGACTGTGTCGTCTCCGACTAGAATTGAATTGAAGTTCAGAAGACGTTTCAGTTGCATTCTCTTCCAATTTTATCAAATAAAATCTTCATTTAAACGATCATTATATGTCACATCTGGTCAAACTGATTAATTGATGAAAATTGTAGAATATGATGCAATTATTTATTCGGTAAGTTGTCTGACTCTGAAGATGACAAAGATTCCGGAAGCACATCATATTTGGTAGGAGAGATTCAAAAGAGAAATGGTAGGTTGAAATAATTGTACATTTATATTGGATAGTTTTATAGTTTGGAAGATCACATTTTCGTATGCTCGAAAAGTGCTACTGTAGAAATAGCCAATTCGAAATGGGAATGCAAATAGTTTACAGATTCTCGAGGATCATGGACATTTGAGAATCCCAGTGGATCAGAAATTTGAGCGATGGAATCAGGAGGTTGCTAGAAGATTTGAGTGTGATATGAAAAAATGTTCATTATCAAAGAAGTAGTGTCATATTGGAATTATGTAATTAGAATCATTGTGAACATGGGTTCTCGAATGAGAAATGGAATATGGAAATAAGTTATTGTGAAAGAGTGGTCAAATAGAAAACATTCTTTACTAATTTGAGAAAAGCAGGAAGACGGGAGGTGTACAGAATCCGGATAGTCTTGGAGTTTGCATTTTCAACTATCTGAGTTTAGGGTGATTCAAAGTGTAACCTGAGCAAGACTGATGGGGTGTAAAAGATGATTGAAGGCAAAGAGTATGATACAATTTAGAAAGGCCAGAGAATCTGGAAGAATGCAGATTTGGAAGGGAGAGGAAGTCTCCAGAGCCGTGGTATTTGCCAAGCGGTTTTATGAGTGATTCGAAGTCAACAAAGTGTTGAATAGGAATCAAATCAAGTTTTTAAATGCATCGCCTTCTGTCATTCTAGTTGTCTGTATGACGTAGGTAGAGCAGGGAGTTTGGAAGTTTACGAGCAGAGTTCGAGAAAATGATTCAAAGTCCGCAACTGTAAATACACACATTCGGACAGATGAGAAGTTTGATTACAAGAGAGCACGGTATGTATATCAAACTGATTTATCCGTTATGGGAACACCCTTTATGGGATATTTTATGTAAATATATACTGGAGGATTATGACATTTGCGTGGAATAAGAAGTTGGGAATTGTACGGAATACGAATAGTTTCAGAGATTGAAACATCGGAATTTGTGATAGCCCAATACTTAACTTGAAATGAAGACTTTAAGAGTGTAATAGGAACAAAGAAAAGCTGGAAGTGAATGGAAATTTCACAAGGATCAGATACGAGCAACATTGGATGGGAGAAAGTCATAATCTGAGAATAGTGGACTAATATGGTTTGGAGAGAGAAAGAATTCCGAGAGTCTGGAATTCTTCGGTGTTGTGTGAGTAGTGAGAAGAAGCAAGAAGTATTTTTATTTGGGAAAAAGGATAGTGGGAAGGACTTCCGTTTGTTTTCAGAAAAAGAAGACAAAATCTAGAGAAGCAGGGCTCTTTGGAATAAAAGGAATCAAGAAAAAACAAGCTTTCTGAAGTTCAATGAGGTGGTTTTATATTAGAAAGGAGGGGCAGAGGTGACAGAGAGGGAGGAAGTCTGATCGAAAACATTTATTAGTTTGGAGTCACATCAAGAAATAGGTAAATAATGTCCACAAAGATAGGAATTATTCTTGCAAAAGTACTCATAAGTTGATTCATATGGTGAACAGTATTTGATGGAACAATTGAATTAGAGGGTCGAAGATTTGAAAAGGGAGAGAATACGATACAAGACAGAAGTGGAAGGGAGAAGGAGTTTCGAGAATCAGAGCAGTGGTTTCACAAAGTCCAGATACAAGCGACGTTGGATGGGAAATATTCAAGTTCAACTTCAGACCGGAAGTTCAGTGAGAGAGTAAGTTCCGGAACAGTCCACTAAAATGCGTTTGAAAGAGAGAGGGAGAGTCCCGGAGTAATTCTCGAAGGTCAGGTGTGAATTGGGAGAAAGTCCGGAATAGTAGAAAACCAAGAGTTACTTTATTTGGAAAAGAGGTCCAAAGAGTAAGGAGGTTCCGTTTGATAAAGAAGATAAAGTTCAGATGAACATGCACTCTTTGAAACCAGGTAGGGTAGGTAGTAGGATAGAGAATAGGATAGGTGTACTGTAAAGAGTCCAGGGATAGGTTTCACGGTAAGTGGTACCGTATGTGTTAGGGTAGGTAGTACGGTAGGTAGTGGGATAGAGGGTAGGATCGGTGTACGGTAGGGAGTCCAAGGGTAGGCTTTACGGTAAGTGGTACCGTATGTGTTAGGGTAGGTGGTATGGTGGGTGGTAGGATAGTAGTACGGTAAAGAGTCCAGGGGTTGGTTTTACGGTAAGTGGTACCGTAGGTGTTAGGGTAGGTGGTATGGTGGGTGACATGCGGGTAGGGTAGGTAGCACGGTTGGTAGTGGGATGCATAGGTATACGGTAGGGAGTCCAGGGGTTGGTTTCACGGTAAGTGGTACCGTATGTGTTAGGGCAGGTGGTACGGTAGGTAGTGGGACAGAGGATAGGATAGGTATACGGTAAGAAGTCCAGGGGAACGTTTTACGGTAAGTGGTACCGTAGGAAAAAGACCAGTACTATGGAATTGGGAGGATAGGGCTACGGTAAAGACCAGTCCTGTAAACTAGAAAGAGGGAGTGCGGAGAGTTAGACAGGTGGCCCAAGAAGAGTAAAAGAGAAGGCGATGATAGCAGTGTAGTAAGTTTGGCAAAAGGGTATAGAGAAGGGCAAAGAGAATGACATTTTATTTCACCACAAAAAGACTCAGGCGGACAAAATGCGGAACAGGGCTACGGAGAAACCCAGATGAGACCCGCTGGTGGTCAGAAGGCCCCCCGGAAACACAAGAAGAAGCTGAATGCTGAAAGCTGAAAACGTTATTGGTTACTCATAAGCCACTATCCCATGCGATTGTCTGTATACTATTAGCTCTATATCTCATGTATAAGACGCCTCTGCAGTCCCTATTAGACTACGTCAAGCCACGAAGGCGATTGGGCGAATATCTAGAAAGTCTGTTTTCGATATGTGTGTCTAAGACGCCTCTGCAGTCCCTATTAGACTACGTCAAGCCACGAAGGCGATTGGGCGAATCCCTAGATATGTTAGTGCTTGCAATGTGGTTTTGTTTTCCTCCTACTATTTTATGTGCATGGGATGTGGCTATTCTAGTTTACCTCCCTAATATTTTTTGTCCTTCTCCTTTCCAACTCGACTCGACGCGATCCTTCGCCACCAACACTCGCTACCATCCATCGATTCGGTCGAACTCGATCGACTCCGTCCTCTCTCCATCCGCCACCCGTTCGGTCCAACCCGTCTTGACTCGATCTTTCGAAATCTGAAATAAAAATTGATTGGAAATCGGTTTTAAAAGTTATCCAAAAGGCTGGGGACATTGTAACAAGCCATATGGAACTTCTGAGAAACTTCAGAAACGCCTAGGCTCTCCATATACCGTATTTCCTCTAATTGACCGGCATGCCGGTCTATTTTTCGAGGGGTCCATTTGGATGCCGGTTTATTAGAGGGTGCCGGACAATTAGAGGGTGCCGGTCTATTATTCAAAAGGAGGAATTTTTTTAAATTTTCTCCGAAAATCTCTATTTCGCCATACAAATATGACTTTTTAAGTGCATTTTCGAGGATGAATTCATGTTGGAAGCAGTCAAAATTGAAAATAGTATTTTAAGAACATCAAAATGTTGCAAAAAACCTGAAAACAGGCAAAATCGTACCACAAACATGTCTAATTTTGTGAATTTTTTAAAATTTTTAGTACTGCAAATTTTCTTGTACTGACGGATAATTGAAGAGTGCCGGATTATTAGAGGGTGCCGGTCTATTTTTCAAAGTCATGATTTGACTGCCGGTCTATTAGAGGGTGCCGGACAATTAGAGGTGCCGGACAATTAGAGGAAATACGGTATATGTCCACTATTCCATAAATCAGTCAAAAACTCACCTTCCCTTATCCACATGTCGCTGGTCCACTTTCCACTGGTGTAGACGGCCGAGTGGTGTGAAGAAGTACCCTGAAAAAATTAACGTAATTTGAGGATCGAGGGCACAGAAGAGGAAGTAGAAACGCAGAGAAGACAAAAAACTAGTGAATGAAGAGGATCAAAACAAAAATTTTCTGATTGGAAAAGGGAACACAATAATAATGGCTACAATGGGGACTCGAGAAAGACTCAAAAATCGATGAACCTTGTTCCGAGTAATCAAAAATCGATTGGGAAAAATCTCCCACAGAAAAGACTAAAAAATGGCGGTGAGAGATCAAAAGATGAATAGGGCAAAGAGAGGGGAGCCGATAAAGAGCACTTCTAAGGAGGACTACTACGAGATGACTCTAGAAAGGTTCAAAAATCTCTTCGAAAAATCTCCAAAAAAATCTCCTAAGAAAAATTGGAAAATCCCCCAAAAATTCACAGAAATTTCCCCAAAAACCGAAAGAAATGAAAACTGAATGAGAGTCACAACGAGAGAGAGAGAGAGGGGCAACTTCCGCGCCCGAAAGTTTTTCGGGTAGATCAAAAAAATAATAATTGAGAAAAGTGGGTCTGAATTGTTTTTGAACACAAGAGACACTCCTCCCCCCTCCCCTAAAGAGGCACATTTCGCCGCACAGGATTTGATCTACTCGTTAAGGCGCACATTTTCTGCTCTTGTGTAGAGAGAGAGTGAGAGACGCAGACAATGTCTTGTGTTCAAAAACAATTCAGACCCACTTTTCTCAATTATTATTTTTTTGATCTACCCGAAAAACTTTCGGGCGCGGAAGTTGCCCCTCTCTCTCTCTCTCGTTGTGACTCTCATTCAGTTTTCATTTCTTTCGGTTTTTGGGGAAATTTCTGTGAATTTTTGGGGGATTTTCCAATTTTTCGTAGGAGATTTTTTTGGAGATTTTTCGAAGAGATTTTTGAACCTTTCTAGAGTCATCTCGTAGTAGTCCTCCTTAGAAGTGCTCTTTATCGGCTCCCCTCTCTTTGCCCTATTCATCTTTTGATCTCTCACCGCCATTTTTTAGTCTTTTCTGTGGGAGATTTTTCCCAATCGATTTTTGATTACTCGGAACAAGGTTCATCGATTTTTGAGTCTTTCTCGAGTCCCCATTGTAGCCATTATTATTGTGTTCCCTTTTCCAATCAGAAAATTTTTGTTTTGATCCTCTTCATTCACTAGTTTTTTGTCTTCTCTGCGTTTCTACTTCCTCTTCTGTGCTCTCGATCCTCAAATTACGATAGTTTTTTCAGGGTACTTCTTCACACCACTCGGCCGTCTACACCAGTGGAAAGTGGACCAGCGACGTGTGGATAAGGGAAGGTGAGTTTTTGACTGATTTGTGGATAGTGGACATATATATGAAGAGCCTAGGCGTTTCTGAAGTTTCTCAGAAGTTCCACATGGCTTGTTACAATGTCCCCAGCCTTTTGGATAACTTTTTGAACCGATTTTCAATCAATTTTTATTTCAGATTTCAAAAGATCGAGTCAAGACGGGTTGGACCGAACGGATGGCGGATGGAGAGAGGGCGGAGTCGATCGAGTTCGCCAAATCGATAGATGGCAGTGAGTGTTGGTGGCGAAGAATCACGTCGAGTCGAGTTGGAAAGGAGAAGGACAAAGGATATTAGGGAGGTAAACTAGAATAGCCACATCCCATGCACATAAAATAGTAGGAGGAAAACAAAACCACATTGCAAGCACTAACATATCTAGGGATTCGCCCAATCGCCTTCGTGGCTTGACGTAGTCTAATAGGGACTGCAGAGGCGTCTTAGACATGAGATATAGAGCTAATAGTATACAGACAATCGCATGGGATAGTGGCTTTTGAGTAATAACGTTTTCAGCTTTCAGCATTCAGCCTCTCGTTGTCTTTTCGGGTGGCCTTCTGACCACCAGCGGGTCTCATCTGGGTTTCTCCGAAGCCCTGTTCCGCATTTTGTCCGTCTGGGTCTTTTTGTCGTGTAATAAAATGTCATTCTCTTTGCCCTTCTCTATACCTTCTTGTCAAACATACTACACTGCTATCATCGCTTTCTCTTTTACTCTTCTTGGGCCATCTGTCTAACTCTCCGCACTCCCTCTTTCTAGTTTACAGGACTGGTCTTTACCGCAGCCCTATCCTCCCAATTCCATAGTACTGGTCTTTTTCCTACGGTACCACTTACCGTAAAACGTTCCCCTGGACTTCTTACCGTATACCTATCTTATCCTCTGTCCCACTACCTACCGTACTACTATCCTACCCGCTTGTTACCTACCGTACCACCTTCCTTAACAATTACGGTACCACTTACCGTAAAACCTACCCCTGGACTCCTTACCGTATACCTACCCTATCCTCTATTCTACTACCTACCGTACCACCTACCCTAACACATACGGTACCATTTACCGTGAAACCAACCCATGGACTCTTTACAGTACACCTATGTATCTCACTACCTACCGTACTACTATCCTACCCGCATGTTACCTACCGTACCACCTACCCTAACACATACGGCACCACTTACCGTAAAACCTTCCCCTGGACTCCTTACCGTATACCTATCGTATCCTCTATCCTACTACCTACCCTACCAGGTTTCAAAGAGTGCCTGTTCATCTGAACTTTATCTTCTTTATCAAACGGAACCTCCTTACTCTTTGGACCTCTTTTCCAAATAAAGTAACCTTTGGTTTCCTACTACTCCGGACTTTCCCCCAATTCACACCTGACCCTGGAGAATTACTCCCGGACTCTCCCTCTCTCTTTCAAACGTATTTTTGTGGACTGTTTTGGAACTTGCTCTCTCACTGAACTTCCGGTCTAAACTTGAACTTGAATATTTCCCATCCAACGTCGCTTGTATCTGGACTTTGTGAAACCACTGCTTTGATTCTCGAGACTCATTCCCCCTTCCACGTCTATTTTGTTTCGTATTCTCTCCCTTTTCAAATCCTTGACCCTCTAATTCAACTGTTCCATCGAATACTGTTCACCATATGAATCAACTTATGAGTACTTTTGCAAGAATATTTCCTATCTTTGTGGACATTATTTACCTATCACTTGGTGTGACTCATAACTTATAAATGTTTTCGATCAGACTTCCTCCCTCTCTGCCACCTCTGCCCCTCCTTTCTGACATAAAACCACCTCATTGAACTTCAGAAACTGTTTGTTTTTTCTTGATTCCTTTGATCCCAAAGACCCCTGTTTCTCTAGATTTTATCTTCTTCTTCTGAAAACAAACGGAACTCCTCCTCACTATCCTTTTTCCCCAATAAAAATACTTTTTGCTTCCCCTCACTACTCACACAACACCGAAGAATTCCAGACTCTCGGAATTCTTTCTCTCTCCAAACCATATTAGTCGGCTATTCTTTGATTATGGCCTTTTCCCATTCAACGTTGCTCGTATCTGGACTTTGTGAAAACACAGCTATTACTTCCTAGATTTCCTCTCTCTCCCAGCTCTGCATCGTTTCTGTATACACTCTTAGAGTTTTTATATCAGATTGAAAGTTGGGCTAGCCAAAATATCACGGCGATGGAGACTTCCTCTCTCTTCCGAATCTGTTTTCTTCCAGATTCTCTGACCTTCTGAAATTGTACCATGTTCTTTGTACCATATTCTTCAATTCGTACCTCTTCAAACATTTTTCCTTGAGTCCTTCATCAGGTTATTCTTTGGATCTCCCTAAACTCAGATAGTTGAAAATGCAAACTCTAAGACTAGCCGGATTCCGTACACCTCCCGTCTTCCTGCTGTTCCCAAATCAGTACAGAATATTTTCTATTTGACCATTCTTTCACAATAACTTATTTCCATATTCCATTTCTCATTCGAGAATCAATGCTCATAATAATTCTTTTTGCATAATTCCAATATGTCACTACTTCTTTGATAATGAACATTTTTTCATATCACACTCGAATCTTCTTCGAACCTCCCGATTCTATTCAAATTTCTGATCCACTGGAATTCACAATTGTCCACGGTCCTCGAGAATCTGTAAATTATCTGAATTGGCTATTTCTACAGTAGCACTTTTCGAGCATTCGAAAATGTGATCTTCCAATCTATAAAACTATCCAATATGAATGTACAATTATTTCAAACTACTATCTCTCTTTTGAACCTCTCCTACCAAATATGATGTGCTTCTGGAACTTTTGTCTCCTCTAGAGTCAGTGTATTTACCGAATAAATGGTTGCCTGATATTCTGCTGTTTTTATCAATCAAACAGTTCGACCAGATGTGACTGATAATGATCGTTTAAATAAAGATTTTATTTGATAGAATTGTAATAAACTGACTGACACTGACTACATGCACTTTTCAATAGATAGAGGAAACAAGACGTCGAGAGGAATAAGGTTTGGAAGAAAATGCCACTGGAACGTCTTCTGAAGTACAATTCGATTCCGGACGGAGACGACACGGTCTTCCATAAGTACTCATTTTCTCCAGATTTTTCTGTTTTTATTGATCATTGTCCTGTACGTTTTTATTGATCATTGTCCTGTAAGACATAGGGAAATAGAACAAGTCATATCATTGTGGTCTTTGAAGTAGGTTGAATCGATGTTTATAACATCGATACCTTTTCAACCAATCTGAGAAGAACTGCAATTTGAAATTTTTCATTGACGTTTTCAAGAAGAAGTTATTTTCGACATGAGATTCAAAAATAGTACAAACTAGAATGACAAGTCGTCTGAATTAATATGTTTTTCTTATTCATACCCATGGTTGGTTGAAGAACGGTTTTAGAGCTGAATTTTCATTGAGAAGGATGCTTCCAAATCTCAAAATGTAGTGTTACAGTTTAGAAAGTAAGGAGGGCGAAGACCGCCTGGTTCATCAATATTTAAGCGATACTCTCTTTCATTCAGAACCGCATGATAACCATGAAGTGCCAGAACTAGATATAATGATTCTGAATTTTCCCGAATCTCTCTGCATCCACTTTTTTAAAATTTTCTGATTACTGTAACAGAAAAACGGTTGAACAGCAGTTGGACAGCGGGCGGCAGTCGGTCGACAGTTGGACAGCTGTCGGTCGACGTTTGGGCAACGGACAGACGGAGGCCGCCGGTCAGAGGTTTTTCCAGGTCTAAAAGACCGTACAAGAGAGATCTGAAGGATTCTGAACAGGAAACAGAACTCAGTTAATTGTTTATTTAAACCAATTGAAAAAGCTTGAAAATTAACATAACATTCATTCGAAATTCAACTTTCAAAAATGTAAAACAGTGAAATATCAATGTAAAAGTTGGAACTCCCAAGACCGAACTAGATGATGTTCCTTCGGATTCCAATGCAGACTGTGCTGTACGATGAGCTGACGAAACGAGCCGTTTGTCGCTGGCGCTGAAAAATGAAAAATAATTACATGGCCTAGATTTCATTGACTATTGAGCAGATGAGACCTAGGAATTCCATATTCGAACTATCATGGACTTTTTATATATGGTCGCATTTCCCCAAACTAAAATGCTCGCACTCACGTCCTCTTGCTCATCGGATTCTTTCCACCCCAGAACGTGCATCTCCTGCTTCACAATTTTGCGTCCCTCCTTGCCGAACATCTGGAAAAGAGTGGATTGAAAAGTTCAAAGTTTTGGCTCAAAATCCTCTATTGAAGTCTGAGACCACACACGTTGAGGAATCCCAACATGTTTTCGGTGGTTCATCGGGTGGTTCATATAGATGGCAAAGGAGCCAGAATATCAACGGGGATGAGGATAGGAAAGGGGCGAAGGAAGGTGAATCACAGTCACATGCTTTGGTGGAACAAAAGTGGAGAAGTGAATGAGAAGTGATGACTAAAGTGAGGGAGATAAAGGGGGAGAGACGCAGAGAAAGAGGAAGGTGAGACACAACTTAGAGAGTACGCACAAGGGAGAGAATTAGATTGTTGTTTCGTTGGTCCTTGGCGCTTCCTTGAGTGTACACAATTGTGGCGCGAGTCCAGTGGAGCGAGACTGCATTGTTGGCCGTTGCGTTCCTCGTCCTCGGCCATCCATATTGTTGCGTTGGAAGGAGAGAAGATGTTGAATCCTTTGGGGAAAGAAGTGTGAGATGGGAATTCACATGTTCGTCAATAGGTCGTGGATAATATTAGAAATAGTATCCGCGACACATCGGGATCCTCAAAATTTACTCCAAAATTAGCCAAAATACTTTGGTCGAGTTTCCCAAAAGTGGGCGGAGCTTCGGCATTTCTGCTCACTTCGAAGTACATTTTCGAGGTTCCGGTGATTTTTTTGGATTTTTTGTCTTGAAATCTTCGTTAATTTTCACTCAGGAAAGCAACGGTATCTGAAAATTCAAAAATTCGGAATCCAGAAGACGTCAGACTTTTGAATTTTTGAGTTATCGAAATCTTGATGTAAAAATTTGAATTTTGAAATTTTCCAGAAGAACCGGCAATTGGTATTCTTCCACGCACTATCTATCCCACAAATCATACGGCTCTGCGTGTTGGCGACTTACGCCGAAGTGGATCACGACCAAAAGAAATGGATCAACCCAGACTACAGAATGGCATGTGGACAAATCCGGCGTATTCTGGAGGGATTCAGAAACAATATCACGCGTTGGAGAGTTCTGCAAGTGAGATTTTCTACTTTTTTTGAAGGCTCTATTGTAGATTGACACCTAAAACATGTTGAGATTCCTCAACGTGTGTGGTCTCAGACTTCAATAGAGGATTTTGAGTCAAAAACTTTGAAATTTTCAACCCACTCTTTTCCAGATGTATAGCACGGAGGGCAAGCGAGCTGTTAAGCAAGAGATGGGATTATTGGGATGGAGCGAATCGGATGAGGAAGAGGATGTGAGTTCGAGAATTTGAGTTTGGGACAATGCGATCAAGGAATCCTCCGCCATGGCCTAGAAATCCCCAATATGGTCTAGGATTCTTCAAGATGGTCTAGAAACCCTAACTTGGCCTAGAATCCCCAATATGGCCTAGAATTCTCCAAGATGGCCTAGAAATCCTAACTTGGCCTAGGAATCACTCAATGGAGAGTACTGCAGGTGAGATTTTCTGTTTTTTTAAGGCTCTATTGTAGATTGAGACCAAAAGCATGTTGGGATTCCTCAACGTGTGTGGTCTCAGACTTCAATAGAGGATTTTGAGCCAAAAACTTTGAAATTTTCAACCCACTTTTTTCCAGATGTTCAACGTGGAGGGCAAGCGAGCTGTAAAGCACGAGATGGGATTATTGGGATGGAAGGAGACCGATTTGCAAGAGGATGTGAGTTTGGAACAATGCGACCAAGGATTCGAATTTTCCAGGACGGCCTAGAATTCTCCCAGATGGCCTAGAACTCCCCAAGGCGGCCTAGGATTCCCCAATATGGCCTAGAACCCCGCCCCCCCCCCTGTTTGGATGGAGGGAGACGGACGAGGAAGAACAATCATCTGTAAATAACTTTATATGATCTCCCTTATTCTATACAGTATCTTCTTTACGCCTCCTTTTTATTTTTTACAAGCCTTTTAAAAATAAATATTCGCTTTCCAAATGTTCAATCCGCAAGAAAACACAGAACTCCACACGCCGCAGTCTTGGCTCTCTTGACTCCTTCCAAGTCCTAATTTTCTCTGAAAAAATCGTCTTATCCGAAGATTATTTACATAAGCCCTCTCTGAAGACCTCGAAATACTCCTTCCAGTGTGGGGGCCCCTCTTCTAGGTGGCCTGGAAAGTGCGGCGGAGAACAATCATCAATGGTTCCTTGAAATTTATACGAGTCGTATGCAACTCTTCAAGTGCGCTCCATTGCACGAGAGGATTCTAGAAGTCTGGAAGATGGAAACTGTAGAAGTCTTTCGAATCTGAATTTCCTGTAAATTCTGAAAAAGAAAAAGAAGAACAAAAACTAGAATTTGATTTAGAACTTTTCATTTGGAGACGGAGACGGGGGCGCAATAATCATCAAATAAAACAATCACAGTAAATGCCGGTATACGTGCATGTAAATATATATTAAAACCAATTATAGGTGGGAGGAGTATTCCCACTATATCTCTACTACTAAATATCTCTGTATAAATACATAGGAGCAAAGGGGGTCCAGGGGGGCGGGGCTTATATGGGGGAAATGGGATGATAAAACAAACAAAACCGAAGAAAAAGAACGTGAATATCAGGAAAAGAGCAATTGGTTACCCGTAGATGAAATCAAGTTATTGGAATTTTTAAGAGGAAGCAAATTTCGAGCATAATTAGGGATAATAAAAAAGGAGGCGTGACCAAAAGGCCAAATTTAGGACAACTTCGAGTACATCTCATTCAGCTGCTTCGCGTAGTGAGCCTTCAGTTTCGGGCGTTTACTTTTCAGCGTCGGCGTCAGAAGATCATTCTCAACACTGAATTGTTCGGCGGAGAGATGGATATCGGCGACTTGTTCGAATGAGAATAGACCAGCCTTCTTGCCGACGGCCTTCATATCGTCCAGTACCGCCTTTTTGACAGTCTCGTTTCGGCACAGCTCCTCAAGAGTTCCCTTGATTCCTTGATCGGCCATCGCGGGGATGAGCACCTGGAAAAATCGGATTGAAATTTTGACAAATTTTGGACTATTCGGAACGTTCCTAGGAGCTTCTAGAGGATTCAAATGGATTCTCAAAGACTCCAGAAGAAGACGTCGAAATCGAAATTTCCAAAAATTTTCATTGAATTCGGAAAAGTGGGTTTTTGAGAAAATTAGGACAAAAATTTTACAGTTTTCTGGCAAGATGACAATTTTTGAACTACTGATCGTTCGATTTTGAAATGTTTTTTTTTGACAAAATTGTCAAAAATTTCAAGTCGAATTTTCTCAAAAACCAATGAACCGATTTCGATGAAATTTATACAGAAAGATAGGAAATTTCAAGAAGGTTCTGAAGATTTTTTGAAAAATTGAAAATTTTTGATTTTGACGTCTTCTGGACTCAGTTTTCTAGCGCCAAATTCAAATCCTCTTACCTCCGCATCCGGCACCACCACGGCAATCAGGCACGTTTTCAGCGATTCTCCATGCACGAACGACTGCGCGACATACTTCGAGCGCACGTAGATGTTCTCAATCTTCTCCGGCGCCACATATTCTCCTTGGGACAGTTTGAAGATGTGCTTCTTTCGATCCACAATCTTCAGTGTTCCCTCGGGCGTCCACCGTCCAATGTCTCCCGTGTGCAACCATCCGTCGGCGTCAATCGTCTCCTTCGTCTGTTGCTCATTCTTATAGTATCCCTTGAAGATGATGTGTCCGCGAACGCAAACCTCACCCGCGTGATCCTTCGCGTAGTAGTTCAACTCGGGCACGTCGACCAGTTTGATTTGGCACGACGGAATGACCATACCAACATGGCCAGCCAACGAGTCTCCCTCCATGGATACGGTACACGCGGCGACGCACTCTGTCTGACCGTAACCCTCGACGACGACACATCCCATCGCGGCGCGCACAAAAGTGAGCACGTTGGTGGACAAGGGGGCGGAGCCAGTGATCATCAGACGGACACGACCGCCGAAGCCTTCGCGAATCTTCTTGAAGACAATGTTGTCGAAGAAGCCATCGTTGCGAATGTTGAAGCTGAAAAATAAAAAGTTGAGTATTGGAAATTCAAAAATTCAAAAATTCTAGACGTCCCTAGATACTGTAGGAGTCCCCTAATAAGTTTCTAGAAGTCTCCTACCCCAACTACAACCCACTTGGCCAAGATTCTGAAGACGTCGCTACAATCTCTAGTCTAGTCAAAAGTTGATGAAGTGATGTTCGATGATCTATACGTGATACCTCCTCTAGGTGATATAGTTCAAAATACAGAAGAAAAGGGGAAGCGAAAAATGATTGAATGATATGATGTGACCCCCGCGAAAAATAATCAGAAAAATGCGCAAAACTGATAGCAAACAACAGGTCAAAGTCTCCTAATTTCTATCTCTCATTTTTTCGAATTACTAATTCCTTATCATAACCTTCGACCCCTACTACCGTAATCCTTCATCCGTTTAATAACCGTACCGTAACCCAAAGGGGCCCCCTAAAGACTCCTGCTACTGTAACCTTCTTTTGATCTCCTACCGTAACCTTCATTCTATGTCCCGCCCATTTGGACCACAAGGAGAGCCCAACTACCGTAACCCATAGACGAAATTCGACTACAGTACCTGCTAGAGGACCCCTTTTTTTCAAAAACAAAAAAATCACTCACTTGGCCATATCCCTCGCCTTGTACGAGATGGCAAAATCGAAAAGAATCTTCTTCAACGTCGACTTGTTCACCTCGGACATCACCTTATCATACAACCGATTGAGCACACGTGGCACCACCGGCACCACCGTCGGCCGCAACTCCTTAATATCCTCAGCGAGCACACGAATGTCTCCCCTGTAGAATCCCACTTTCGCACCAACACAGAAGCAAACGCTCTCGATGACTCTCTCCAACATGTGTGCCAGTGGCAAGAAGCTAATCATCGAGTCCGTCGCCGCGATTCCCGAATGCTTGAAAAAGTCCATACAGACACCATCGGCAATGACATTCGCGTGAGTGAGCATCACTCCTTTCGGGGTGCCCGTCGTTCCAGACGTGTAGCAGATTGTCGCCAAATCTTCTGGAGATGGGGGCAAGTGGGCGGGGCGAGTTTTGGCAGCTGCTCCAAGGGATTCAAGGTCCTCAAAAGTGTAGACCTGGACGCCGAGGGTCTTGGCAGATGCGGCGAGCTCATCGCTGATTGGCTCCATGACGACGAGGGTTTTGAGACTTGGGCATTGCTCCTTGAACTTTAGAAGACCTGAAAACATCATAATAAATATAAGAAGGAAGTTCACCTCTGTGACCTCTAGGAGGTATGTAATAAGGAAGAAAACAGCGCTGATAAGGCAAAAAATTGAGAAAACAAAGAGCTTACCAGTGGCCTTCGCGTTGTCGTCACACACCACAATCTTAATTTCCGCCTGATTCAAAATGAACACAGACGCCTCCGAGCCAAGCGTCTCGTAGATCGGAACGATGACATTCGAGTAGTTGTAGGTGGCGAATTCGGTGACAATCCATTCCGGGCGATTCTTCGAGTAGATGCCAATGTTCTCCTCGTTTCCAGTGGGAATGCCCAACTCGCGGAATGCGACGGACACGTTGTCGGCACGCTCCAAAATCTGATTGTAGGTCTCCCAGACGTACGGGATGGAGCCGTCCGTTTGTTTGACACGCCGGCCGAGCATCGGACCATTCGACGAGAGACGGGCGCCGCGACGGACACCTTGGTAGAGGGTGCGAGCGTCTTCGAACAGGAACGCTTGAAGTTTGTCGTCTTTGAGATAGGCGCTGACACGGGAACCGTCCTGGAAAAATGAAAAGTTGAGATTGGGGGTCGGTGGCGGGAAATTCAAAAATTCTAGAATCCTCCAAAATGGTTCTAAGCTCGATTTTCGCGCCAAATTCAAATTTTCTGGTTATTTTAAGCCTAAGCCTAATCTTATCAGTTTTGGCGCCAAATTCAAAATTTCCCATTGCCTAGGGTCATTTTTCGCGGGAAGTTCAAATTTTCCACTTATTCTAAGCTCGAGAAGCGCGAAATTCAAATTTTCTGGTTATTTTAAGTCTAAGCCTAACTTATCCTATAAGTTTTAGCGCCAAATTCAAAATTCCCACTGCCTAGGGTCATTTTTCGCGCCAAATTCAAATTTTCTCCCGACTCACCGGCAACACGCGACTCTGATTCATCGGATCCACCAGTGGTTTGACATTTCCCGAGTACGTGACACCGTTGAACGAATAGCTGCCAATGGAGCCAGAAGAAGATCCAGAAGTCGCGCTCGAGACGCCCTTCGACAAATAATAGCCCAAACCCATCGTGACGGCGGCGGCGGCTCCGATTTGAACGTAGTACGGTGGAAGTGTAGAGGAAGAAGGCGACGAGTTTCCACCGGGTGCCGAAATGAAATCGACGATACTTCTGAAAAAAAACAGGAATTGGCTTAAAAATCTATGGTTTTGGGGGTAAAAATGGACATTTTAGTACCAAAAAATCATGAGTTTTTGCGATTTTTTGTGTCTAAAATGAATTGCGATGGGTTATTTTTCGGAAGAAACAAGAATGAGTCACCGCGGCGCACAAAACAAATACCTTTAGAAAAGTGGCAAAAAAAGTGAAAATTATGAAATTTTTGGCTATGGGGGGGGGGGGGGGGACCGCCCCTTTTTATACTCTTGCCAACGTCATCAATCAGTAGTAGCAGCTCATCAAAAACAAGGAAATTATTTTTTGAGTATTTTTTAACTTTTTCAAAAAACAAACCTCGATTGAGACTGTACCCACGCAGCCGTGTCTGTGATAACCATTTTGTGTTTGTCTGTGTGTGTTTTTAAGAGGTCTATTAATTGTTTCCACCCTCTCTCTCTCTTTCTAGTCTATAAAATGAGATTAAATTGAGGCAAAAGAAGAAGATGTTTAGAAGACGTTGACAACAAGAAAAAGAGGAAAACGAGGGAGAAAAAGGAAAAAGTGAGACCAATTTGAGTGGAAAAAAGAACAAGAACAAGTTGTTCTGCAAGAGGGGGGGGGGGGAGCGATGAACATGGAAAAAATAGGGAAGAAATAGGTTAAAAATCCACAAAAATGAAGCATTTTGGATGGATTTTGACTGGATTTTCGACAGTTCCTCGACCGCGACCGGACCGTGCTCTGTTCAAAATTTGTCAGGTCAAAACTGGTCGGAGGAAAGACGGGCGGTCGACAGGA
Organism: Caenorhabditis sinica; assembly: GCA_963932045.1. Lineage (NCBI taxonomy): Eukaryota > Metazoa > Nematoda > Chromadorea > Rhabditida > Rhabditidae > Caenorhabditis > Caenorhabditis sinica. The sequence continues at coordinate 19,564,893 of OZ009942.1, read as the reverse complement.
GGTCGGGCGGTCGAAAGGTTGTCAAGACGGACGGAAACCGGGCGATCGGCGGTCGGAAAATACCAACGTAATACTGTCGGACCACGGGCAAGCTGAGCGAGCAAATGGACGGAAGGCGGCCGGCCGGGCGGTCGAAAGGAGGTCGGAGGAACGGGCGGTCGAAAGGTGGCCGGGTGGGCGCAAGCCGGACGCCGGTCGGACGGGCGGAAATCCTATGAACGGCGGACATCTCCGGCGATATACTGTCGGACCACGGACAAGCTGGGCGAACCAAAGTTGGGCGGGCGGTAGGCGGCCGACCGGAAGCCGAATGGGCAGACCTTCATCGGTCGGTCGGCTGTCGGAAATCACCACCGTAATACTAACGGACCGCGGACAGACTGGGCGGACGGAAAACAGGTGGGCGAAAATCGACAGGGGGCGGTCGAAAAGCAACTTTTAGTCGAAAGCCGAACGCAAGTAGGATAGGCGGCGGACGAAACTCGGACGGCCCGTGATCGGGCGGTCGGCGGGCGGGTGGCGGACGAAAGGATGGCGGTCGAAAAAGTTGGGCGGACAAAGGATGGACGGATGGCGGCCAGGAGAACGAAAACCTTAATGCCAAGAAAAAAAATGACCAAAAAAAACCCATAAACTCCACCTCCACTTTTTAGGTATCTAAGAATCATTAAACGATCTTTTTCCCTTTTCCGAAGAGCCGCCCTTCTTTTTTTTCCCCTTCGATCAGGCCATATTTCTTTATCACACATTTTGGACAACTTTGACCCTTGCCCATTCCGCAACACAAGAAACTACGAATAGCAAGAAAATGAAGAAGAAGAAGAAAGTGTAGGAGAAACAAGAAGAAAAAGAAGATAGGTAAACATTTCTTTTCGCGAAAATCGAGGAAGGAGGAGACAAGTGTTGGTGGTGATAACTAATGATTTGATTAGCCGCCGCAGTGCGATGGCCACCGCACGGGTGGGCAATCATGAAGATGGAACTAATTACAAGAGAACACGTGTAATCAAGCGTGCCAAACTTTTGCCGCGCTTTTTGGACAATGCCGACGTCAGAATGAGAGGGGAAAATTGGACAAAAAATCACGGAGAAATTGGCATAGAGGGGACAGTACTGAGACGGATAGACCCAAATTTTCCTTACGTGAATAATCCACACTTTTGCATTTTCTCAGCGTTCAAAATTTGAATTTCCCGCGTTGAAAAATGCCAAGAAAATCGTAAAAATTCACGCGGAAAATCGAAAAACCGTGAACTTTTCACGTCGAAATTCAAATCTTCGCGTGAAAAATCAGACGCATGGACGGCGGTCGAAAGGCGGTCGAATTAATTTTATCCATTTTCCTCATTTCTAGACCAATGAATTGGCGGGAAAACGTCGAAATTCAAATCTCCGAGTTTCGAAAGTCGCTCGATTCTCACTTGTGGCCAATTTCTGATTCAAAGCTCCGAAAAATGGCGGGAAATTCAAATCTTCCAACAATACCCATTAGCCTTTCTTGACAAGACGAAACACAAAAAAGCCAATAAAACACGCATCCGAGAATAGCCAGGGGGCTAAGAACCACCTGCTCACCCTCCAATGTCACCATGTCACATGATGATGGGCGAACAGATCCCGCCAAATATAGATTGGCAATGGAGCGCATTTGCGTCCAATTTATCAGATCAAAAAAATGAAGATAAAGCCCAGCTGATACTTATCTATTTGTCTATTGTGAAGAACGAAAAGTTACTCTACTCTTCACAAAATGACGAAATCCTGGAAAAAGGTTGAGTCAACAGGGTCAGCACTGTCTTGGTTTTCATAGCCAAAAAATGAAAAACTCCTAGAGCCAAGGGGGTCCGCCTGAGGACCCCCGCCACTGCCATAGCAATCCGAGGACAACAACAACAAACAGAAAAAGAGAAATCGAGCACCAAAGAAAATGAGCAACAAGAGGAAGAGCAGAGAAAACAGAAAACGAGCCGTTTCTTCTTCAAAAATGTTGCTCATCTCACAAAAATCCACAACCCATTGAACCCATTCCCAAATAACAAATGGATGGATGGGATAGCAAGACCACTACTACGTATCAGTTGCATTGCAGTGCGAAAATTGATGATAGCAAAAAAGATAGTAGAAGTTGCAAAAATCAAGCGAAAAAAATTGGTGATAAGACCAAGAGGAAAAAGTCAAAGAAAAAGAAGGGATACTATGCCCTGTTCCCTTTATCATCCATCATATTGTTAATGGTGGCCTTGGGAGGTGACAGATAATAAGAAATTCCTCATTATTATCAGTTTGTTGACAATAAGGGTTCCATACGGTTAGGGATTCGAGTCGGGCGATAGCTAATAGCCTAGTGGCGGTCGATCAGTGGACGAACATTTTCGCCCGGCGGGCAAACGGCGGTCATTCGGCGGACGGCCATTTCCGATAGACCAAAGTATCAAGCCGTTGGACCGCGGCGGCCGATGGCCGACCGGTCAGACCGCTCACCAATGCTTGACCGCATAGTTAAACTCGCCCTCTGACCGCCGTTCGTCCGATTTTTGTCCAGGCCGACCGGAACTGCTCGGAGGCGAAATTCGAACGGCGGTCGTTGGGCGGGCGGCGATTTTTGGCAGATAGTTAACGGCCTAAAGGCGGTCGATCAGCGGACGAGAACTTTCGACCGGCGGGCGGACTACCATTCTCGATAGACCAAAACGAAAAGGTGAAACAAAAAATGGTTTAAAGTATACCACCGGAACTCTTCCCTAGTAGCAGGAGTGAACTGCAAAAAAACGTGGTTGTGGTCTCTCCCAACCTGCGTCTCTTCCAAAATGCGTACTCTCTCTCTCTCACTATGTTGGTTGTACATGTCGAAACCAGCAGAGGGGTGCCGGAATAAAACGAGTTATGGCCTTCCTTTCTCTCTGTGCGCACACAGAAAAGAGGGAGAGACACAGAGAGCGCATGCGTAGACTCATTTCAATCGAAACGCGAGAGAGATAGCGTGCGAGACGGAGAGACGGAGAGAAGCCAAAGAAACCGATTTTTGGCGGGGAGACAAGGAGCAAATGTTGCTCCTGCTCCTCCCTGTGTACTGTGTAGCCTTTCTTCTCTCCTGTGCAAGGCTACTGGCTAAGAAGAAGAAGCAGCAAAGAGAAAGTGCAAGGTACATCGAACAAAATGGGCGGAGCCTATGTAGACCATGTGGGTTCTTAGAGAGAACAGGTGATCCAGAGAAGACATCAAAGTGGAAAGAGAATGGCCCGGAAATGATATTTTCCAACTATTCCTTCGATGATGAATTATGATATTTTTGTTGTTGTTGATGGTCTGCATGTGATGATTTTTGGGGTCTTTGTTCGGTTCAATGTCGAAAAACCATTATGTGGTCAACAATACGACATTGGGATACTGTCTAGGCCAGTTTAAAGGCGCAGACGTTTTTGACTTACTGTAATCGTGTCAAGACCCATAGGTTTATGCTTATGCGCCTTTAAACAGAGGTTATGGTCTAGTTAGTGTACTTGTGCCAAGACCCCATAGGCTGAGGCTCATGAGCCTTTAACCATGTACCATCAGCTAATACGGTATTCGTATCAAGACCCTTAGACTTCGGCTCATGCGCCTTTAATCAGGGATTACACACTAATTTACACACGGTATTCGTGGCAAGACCCACAAATTTCAAAATATGAGGAAAATGGAAACTCGTCGAATTTTCCGCTCACGAAATTCGAGCTGAAACTTGAAACCAAACATAAACTGAAGAAAAAAACTAGAAGGAATCGAAAATCATGAGGGAGAAGCCGAAAAGTTCAAAATCCTGGCGGGAATTTGAAATTTTGAGTGAAAATCTTGAAAATTCAAGAGCTGAATGCACCATATTTCGAGCCCAAAGTCTCAAAAAATCGGGCTGAGAAGGACGAAACTGGGCCGAAAAATCTTGAGAACTAGGCTGAAAAGTGGAAAAATAGCTCAAAATGACCAAAATCCCACTGAAAATCATGAAAAATCGGAATCGGAATGACAAAAATTTGTCGAAATTTCCGATTTTTCGACTGAAAAATCGTTCAGATTTTCAATTTTTGTCGAAAATCGGTCGAAATTTTCAGATTTTTCACCAAAAAAGCTTCAAAAATCCCAAAAAAACCTCTGTTTTCCTTTTCTGCGAAAAGGGGGTCACATGCTGTTTTTGGCGTGTTGTGGTGCTCGGCGAGCCGGCGGACGGACGACGAGAGTGAACGAGATAAAAATAGTGGAGAGAAACAGCCAAAAAGAGGGTCCCATTCCCTATTCCAGGCGACGTCACGGGGGTCTTCAGAATCCCAAAAATCTCCAAAAATGAAAATTTTTAAAGAATCTTCATGGGAGGTCCCCCGAGCCCCCAAAAATGCTCGGAATGCTCCAAAATCTCACCCGAAAAAATCATAGACGATGCGATACCGATTCGAATCTTTTGAAGACGTGGGCATTGTTCAGAAGACGTTGAAATTTGAAATTTCCAAAATTTCCAAAAAACTTTTTTTGTTGAAAAATTTCGATTTTTCAGTTGTTTACCTCCTATTTCGTTTCCACGTTTGCCAACCCAATTTTTTTGAAATCTCTTGATTTTCGCGCGCAAAAAATGAAGCGTGACCTACCTGATTAGTTGCGTGAGTACTTTGCAAGAAGGCAGTTTTGCTGACTGGTTGACTTTTGGTTTGCACACCCAAGAAGAATCTGGAAAATTAGACAATTTCGGGGAGAAATTGGGCGAAAAATGACGAAAAATCGAGTAAAAAGCATGAAAAACACGAAATATGACCTAAAATTACCAAAAAGTAAAAATTGACTAAATTTCCGGATTTTCGCGTTTCAAAACTTCAAAACCTAACTTTCTAGACTAAAAATAGGCCGCAAATTCGAATTTTAAAAGCAAAACTACCCAAAAACCTTGAAAATTGGTAAAAATCACTCGGAAACTGGAAAATCCCTATTTTTCGTCAAAATGGGCCAAAAATGGTGAAAATCTCGAGAAATGGGTCAAAACATAGCTCAAAATAACCGGAAAACCTAGAAAATAACTACAGAAAGCCTAGAAATTCAAAAAATCTACAAAAAAAACTGGGAAAACCGTTGAAATTTTCTTTTGAAAATTTCAATTTTCCGCCTCAAAAACCTTGGAATTTCCCTAAAATACAGCTTTCCAGGACTAAAATAACCCAAATTTTCGATTTTTCCACTCAAAACTACCCTAGGACACCTCGAAATTCATCAAAATTCTTCTTAAAAATCGACAAATTCGTGACTAAAAATAAGCGAAAATGAGGTCGTCGCCCTGAGCAGCAGCTGGTTTGTTTACGCGTTTCCGCCGCTGTTTTTCCGCTCAATTTTATGAAAATTAAAAAATTTGGCGCTCTGAAAAATTTTAATAGATCAAAAGCAGAAAAAAAATTGGCGAAAAATTGGCGAAAAATGGGTGAAAAATTGGGTGAAAAATGAGGAAAATTGGGTGAACAATTTGAATTTCAGAGTTTCGCGCCAAGGGAAAAGTTGAAAATTTTTGGAGGGAATTTGAATTTTTCAAGGCATTTTTTCGGGAAAAAGTGAGATTTCGGAGATTTTTCAGAGATTTTGGATAGAAAAATTTACAGAAAAATCCGAAAAAAAATTGGTGAATTTTCCGAAAAAAAGTTAACTAAAAATGGTGAATTCGGGCGAAAGTCTAATCCAATTTCCTAGTATGAGTGGGTTCTTAGAACAGATAATAAGGGAATCAAAGTCTGAAAATAATCCCTATTTTCAGATTTTGAGAGATTCTGAAATTCTAGAAATCAGAAACCGCAGTGAAGGTTTTTGGAAGAATGTACGCATTTTTTTGTCAGCGTGTTAGTACATTTTGGCTGCGGACCTGACATCAGATTTGACGCCAAACATCCGCAACTGTTCTTTGGCGTCAAATCTGTTGCCGGGTCCGCAATAGACAATCACTGAACACGCTGACGGGAAAAAACAGAACAACCTCAAACTCTTTGCTGTCTCGCCATTTTTCAGATCCGGATTTTTCAGTAACAAGATTTTCAACTTCTAGAGTAAATGCATATTTATTAAGCCAGGAAACACAAAATCAACAGTTTTACAATAGTGAATGGTCTCGCCACGAAAATCAGGTTTCTAAACGAAGAGGACTACTGTAATCGCAGTGAGACCCATATTAGGAAAATGGGGCGATACTTCGAGATTCAGCAAAAACCTACAGTAAAAACGAGGAGAGCCATAAAAATTGATAATAATACTGAGAAGTCCGCAAAATTCATTCGTAAAACTCCACCACTTTGAACTCGAGAAGTCCCATCGGTGGTTCTGGTTCGACTGCATCATGACTGAACATTTCCGGTTGTTTCTCAAATGAAACGGCGATTCTGGAGCCAGTCAGCATGCCAAGTTTGACAATCCTGGAATGATAGAAATGTTAAACCGCGCTCCATTGAGAACATGTTGAAATTTTGGCGCCCTGACGTTTCGTAACAAGTCATTTCGCAACTCACATCGATTTTGCAACTACGACATTTCGCCACCGCGAAAATCCGCAACCACGTCATTTCGCAACCAACAAATCCACATTCATAATAATAATAAGTTCACATTCAAATCAATTTTTTGAAAAGTTGATGACAACCTGGATTGGTTTATGATATCAGTAATCACATGTAGCCTATATGAATGAAAACTGGACTGCTTACAAAGTTGCGAAATGTCTAGTTGCGAAATGTCTTGGTTGCGAAATGTCGCAGTTGCGAAACGTCTAGTGGCGAAATGTCTAGTTGCGAAATATCGTGGTTGCGAAATGTCTAGTTGCGCAATGGCATGGTTGCGAAACATCAGCGTGCCAAAATTTTGAAACTTGTGAATTTGGCGGCACCTCGTATACTCCTCATGGACAATTGAAACGCTGGTAAGGGCTTACATTCCGATCCGGTCGGAAGCAACTTGTCCACGAGGATTACACAAAGTGGCACCCAGACTAAAAATTAAAATTTTTTAGACCTACTTCTCCGAGATCTCCACGATCTCTTCCCTTGCTCGAATCGCCTCCATGATCTCCTCAATCTTCTCGATCGTCATTCCAAACTTATAACAAGTGCCAACACCCTTCCCATGTTCAATCCAATTCTCGACCATTTCCATGATATATCCCACACCTTCCAAGGAACCAACTCTCTTCAATTCCACCGTTTGATATTTCCAGTCTTTAAACTTTGTCCCGAAATCCGATGACAACTGGAGAGTATCGACTATCAACCGTTTGGCACTGCGAACAATGGGATGCTCCAACTCTTGAAAATTCCAGACAAATTCATCGCTCTCAATCGTATCCAATGGTAAGCTTGCTGGTGTGAGCACACGCGCAACTTGGTCAAAATATGGATTTTGAAGCGTTGGAACTTTTACGTTTCGAACGTGAAACTTTATTTCCTCCCGCCAAAAGCGGAACGGGTCCTCCTTCCTACTGGAAATCGAAAGGAGATGGATTTTAGTACGAATTCTTCGATGTCCAAATACTGCTCTGTGCAGCTCTTTCAGGCTGTCATCCTTGTTAAATTTTGACGTGTAGACTCTTTTTCTTCCCTCAGCGGAGCCCACTATTAACTGGAATTTGGGATATTCAGGGTCGATGATAGGATAAATTGGCTCGATGCTGTATGATATCTTGTTCATTTTCATCAGGAAGAGTCCCATGCTCAAGTGTTGTATACGTAGTGGGATGAGTCTCTCGGTCAATCGAATTTCCGGCATATGGGTCATGATTTCGATTCTGAAAGTTTATTCTTAAAAAATACGGACTTTAACAAGGGGGTAACTTGAGGTGTCGAGTTGAACATTTTCTAGAAATCGGACTATAGACTATATTGACCGTGAGGATTCAGAATCTTCAATAAAAATTGGCAGAATGTTCACGTAACTCGAGTTATCAGCCATCAAAATCTCAGCCAGTACTAATTTTGCTGATTTTTGACAACTCATATCTTAGCTCCCAGGCACTTTTAGAAGGTCTAGTTTTTTCTGTTAAGCTCAGAATAATGCCTGCAATCAAATTATGTGAATAATTAAAAATTGTCCAATTGGAACATGTAGAGATCGAAACTCACCTATTCTTAGTCTAGACTAGTTATTGGAACCCAAACTATCTGATTGCAGGCATCATTCTGAGCTGAACACATTAGACTAGACCTTCTAAAAGTGCCTGGGAGCTAAGATATGAGTTGTCAAAAATCAGCAAAATTAGTACTGGCTGAGACTTTGATGACTGATTACTCGAGTTACGTGAACATTTTGCCAATTTTTATTGCAGATTCTAAATCCTCATGGTCAATATAGTGTACGGTCCGATTTCTAGAAAATGTTCAACTCGACACCTCAAGTAACCCTCTTGTAAGATTCACTACCTTTGGTACGGATCCAAGTAGAGCATGACAGTTATTGTCGACAAATACTGTAGAGGTTTGGAGGACATGGTGTTGTCTGAAATAACAAAAAATGAGTTGAGATGCCTACATGGTACATAGCCAGAATAAAACGAAAACAAAAGAAAAAACAGTGCTAATGCTGGAAGGACCAGAAGACTGAGCAACCTCTACTATGTGTAAAGGGGAGGAGAACGAAGGCAAAGGAAGACAGTGACGATAGGGCCCCTTCGACAGCCAGTGGGTTTGGCGGGAGAATCGCTTTAGCGGGAAATTTGAATAAATATTATGCCTCCGGGAAGAGGGAAGAGGGAGGGGGGGGGGGGGGTGGGTCGCTTTCGAAACTGTGACAATTCGCAACTGTGACGTTTCGCAACTGGACGATTCGCAACTGAAAAGGAAAAGCGCATTAGGTAACAGTGGCGATGTGGTTAGTTGCGGAACGTCCCAGTTGCAAAGTGTCATGTTACGAAATGTCACGGTGCCGGATCCCTTAACAAAAATCTTGAAAAAGTCGAATCATCTAACATTTTTATTCACATTCAGTAAACATGAGAATGGCATTTTGAATCGAAAAAATCAAATCACTTTCAATTCAAGAGCTGTGGAGCAGTATCTTGCATTAAATCGTCCATCGTAAGAGACAATGAGCTTGAAGCCAGATTTCATAGCCAATGTGGAACTTCTGAAAATTGAGAAAATAAAGAAAATTGACAATTCAAACTTTCAAAATTTCTCCTACCTTTTCGACTTCTCAATAACTTCTGGCCTCTTTCTGACTGATTTAAGAACTTCTTGAATGTCCGTGGGCGCCATTCCAAACGAGTAGCACGTTCCCGAAGCTTTGCCATGCTCCAACCAGTGTTCAATTAGTTCGATGTATTCTTCTACACCAATCAAGAGATTTTCCTCTTTAACTTGCGATATTTGATTCTTCAAACTTCGAAAAGTTGACAACCATGCCGGCGGTGACCAGAACTGTCCGATGATAAAATGTTTAGCATCACGAACAATCGCATGGCTCGAATTCCCGAAATCTTGGTGGAAAATAGTACATTCTACTGTATCCAAAGGCAAGCTCTCCGGTGTGAGGATACCGCTGATAGCTTTCAAGTTTTGATTTTGAAAACTCAAAAGTTTCAGATTCCTTGTATGGATCTGTACCCCATTGGGCATGCCATTAGTACAGTCCCTCTTTTTAGAGGTAATCGTGAGGAATTGGACTTGTATCGCTGATTTACGGGTTCCGTAAATCTGGAAATTCCGTTCTTCGGAGTTCGTGTGCTCCGTATCATTCACACGACAATAGTAATCGCCGATGGTAAACTCCTTCATCCGGAGCGGCACGAGTTTTTCGATCGATCGAAGTGCCATTGCTTGTTGAGAGATTTTGAATCTGAAAGTTGATTTTTAGCGGCGTTATACTTTGAGAACTATGGGCTACCTTGTGTTGGGATTCAAGTACATCATGACAATTTTTGAAGTCTCATACTGCAGTGGCTTGGAGTGCATGGTACTGAGGTTAGGACAAAAATAAATAAAACGAAGAATTGGGAGAAAATCCAATAATCAGCCGTGAGTTAGGAGGAGTGGACAACGATAATATTGATTTCAGAGGTCTTCTATGTGCGCGGGAGTTTCAGACAATGTTTGGGGTGTTTGAGTGATTTAGAATGGAGGTCTTAAGATGAGCCCTTGGGAAGATGTGCAACTACAGGATGAGGAATAAGTGCGTAGCGATCACTGGTTAAACAGTACCACAACTATCAAAAAACTGGCTCCGGGACATCTCGCAACCAAGACATTTCGAAACTGGACGTTTCACAACCAGTCGTTTCGCAACTCTATAAACTAGTCCACTAAAGTTCGTTAAAGTTGTATCGGATTGAGGGTGTTATGAGCTATTCCAGGTTATAGCCCACATTCGAAAAGTTGTGATTGAAACGTAAATTTTCCACAAAAGGCCTGGATTTCGTAGTTTCAAAATGACATGGTTGCGAATTGTCGCGGTGGCGAAATGGCCGGTATCGAAATGTCGTTGTTCCGAAATTGATGAGTGTTGCGAAATGTCGTAGTTGCGAAATGTCGTAGTTGCAAAACGACTGATTGCGAAATGTTTCGGAGCCAAAAATTTTGTAGTCTAATTACATAAAACATTCGTTATCAGGTCCCAATTTCATACGAATTGGATAAGTTCTTGAAAGATACGGTGTCCAAAATTGTTTGATATTTCGGGTTAAGTAGGCATCTAACGTCACATTTGAGAAAAAAAAGTAATTACAAAGTTACGAAACAACATATCTGGGTAACTGTATCATTATCGGATGTAGTGTACTTAAGAAAAATTGGCTTGGAAAATTGAAAAGTACCCAAACGACGAGTTTTATTTTTTTAATCCGACAATAAAGTTTATTGAAAAATCCAAAGTTATCAGTAAAAGCTCAATAAAACAGTAGAAACCATTTAAAATGTCATCGGTACCTTTGTTAAACTACTTGGAGCTTCAGATCCCAGTACAATCCATTTGTATCTATATCCGAAGAAACAACGAGCTTGGCATCAGACTTCATAGAAAGTACAACACTTCTGAAACAAAAACAAGTTCTCAGGAAGAATTTTTTAAAAACTCACTTTTCCAAACGTTCAATGACCTCCAGTTTCCTACTGACTACTCTCCGGATTTCCTGGATTTGTGTGGTCTCTATTGCAAACGTGTAGCACGTTCCAACATCCTTTCCATATTCCAACCAATGCTCCACCAACTCGATAAAACATTCCACGCCGACCAAGGTCTCAATAGATTTCAGGCGCACGAGTTGATTTTTCCAATTTTGAAACTGTGGCACAATAGAAAATGGTAAAATACATTTGTTGATGATTAGTTGTCTGGCGTTACAAATAATGTGATGCTCTAAAATTCGAATACTGTAATAAAATTGAGCACTTTCCACAGTATCCAATGGAATGCTCTCTGGTGTGATCATGGAATTAACTGCGTCCAGATATTGACTTTCCATCTTGGGAACTTTCACATTTCGAACCCGAAACTTTAGTCCCTCAGGAATATGTCGAGAGCATTCTTTCTTCGAACAGGACAGTGCGAAAAATTTAACTTGAGTTTCTGAATTTCGATTTCCAAATACAAACTCCACCAGTTTTTCCATGCTCTCTTCTTCAGTGTACTTTGTTCTGTGGAACAGTCTTTCTCCGTTTGGTCGTTTGACAGTTAACACGGTTTGATAAGACGACGTTGAGGACGACCCCATGTGCTCATCCTGAACTGAGTAGCTTGTTTTTTCAATGTCTAAATGATATGCTCCGATTTCCAAGTGTTCTATACGGAGTGGGACGAGTCTCTCGAGCAATCTAAGTGCTGGTACGTGTTGAGACATTTTGATTCTGAAAGTTAGTTTTTAAAGGAAGATGTGATTTTAGTAATACTACCTTGTATTAGGATCCAAGTAAAGCATAACGGTTTTTGAAGATTCATACTGTAGAAGTTTAGATGACATGGTGTTGTCTGAAACATCGGGAAAAACCTGAGATGCACGTTTTGACATTCAATTGAGTTCAAAGTATAATAGGAAATGAGACGACGATTGTTAAGAAAACCAATAATTTGAACGAATGGAGGAAAATGCGGGCAAGGAAAGACATTGACAGGGCGCACTACAAAAGACAGTAGGCTGTAGATCGATATTTAGGGATAATGCAAATCAATTGACTCTCTGGGTTGAAAATATAGATTTTTGAAATGTTCTGCGCTCGACAGGATTTTATTGAAAGTGCTCTATGTATAGGTATTGATGTGCTTGGCAGGATTTCACACAACGTTACTTGGAATCAAGTATTTATAGAGGAGGAACATTGAATCTGTATTAGTTTTTTTAACAAAATGAGACAAATGAAGTTGAAACTTAATGATTTTTATTCGCCAACAGTAAGATACATTGTCATCTTTAATTAGTAAAGTCAGAAGGTACAGTTAGATTTTTAGGTAGGTCCTGGGCTGGGCATGAAATCACAGTAAGAATGAGGGAAGTTTGAAAAAACATTGATGTTAAATCACTCTAAAATTTAGACCTGCGTGCCATCTTCTCGGATGTATGTTAAAAGAAACAATGAGCTTGGAACCGGATGGCATGGACAGTGTGACACTCCTGCAAATATTAACAAAAAAACCATGAAATGTTTCAATACTACTTACGATTTCAAACTTTCAATGACTTCTGGTCTCGTTTTGATTTCTTCCAGGATCTCTCGGACTCTGTAGTCCTCCATTCCAAACTCGCACATTGTTCCCACAGGTTTCCCATGCTCCAACCACTGCGCAATCAAATTTAGATAAAATTCTGCCGACGGACTGGCAAGCAGCACGTACACATTCTTGGCTTCCCGAACCATTTTATGATAGCAAAATTGCATTGCGAATCCGCATTGAAAACTTTGGACTGTATCTAATGGAAAGCTTTCTGGTGCCATAATCGAGCTAATCACATCCAAATCTTGAGTTTCAATCGAGTGAAATCTCAGATTTCGAGTGTGAAGTCTGAGCCCAATGGGCATATAATTGGTCCAAGCTGGATATCCACACATAATTGTAAGGAGCTTGATATGAATTGCAGATTGTCGATTTCCAAGAAAAATAGTGGCCAGTTTTTTCATGCCTTCTTCATAAGTACACTTTGTTTTGTGGATTTGATTTTCGCCATCGGAGCTTTTCACATTTAAAGTAACTAGGCCACGTCGGTGAGTTATGATTTCATACCGGAAACGATACTCTGTGTTATTCAATTTCAAATAGTTGAACATGTTTCCTATTGACAATTCATGTACCCGGAGCGGGACGAGTCTTTCAATCGATCGAAGGGAAGGTGCATGTTGAGAGATTTTGATTCTGTGATTTGGTTTTTAAAAGAGAAATACTCAAAGAACAACTACCTTAAGTTGGGATCCAAGTATAGCATGACGGCTTTTGAAGACTCATACTGAAGAGGCTTGGAAGACATGGTAGTGAATATTCTGAAACAGGATAGCACGTTACACAGAACAATTAGTTCGGGATGAAAAAAAAAGCGAAAAGTGAAGAAAAAAGTCGATAATCTGTGCTGAATGAATAAAAATGCAGGCAAGGAGGGTCCCTTGAACAAAGGAACCTTCTCGATGAGATTGATTTTTTGGGAGAGCGTGCATGAGAAGTGCGCCTCCGGGAAGAAACATGGATATTTGAGGGGGTTCTGTGCTGCATATCATGCTACAGGGAAAATGCCCTCGTTGTTGATATTTGTAGAGAAGGAGACAATCCTTTTATAAAACTATAAGACCCTTCTGTGCAAAAAAAAAAACGTAGCAGTTGAAGTTGATCAAACCTGTGTCTTGAGTTTTTCAACCTAAAATACACGTACCCCTGGCTCCGGGACATTTCGCCACTAGTAATTTCGCAACTACGACATTTCGCAACTCACGTCGATTTCGCAACCGCGACAGTTCGCAGCCAAGACATTTCGAAACTGGACGTTCAGCAACTTTATAAACTAGTCCTCTTTACGTTTATTAAGGTTGTCTTGGACTGAGGGCATTGTGAACTAATCCAGGTTATAGTCTACATTTGAAATTTTGTGATTTTAACGTGAACTTTCTACAAAAATCCCGGATTTGGTGTTTTCGAAATGATTGGTTGCGAAATGTCGTAGTTTCGAAGTGACCGGTAGCGAAATTTCCTAGTTGCAAAATTAATGTGAGCTGCAAAATGACATAGTTGCGAAAGAACTGGTTGCAAAATGTCTCGGAGCCTATCCCTAAGTTTCCCCTCCAAATTGAGTAACTTCAGCCCAGCATGTGCTCCCCAATGAGCAAATCAGGTGATATCTCTTTCTGCTCCACTGAGCTCATCTTTGAAGTCAATCAGCCTACGCAAACCAAATTTTTTTCTACACGAGTTCGCTCACCTGATAAGATTTTTCGTTACTAATTAGAAGAACTCATGCATCGCTGCAATTTCGGGTCACATCTTTTTGGAGTTTTGAACCATATACTGTTTCGGCTCCACGACAGTTCGCCACTGTGACGTTTCGCAATTGTGACGACGTTTCGAAACCAGTCATTTCGCAACTACTTTTTTTATTTAAATTACCTTTTTTCGGCGAACTGTCGCGGTAATCTTGACTGTCAAAATTCCAATTTCGCATTAAAAATTGTCGCCCCAAGACTCCTATATTTTCTCTTGCTGACCCCTCTTGGCTCCTCTTGACCTCCCTTCCCCTGAACTTTCAAATTCACGACCATGTTCCCATCAATGGAAAAAAAGTTTCTCTTTCATTTTCGAAATTCACCCCCTATCTCTCTTCCTCCCATTTCTCATTCATTTTCCCAAACTAACGTCATTTCCTTCTCTTCTCTTTGGCTTCCCATTCTCCAAAAATACAGTAGTGACTCATGAGCGAATTCGACCTTCCCCCGTGTATGTCTTTGTCTGTTCGATGGCTCTCTTCTAACTTCCAAAATTTCGAAAAAATTGACCGGGAAATTTGAAAAAATTAGGTCAGAAATCCAAAATAAAGACGATCCAAAATCTGGTAGAAAGTAGGCCACCATATACTCATCGAGAAAAAGGGGTACCCAAGGACAGCACTATTTTTTTGTATATAAATTTTTTATACATACTCCATTTCAAATTAGAAGATGTCGTCCACATGCAGAAGGTCACTTTTCTTCACCTTTCGTCGAGAATAGAGGATTCGAAATTCTCAATAAAATTTCGGTATAACCTTGTAGATCGAATTGCCGATATCAAGTACATGTGTCTTCAGAAGACCCCCCTCCTTCACGACGACGATTCTGAAGATTCTGACGACGAGATTTTCAAATTTGTGGTGACTTTTGGTAGTGTGACAAATGAGCCTTCTTCGCAAGATTCAGAGGACGAGATTTTCGATACACCGAAAGTGTTTGATTGACGGGAACGTAGTCTGCGAAGAAAAAAGGAAACATTTGTCGTCGTTGTCGGAGTTTGAGACAGGTGGAAAAGTGAAAGTGACTGAAAGGGGGGATACTGTAGATGAACAACGATCAGGTTTCAAGGAGAGTGATGGATGGAGTTGTAGAAAGAGTCTCGATTTTCACTTTTTGCCGTCTTGACCAGATTTGAATTTGAAAAGTTTTGGAAAGAAGGTTTCGATGGTTTTTGGAGATAAAATGGAATTTCAAATTTGTGGGTTTGAAATGTTCATTTTGGTCAATGATTCTAGGAATCCAAAATTATGAGCTTCCGGAGGGTGAAGGATTTCGAATCGCTGAAAACTTCTTCGTTTAGGACTACTTCGAGAATCTGATAGTGAGTTTTTTTAGGGTGAAAATTCAGGCTCCGAGACGTTTCGCATTTAGTCATTTCGCAACCATCAAATGTAGAATTTTTGAAAAAAGGTTACTTTGAAATCAAAAATTTTTAAATGTAGATGAAAACTTGGAATGGTTTACAGTACATCCAATCCCACACATTCTGAGTGAACGTGAAGAAGACAAGTTTATAAAGTTGTAAAACGACTGGTCGCGAAACTTCCAGTTTCGAAATGTCTTGGTTGCGAATTATCGTGGTTGCGAAATGTCGCAGTTGCGAAATGACTAGTTGCGAGATCTCTGAGCCAAAATTTCACTGCAACTTTCCAATTCATTGGCATTTTTAGAAGCCTTACCGAAACTCCAGAACAAAGAGATTTGAAAAGTACTATTTTTCCGAAATTTTGAATTCCAAGGAAAACGCAATTTTTAGTCCCCATTTTTTCAGGGTTCAATGTCAGCAGATACTTCTAGTTTTTACAAAAATTCTTCAACCTCAGGTCCTAAAACTTCTAGTCGCCGTAATCAAAGAACCCCCAAAATCCCAATTTATCACAATTTAGAATTTTGGTCCATCAGATTTTTCCGGAAGCTTTCGAACCCCCGGATCCCTCAGGAACCCCCAGAATTCAAATCCCACTTTCCTTGTTTTCCCACATCCAGCAAAACCTCATTCTTCATCATTCTTCCATTTTCCCCCATTTTCGATTCCATCATTCTCCCCCCCCCCCCCCCCCCCCCCCCCTCTCCGTTCCAGCACACCATATTCTTGATTTCTCCTTTATCTTCTCTCCTACTTCTCCTCATTTCTGCAAAGAAAAAGGAAAAAAAAGCGAAAGAGAGAAAAAACGGCGCATATAGAACATATAGCATATCTCAATGTCTGCCATTCGCGCGTTCATAAATGCCTATTGGCCAAAAAATCGAAACAGGATCCCTCCTTGCCAATGCAGAAGGGGAAGAATTTTCACTTTTTTTCTGCGACGTGGCATGGTCTTATCCACAGAAGAAATGGGCAGTGATCCTGCTTTTCTCCTATTTCATCGAAATTTTTGTCCATTCATCGTTGGCACCGAGGAGGGGGATCCTATAGGAGGGATGATATACTGGATTCGCCTTTGGCATTTGCTTTCATTGGCAGGGTAGCATGTGAAAAACATATGTTGAGGGCGTTGATAAGGATTAGATGTGTTTATGTATCCAGGGAGGTCTGAGAAAGTCTTGATGATGGCGCACAGTACTACAATAATAAGAAGGATCCAGTTCAAACTGTCTGAATAAAATTCTATTATTAGGCTCTGAGACATTTCATACCCAGTCGTTTCGCAACTACAACATTTTGCAACTCACGTCAATTGTTCAATTACGAAATTTCGCTACCGGTCATTTCGTCACTGCCACCATCCGCAACCACGCCGTTTCGTGGAACTTCTTTGTGAAACGACTGGTTGCGAAACGTCCAGTTTCGAGATGTCTTGGTTGCAATGTGTCGTAGTTGCAAAATCGACGTGAGTTGCGAAATGTCGTAGTTGTGAAACGACTGGTTGCGAAATGTCCCGAAGCCTATTCTTAAGAGATCCATGCGGCGATCTATTGCGGATTTCCAACTGTAAGCTCGATATTGAAAAAAATTAGGCTGTAGAAGGGGGATCCCATTAAGTCATAGCACCGGTTACAAAGACACTGTGTGATCGGTTGGTTTATTTCTCTAAAAAACTGTCAAAATATTAAAATCAGGTTCACTGGATCTGCTCCGCTCGACAAGGCATGTAGTACATCCCAGATGGTGTAGAAGTTAGTCACTAGTCATTTCGCAACTCACGTCGATTTCGCAACCGCGACAGTTTGCAACCAAGACATTTCAAAACTGGACGTTTCGCTACCAGTCGTTTTGCAATTATTAACTAGTCCACTTTACTTTCATTCAGGTAGGCTGGGATTGAGGGTATTGCGAACTATTCCGGGTTATAGTCTACACTTGAAAAATTGTGACTCTAACGGGAACTTTCCACAATAATCCTGGATTTCGTGCTTTCAAAATGACGTGGCTACGGATTGTCGCAGTTTCGAAATTGACGTGAATTGCGGAATATCGTAGTTGCAAAACGACTGGTTGCGAAATGTCTCGGAGCCAAACATTCAGAGTCGGCTGTGGACAGTATGTCAAATCAGGTCATTCTTCTGAATATCGGAAATCGAATTCATTACTGATTTGAAGCATGAAAGTTATCTTCAGAAAAGTGTCCTCCTAACCGCATAAAACTCGTCCAAACCCGACTTTTGTGGCTCGGAATACACTGTATTAAGTGTCTATTTAACTTTTCTGACGACTCCACGAAGATGTCCCTGTCCCCCTTGAAAACACCCAAGACTACCACAAAACCCAAAAAAACTAAATTTCGGATTTATCTCGATCTATCTCAAATACCGCAATGAAATATCTACTCATGTGATCTTGAAGTGAAGGGGTTTTTTTGTTTTTACCTATATGTCCTCGAAATTTCCATCCCCTCCTTGGAAATCATGCGATTTCGGAATTCCTTAGTAGTTAGTTGTCGACGTCGACAGATTGGCCAACTCAATGAGGAAAAAAAAACGAAAAAAACCTTGACCTACCTGGTATTAGAGAAATTGATGGATGTTTTGGAGAGGAGACTATTGCATAACTTTTTAGGGAAATTGAGATCAAATCGAGATTAAAATTTAGGAAAATAAGTGGTGAATCATAAAAGTTGGATTGGGAAATGAACTCGGTTTGGTAGGGAGATGCTGAAGAGCACAAGAATTTTTGAAAAATCGAAATTTGCGCCACCAACAAAAAGACAATATTGAAACCGGGGTACCAGCTGTGAACCCAAACGTTGGGCTCTGGCATATTTCGCCACTGGTCCTTTCGCAACTACGACATTTCGCAACTCATGTCAATTTCGCAACCGCGACAATTCGCAAACAAGACATTTCGAAACAGGACATTTCGCAACCAGTCGTTTCGCAACTCTATAAATTAGTCTGATACGTTCATTAAGGTTGTATGGGACTGAGGGTATTGGGAACTATTTCAGGTTATAGTCGGGATTTGAAAAGTTGTGATTTTAACGCGAACTTTCTACAGAAATTCTGGATTTCGTGGTTTTGAAATGACCGGTAGCAACACGTCGCAGTTGCGAAATGTTGTAGTTGCGAAATGACTGGTTGCAAAATGTCTTGGAGCCTGTTTCTGCAAAAATTTGATTCATGAATTTTAAAAAAGGATAAAAATGAGGTCATTTTTTTCAAACGGGCCTAACTCAACAACCAGTAGACCATTTTTGATGATAGTTATACGGATTGAAAGGAAATTTTTGGAAGTTTATAACCATGTGTTAAAGTACGTAAAAATATTGCTCATAGCGTCTTATGAAGTACTTTACTGACGAGGACCGCATCTTGAGCTGGAAAACTTCGTTAGCTTCATAAGTCGTTGGGTTCTAAACGCTCTATCTCGAAAAACAATAGGCCGAATGATATGAAAATTGTACCAATTTTATACAATTTTCCGGAGGGATAACTCGAATCAGGAATCCCACATCGGTCTGTTAAAATTTGCCGTCCGCCGACCGTCGACCGCGCCAATAAATGACTGGTCGGGCCATTGGTGCGCAGACCGAATCCGTTTCCGTGAGATTGTCAAAAACCAGGAGTAAAATGGCTAAAACTTCATGCAAGTTGACACGAATGTGCAGGTTTTCTGTCGGTACTGTTGACCTTTTGTGGGCTCGGTTGCCTGTCATCCGACGCTCGACTGTCGACAATTTTTGGCCAATGTCAGACCTCGAATAGTGAAAGGTTTATGTACATTCGATGTCAACATGTCTAGTACACAACCATGTATTCCATGACATCTAGCTCACCAACCGACCACCGTCAGCGCCGACCGTTGACCGACCGGTCTGACCAAAAATCTGCGTGGCTGCGTCAATTCCTATCACAGTCTTTGCGTTTCCCAGCTGTTTTTTCGATGGCTCAAATTCGGACGTCGCATGGGCAGATCGGTCAGGATAGTCAGCCAATGGGCGGACCGGGCCGCGGTCGGTTGGCGGTAGATCGGTGGTCGATGAGTTTCGGCCGACCAAAATGGAACTTTTAGTTGAGTTGATTGCGGCTTTCCAATCCCATACCCATAATCTCAATGAGTAGCTTTTTCATTCTTTGGGCCGCACACTGCAAGTTTTGCCAGAAATCAGCATATTCCTCTTTTTCCCTTCCCCGGTCTGCAAATTGAATTCAAATTCAAATTCCCACTCCACAGCACCGAGATGAAAAACAAAGCATTTTCCATTATCCTCACTTTTTTTGGCCATCTGCCAAGATTCGAATTTTCACCTGGCAAAGAATGCGGATCTCCTTCTCGCCGACGATGCCAACGGGAGACGGGTTCTTCATCTTTTCCATTTTCTCCCCCGCCAAAATCTCATATCCCGGTGTGTTGCCAGATCGAGATCTGCCGCGCGTTCCTGAGGGGGAGAGATATTATAGCCCTTTTCGCCTCGAAAGGAAGATGATAGCTTTTCACTTTTTCTTGCCTCTTTTCTTCCCAGGCTAACGCGAGATTACGGAACTATCCTGGGAGAAAAGATTGATGATTCAGAAGCTGGAGAATCAGAGAATCAGACATTAGCCACCCCACTAGCCTGCCTGGTGTAATCCCGAGACGGTCATAAATTAAGCCTAAATGGCTATGATTTATAAATGGCGGGGCTCGATATCTTATCATCCTTTGAAAACCTGATCTTCCATATCTACAGTAGCCTGGAACACTTCGTCTATGGCATACATCGTCTGATAGGCATCTGTCAACATGGGTGGTCTTTTTTGTTTTTTTTCCATAAAAAAGTCTAAAGATTTTGGCGCCGAAACACAACATTGCGAACAAATTTCTGGAACAGATTGAGAAATTTTACTCGGTTTTCGTTGAATTTCGATTTTTGTTTTCGATGGGATTAGCGTAGATTTATTTAGAGGTGGAGAAAAAATGGGTGGGCGATGGCAGATTGCAAATAAATGGCAGGAAAAGGCTGAGAGGGCTATTTAGGATGAAACTAGGGGAAGCACTAAAAATTGAGAAGAATATACTACAACTGGTACATTGGTAAAAAATCCGTCCGCCGACTGACCGCCAGCCGATTTTCGAACTTTGAACTGCTGTATCTCAACAACCAGTGAACCGATTTCTAGGATAATTATACTGTTGGAAAGGGAATTTTCTGGAGTTTTGATAAATTGACTCAACCATACAAAACTCAGAAATGTGTAAATTCCTCTAGCCGGCAACTGACGCGACTCACAAATTCGTCGATGTTGGTTGTGTAACTCATCGACCAGTGGCTTGATTTTCATACAAATTATACGGTTGAATAGGGAATTTTCTGGAGATCCCGCTCACGTGTTCAATTGTTCAAAATTAGAAGCATCAAGCTTAACTTTGACAGCAAAGACATCCTGACGTGAATCCAAGATAAGCCGTTTTTGTGTATCTCAGGAACCAGTGAGCCGATTTCCATGAAAATTATACCAATCGAAAGTTAATTTTCTGGAGATCATGTTTATGTCATAATTATTCAAAAAACTAGAACTTGAGGTCTTTTTCGAGTTTAAAAACTGTCGCGACCGCCGGATCTATTGAATGTACTAGCTCACAGGCAATTATTATTTCTCAAAATTGGAAGCTAATCAATAGGACCGGTTTTCTTCTAAAATTTGAGCTCCCACCTAAATTAAAAATTGAGTTCAAAACTCCTAATATGTAAACGCTTGCGGTTACAAAAATTTCATAGATCACAGATTGGGTCCCCTAGAGTCTGTTTCATTAAGTTTCACAAATTTTGATCCATCTTGAAATTCCTCAACTTTCTCGGATATTTTCGCTTATCTCCCTGTATCCGTCAACACTTTCTCATAGAAAGTCCTTGAACTTTTCCTTATATTATTCACTCACTACATGTTTTCACCCTATCATCATTTCGTGGAAAACAAGAAAGTAATAACATTCACCTATCCTCCCTTTCTCTCTTCAGTTTTCCCGAAATTCTCCCTCTCTCCTTCCGATAGTTGATCCCCGGTTGAGCCACGTCATCTGGCAGGAGACCAGAAGAAGATTCCCGAAAATGTTCTGATGAAGAAATTCCGCATATGTTCTTGTAAATAACCTTTCTCTTTCCGTTTACTTCCCGAGACGGGAGTCTCTTATCCAAGGCCATCGGTCAGGAGAAATTCCCCTTACTCGGCCAAAACTTTCGTATATCCATCCGAAAATTTGTATTTTTGTGGTGGTAGATTTTCGGTAGATCAAAACATTAGTCGGTCAAAATTTGCAGACCGCCGTCCGTTTGGGTCGGTCGGGCCACGGTCGGCTGTTGGTCGGCGCGGCCCGCGGTCATTCGGCGGTCGACAATTTTCGACCGACCGAAATGGAACTACTGTATGCAAAAAATTACGTCATCTGGATTCTGGCTTCTGAATCCTCAACTTCATTGGAGGTCTATGTCTCTTGAAAGAAACATGACAGGCGGAAGGAAGAACAACATCTGCTTTTCCTTTTTTCTCCCCTCCAACGTCTTCTGGATTTCGCGCCAACGTCTTCTATCATCTAATGCCATTGTTATTCGATATTCCGATATATATTCGATTCTTTTTCTTTTCCTTTTGTCGCCTTTGGAAGAAGAAGTCCCTGAATATCGGAAAAGCAAAAAAAGGGAAATTTTCAATTTTATAGTTTGATCTGATAGCGAAATTGCGCAGCAAATCAAATTGTTGACAACGATATTCTGGAGGATCTGGATATGACGAAAAACCATACAAGAAAAAGAAAAAGGAAAAAGTTCAAGGACAACTTTTTTTCTGAACACACAAACAGAAAACTAAGAAAACGAAGACCAAGGGATTCCGGGAGAAAATCGAAAAACATGTTGTTGTTGGTAGATATGCATATAGGTACTGTATTCGGGAAGTAAGAGTGATTTAGTAGGATGTTTTTGGATTCTTGAGGTATTATCCTACTGTAGATGGTTTGAGGTTCTTTAGGTTCTGTTTCTTTGAAATTGAGCAGTTCGGAAAATTAGTTGTATTTCAAGAGGCAGTGATTCAAATTTCATGAAATTTACATTGATAGAAAGGGAATTTGTTGCAGATCATGCACACAGTTTTAATTTTAAGAAAATTCGGAGTTTGACGCCTTCTGAGAAGATCCTAAGGTTTGTGCACCCAAAGTGAAACAGGGAAAATTGAAGAACCAAGAAGTGGTCCGGTTTTCAAGCAGAATAAGCAGAACATTCCAAATTTTTGTAGATGATTTTCATTTTTTGAATTTCGTAACAATTTCGGATTTTTTGCCGATTTTAGGCTCACAATGTGGGGATGACTACCGAGCAACGATAAAATTAGAAGTAAATTAATTTCAATCGCTGTATCTCGGTAACCAGTGGACCGCTGTTGATGAAAATTATACGGATGGAAAGCCAATTTTTCGGAGAATATTCTTTCGGCTCCGAGACATTTTGAGACTCGTCGTTTTGCAAATACGACATTTCGCAACTCATGTTAAATTCGCAACTACGACACTTCGCTACCAGTCATTTCGCCACCGCGACAATCCGCAACCACGTTACCAGCAAATCCAAGATTTTGTAGAAAGCTCCCAATTTTTCAATTTTAGACTTCAGTTCACAATACCCTCAATCCCATACAACCTTAATGAAAGTAAAATGGATTTGTTTAAAGGGTTGCGAAACGTCCAGTTTCGAAATGTCCTGGTTGCGAATTGCAGTTGCGAAATGACCCACTCCGAATCTTGCCAAGAAAAAAGTTTCGTGCGCCAGTCTCGTTTGCCAACATTAGCTTCCACAATCAAATCAGCTTACTCCTCGATATCTAATCTAATCTAACTGTTCAGCGTGACCAGTACTAGTAGTCTACCCCTAATCAAGTAGTCTTGATCCCTTAGATTATTCATTGCGATTTTGCCATCGAGTGATGTTTCGTCACTTAAGAATATTCTGGGAAGAAAAAAATAAAATCAGGTCTCCTCTTTTTCTTCCTTTCCCCCAATCTATGGCCTTCTTCGATAGGTGTGATCCGATCTCTTTTTTCCTTTCTTCTCGTTTTTCCTTTTTATTTTATCTCCCTTTTTGCTTTCGGAGGCAGAGAAAATGAAACATTTTCGGTATCCTAGGCATCTTTTCTCCCTATAGAACTGTACACATTCGGGATTCCGATTTTCGCTCCAGCATCACGGCAGAATCGGGTGGTGGAGAAGAAAGTGAGACCCCCCTTCGGGATTTTCTCAATTCGTGTTGGGTAATCGGAGGGGAATAAAGGATACTAAATCACATGTGTTGGCAATATCCAGCGGCTTCATGATATACGGTGGATTGCGTGATGATGTGATCTACCCCCGTATACAGCCCATTAGCCACCCACGGCGTTTTCGGGATTTGGAAGAAGAAGAAGAAGACGTCGAGGAAGAGGAACATGACGAGGATGTTTTTCAAAGGAAAGCAGATTCGGATTATGTCATCGCTTATGAAATCACTGTCGATCCATGTGACCAGTTAGCCAATGGTCATTCGTTGAAGCCGCGCCCGCGGGAAAAAGGAAATGACGAGGATTCGGAATATTAAGTGCATTGTTTTTGGTTTTCAGGATGTGGTCAAGTAGTGGTCAAGGTGGTCGACGACCGAGCTTTTTTGACTCTCTATGATGATATTTGATCTGGCTCCATCTCATGGCCCGATGGACCGATTTTCAAGGAAGTTATACGATTTGAAAGGAAATTTTCAGGAGATTTCAATAAGCTTACATGTATATAACAATTTCAGACTGGGAATTGTAAGCCAGTCGGTGAAATCTTGAGATTATCGCTTTCGTTTTTCAATATCTTAGCAACCAGTAGGCCGGTGTTTAAAGGAGGATCCCGACCAAGATTTTTTATTGCTTTAAAATACGTAAAAATATGCTCATATTCTAAAAATCATGATGAAAATTTTCCAAAATCGCTCTAAAACCCCGCAAAAAATCCGGCCCTTTTTTGGGAAACTCGGCCACAACCTCCAGATACAACTTCTGCGATTTTTGCTCGTTTCGGGGCCATTTTCGGGATTTTAGAGCGATTTTTGAGCATTTTCATTATGTTTATTAGAGAAATTTGCTCAGCTTCTCAATCTACCCCGGCCGAACTAAGCTCCGTTCTCTCAAATCGCAAAAATTGTAAAAGTTCGTCGTCTCCCAGATTCGAAGAACGCTCACATCCCAAAATTGGACTTCACACAGTTCAATTCCAAGCGAAAACAACAACAAAATCATGTTCAGGAAGTGGATTATATCATCCATCAGTCCTTTAATATCAAGTCCAGGAAGTTTTTCTCTTTCTCCAAAAAAGCCCTTCCTCAGATAGGGGGACGCTAGTTCCCTCAAGCTGCCATCAAGCCTTCCGCGCGCACGCTCCTCCCCCAATCTCTTTTCTATTCTTTTTCTTTTTTCTTCTTTTTTTCTCGATTCATTGCCCGGGGGGTCAAGGCAAGTGTACATGTCCTTCAGATGAGGGGGAAGGGCGATTCTGCTAATAGCACTTTGCCAATCTCGAGGACGCACTTTTTCCGTTCGGACGGCAATAGCCTTGAGGGGGCCACTGACCTAGAAAAAAAACCATATGAGCGCTCGAGACTCATCCTTCTAACTACCATTATCCTGTGAGAATGGTCAGTAGCAGCATCCTCACGCGTGGTTTTTCTTCTTCTTCGTCTTCTCCCCTTCAACTTCGGATGATGATGATGAGGAAAAGAACGCGCAAGAAGAAAGATTCGGAAGACGTCGGTTGACGCAAGCGGCGAAGGTTGCGCAATCCTGGCTCTTCCCGGCACGAGACCCGCCCACTTCCTAGCGCCCCGGTACCAGGCACACCCGCATAGCTAAGCCTCCACCGGGAGGCTCCGCCCACTTATTTCTCTTTTGCTTGCTTTTTTGGCGAGTTCCTTCGTTCCTTCTCTCTCACCAAAGCTTCTGCCACCATTTCTTGTTCCCTTCTCTCCTTAGCCATCACTGTCTTCCCTAGTACCCTCCGCACTCCCTCTCTCTCACCCCCTTCTCCCGATATATCTTCGAAAAGTGGGCGGAGCATGCCATGCGTGTGGGGCGGGGTCTCGCCCCGCGAGAAAACGAACGAAACTTTTCCATGCCACAGTCTCGACCATCAAATTGTGCCCGGGCTGGTGGTGGCCGAAGGGACACAGTGTCCTCAGTATTTGTTATTGGTATCAGAATTTTCGTTCCTTCTTCAAAGGGAGATTCTAGATTCCTTAGGACCCCGGGGGCAGCCCGGTTCTTCTTCATCCACATTCCTTTCTCTATAAGAATCTTCCAGCTTATTCAGACAGTCTCTCCTGCCCTAACAAGTGTCGTTCCTTCCTTGCCTCTTGTTATGATTTATTATTACATAATACTTCCGTCATCGCTATTATAATTATTATTCTTATTTCATCATGCTTATTATTATCTATTGCCTAATTAAGTCTGATTGCAGAAAAAAAAAACTTTTCACATCTCTTCCCACAAAATGCTCCCAGACAGCCCATCACCACGCGCCGCCTTGGCCCTTTCCGACTTGCAGCCACAGACCGGAGCGTCGAATTTCAGCATTGGCAGTGGATCTGGAAATTGGTAAGTGAAGGGTGTTGTGTTTTTCTTTACCGTAGTGACCCTTGGTCAAGCTAGATTCTGCAAATTGTTAGTTTTCTCTTCTTGACTCCTAGTGGTCAGATTATGATAAAACTATTACCATTTGAAAGGATTTTTTTGGATTTATTAGTGAAATATAAATCGTTTATAATGATTTTTGGATTTTTAAAGTTTTTGAAACATTTTCCTAGTGCCGAATCTCTAACAGCTCGTTGGAATTGTTGTTACTACCTCTAACTCCCCTCACAGTTGATCAATTTTTATGAAATGTATACCAATCAAAAGGAAATTCCATGGAGGAAATTTTAGAGCCTTGTTAATTGATAACGTTTCTTTCAACTTTTATTAGTTTTGGAGCAACTTTCTATCCCTGAGTCGCTGGTAACCGAGCACCCTCTATTTCAACTTCTAGTGGTCCATATCCAATGAAAATTATACGTATGGATTGGAAATTTTTGGTAGATTTAAATAATTTAAAAATTACTCCAATTTGAAATATGGCCAACCAAGGAAATCTCTTTTCTTACCGCGACTACATCGTCCAGTTTAAAATCTAAGGTTATCTCAACTTCCAATGGTCCGATTTTTATGAAAGTTATGCTGGTGGAAAGAAATTTTGCGAGGGTTATCCTAATTTTTGAAAATTTGCAAAATTCTGATTTCTGACACCTTTTGAAGTCACCATGCACCTATAGTGGATGTCGTCAAAAAAAAGATTTTTTTTTGAAAATTCTCTCCTCTATTCTTGCTGTGTTTGAAAATTTTTACATTTTTTCTTTTTCCAGCCTCGGCTTAGTTAACTCTTTCCTATTACATAACAAATCATACTCATCCTTATCCAATCTTCTCAATACCGTATTACCCCAACAAGTTCTGATCCTTTGCCAAAATCTTACGTAACCAGTATCCATCACCAGAACCATCTCCACAAACATCGAGAAGACAATTGCCTCCTCTCCTCGGCTTCCGAAGCTTAGTCTGGCATTATAGTTACGTAACGGAACGGGTTCTGTCCGTTCTCGGCGGAGAGGGGAATGAGAAGATAAGCAATATGCTTCAGATTTTCTGCCGAGAATCGGCTGAGAGAATCTCGACAGGTTTTTCGCTTTTCCCCCCGTTGGTGTGGAGGACACCACGAGATTAGCAAGTTTTTTCATCGAAGCGCAAAACCTCTGGCTTCTGTTGCCTTCCTTGAGAAAAATACAGGATGACCACCTATATCATCATGAATTCTTTCAAGGGGGAGAAAAGGGACCATGAGGTACAGTAGGATTTAAGTCATAGGCTGCACCAAGGAGACAATGTTCTGACTAGAAATTGGACTTCCGAAGACCGTCTTGCTATAGAGTTCGTGTCTTCAGAATGTGTACAATTCGTATTTTTTGGAAAGTTTCAAATTTGGACTAGAACCTCTAAAAAATTTGCTATCAATCCACGCACTTTTCATCTAAATTAAGTCGCTGGGAATTAACATAAAGAGCCTGACAACTGTCAGTGCCTCCTTGTTGAGCCCATGCTCCAGTTAGATGCTCCAAAATTTTAGGAAATTCAAACTTCTCGAGTAATTCTTAGAAGGACCGGGATCTAGAAATGTTTTCTTTCGAACCGTATACTTCTTATTGAAATCTGTTTACTGGCTAGCGCTCTCCCGAAGCCCACTGTATTGTAATATGTCCTGTACGGATTTTGAATACGGAAAAGATCGAAATTTTACAAATTTGAATGAAAAGTACAGCTTACAAAAAATATCTTTCGATTGGTGAAAGTTTCACAAAAATTGGACCAGTGTTGCTAGAGATATAGAGGATTAAAACTATCCCTTACCCTCGAAATTTAATGTAGTAGTCGTGGTCAATAAATGACTTCGGAAGACGTCAAACTCAAATATTTCTAAAAATAAAAAAGTTAAAGTGACCTCCAGAACATTTCCTTTTCATTTGTATAGTTTTCATTAAAATCGAACCATTGATTCTTGAAATAGAGGCTTTTGAATTTCGAACTAACATTTTTTGTCCACTTGGAAACCTTGACTATGGTCGAGCGATCGATCACAAAACTTTTCCAAAAGCTAGATTTTCTCACAAATCTCATTTTTCAGGTCCACCCGAGGTGTCGGAGGTGTCAGCGGTGACTACATCGACAAACAAGGAGGAGGCATGTTCGGAAACAGCAGAAACAATGTGAGTCATCTTCCAGAATCCAGACCACCCATAGGGGTGTTCTGGTTTCTAGAAGGGAAGTGATCAGTGTTTTTTGAACTTTCTGTGATATTGGGGACTGTCCTAGACTAGGGGTGTACTTTTTTCGCCGAAAAATGTCCTTGAGTAGTCAACTGATTAGGGGGGGGGGGGGGGGAAATAACGAGGCTGATGAGGGATTTTCAAGATTTTGTATTTTGAACGGCGGTCTTCTTGTAAATTCGAAATTCTGAAATCCGGAATTTCGGAAATTCTGAAATTTTGAAAATCTGAAATTTTGTTTCGCACGATTTTCGGCTCAAGATGAATCTTAATTTCGGGATTTTTCAAATTAATTGTTCAGATTTTCAAAAAAAAAAACCATCCTAAATGGTCACAAAAAAATAGATTATGATCTCTTGAAGTTTCCCGGTTTTTCAGGAGCTCGTAAAAATCAGATTCCGAGAAAAAAGTCAGTTTCTGAAACTTTAACTTGATTCTAGAAGTCTGAAAAAAACTGAAAATCGTCATGTCTCAACTTTTGGCTGGTCAAAAAAATTTTGGCGGTTTTCAAATTCTTTTAAAATTCAAGAATCCTTCACCTCTCTTTTTTCTTTTCTCAAATTTTCCCGACTTTCTCTCTAGAATCCTTTCTTGTCTCGAGGAATTAGCTAAGCTTCCCCCTTTCTTCTCTCGAATCCATCCCGAAAACGCAGCGAAAAAAGTGAAAGCCGGTGTTAATCAAGTTTATCACCTATCCCATTGTTTCATTGTCTCTATTCACTTCTCTCGTCCCACTTTCACCGCTAGGAATCCGCCCCTAAATCTAATCCCCTCACATTCACTTTTGACGTCTTCATTCTCATTTTCTTCTGATTTCCAGGACCGATTCGCCTTCGGAAACAACAACTCATCGTCGTCCAGCTCACCGTTCTCCTCCACAGACAATTCGTCCGGAGGTCTTTTTGGCAGTAAATAAATAATCAAGTGAGTTAGGACTACTGTGGTCCACCAATCTACCGTAGACCTAATTCCAGCATTCCCAACAATTTGTTTTTTTTTTCAGAATGCGATCGGCAGCCGGTATTCTCCCTTTAATCCTTATCTCAACTATTCTCTCCCTCCTTCCCAGTGTATATACTAGTGAGCCGAAGTTGCCCGATTGCGAGCAAATCCCAAAAGTTTTGTGCTGTACTCAACGTGTCTTAGGTAAGTGTTAGGAATAACATGAGAGGCTTAAATCAAGACAACTATGATTTTCGCCAATCTCAATTGTCTTGTAACTCGCCTTCCAGTGTATCAACTTTAATGAAAAATATATAGATCGATAGGAAATTTTCTGGAGAACCTTCTCAGACTAAGTAACTCAAAAATTGATCTAGACTGGCCTCACAATGACCTCTAATTTGACCTCTTAGCTTGCTATTCGGTCTGAGGTTAAGCTGATTTCTGCATTTTCGCATTTGGCAGCCTAGAGCCGACATACTCGAATTCTGAAAAAAACCATCTTTTCGCTAACCCGCTAATCAGCCCCGCCAAAGGGACCTCGTAATCTTTTTGACCGCAAATCGAGCCTTGCGAATTTTGAGCCAAGTTTAGCCGATTCAATACAAGCGCCAAGTTTATCGCGCTACTTGGTCTATGTAGCAGTTTTGACCAAAATAACGGCCACCATTCAGCTGCTTATTGTCAGAAACTTGCTTTCCCGGCGGTTGGTAGGCGGTCCATAATCATCATTCGGGCCGACTAAATCCATAAAAATGATCTCCAGAAATTTCCCTATCGATCTATATAATTTTTATGAAAATCGATTCACTAGTTGCTGAGTTCTGACGTTTATCGTAAATTCTTTAGACAAAAAAACACTTTACACTCAACCAACCCCTATTTTTCCAGATAAATGTATGTCTGGTTGTATCGATTATGTGACCGAGAAGTGTCCCCACAAATTGGAAAAATACGAGACAATTGAACATGAAGAACAACAAGAGCCATCCACCACCACCACCACCACAAGAGCCCCAAAGAAACCAGCTCGAGTCGTCGGCCAAGTCCATCACCCCGAGATTAACCGTGAGGTTGACCACGAGGTCAAGGAGCAGTTCATCGACTCCAAGGACATCAGAAGAGCCCCACTGGCCGGCGACGCCAAGATGCTGAACCAGGAATATCCAATCACCGAAGTGACCGATGCGGATTTGTCGTCAGAGTGTGGAACCGAGAAGTCGAATCCACCATTCTCGCCGTGTTTGTCGAGAAAGTCCGCTGATGACGTCTTCTTGTCTTGCTGCAGACAACAATTGCCGTCGAACTGTCATAGCTTGTGTACCTATGAACATCGTGAGCATGTTGCTGCCGAGACCCTGATTCAGGCCATTCAGCAAGAGCATTGTGATATGAAGGTTGGTTTTTGGGAAATTTTTTTTATTGGGGGGTGGATGAAAATGCGCTCTATTGGACTCCCTTCGAAATATTTATTATTTGCGCTCTACTGCAAATTTCGATTTGAAAATTTCTGACAATTATAACCTGACCAGTTTCCATCCGTGTCGAAGGATTTTTTTACCAAAATGACCCCAAAAGTTTCAATTTTTTGTGAGATTTCGAATCGCCATAACTTGGTCAGTTTCTATCCTTTCTGGACAGTTTTTGGCTAGAAATGGTCAGCGAAAGTTATATTTTTGATTGGGCTGTCGGCGGTTTGCGGTCAATTAGTTTTGCCGACCATATAGAACTCTTACTTTAAAATTATGAACTCTTCCTTATTACAGTACCTCTCCTCCCTCCTCTACTGTGCCAACCAAAACCGTGACAACCGCGCATGCTGTTCCCACCTCGGCATGTCCAATCCAGAACTTGGTGTCGGTGATCGTTGCCTCCGTATGTGCAACATTGCTCCATCTGGCGACCGTGTCAGTTCTGTCGAGAAGGAGGACTTGGTTTGCCTCTCTAACTGGAACGTCATCATGTATTGTGCCCGAGGAGGCCTTCGTACCATCAACTAGGATTCAGAATCTTTTTGTCACCCCCCCCCCCTAATAACATTGGCTCATGCTCTTGAACCTCTAATAACTTCCATTGTCTTCATTTAATAATTTCCAATCTCCACCTTCACTTCTTTCATAAAATATGAAAATTTTTGGAAAAAAATAACAGAATTTTTCTTTGAAAATTTTCATACTTCATAATCCATACCGCCCGGACATACATTCGTTCTTCCCCTGAATCCCATATCCATACAACTCCCCAACGCGTGTATTACTGTCAACGCGTATTCCTTTTTTTTTTGAAATTTTAAGCCCCGCCCCTTTTTACAAAACTAATAATAATTTGATTTTACCCCTTTTTTTGAATAGCCTAGATTATTTTGGACCAAGTCCACCCCCCTCTTATGTGCAACATCAACCCTGGCCCGAAATGCAATATGTTTTCCCACCCCAACTTTATAAACTTTTTCTGTAATTGCAAGTACGCTCTAGTGGACCTTTTGAAATCCAAAGGAGCGCACTTGCAACATGACAACAACACACAATTTCCCCCTCAAGAACTCATTGTATTGTCTCAAACGGTATCCGATTTGAGTAAAATTTGGAAAAAAAATGAAAAAAAAAAACAATTAATTTCCCGAAAAATTTCAAAGTTGTGTTGGAGTTTGAAGCGAATAAATCAATTTAAAAACTTATCTGTTGTCCTTTAAATAATCAAACGCACAGAAAATGTGCAGAGAGCTTTTTTCAAAGAAATTTTTTTTTGAAAAATTTTTTTGACCGACAAAAAATTTTTTGATCTACTCGCGAAATTTTTTTCCTCGAACTTTTTTCGCTTGTTTTTCTTCGTTTTTCCTCATTTTTCCTCGTTTTCGTCGGTTTTTTGTTGTTTTCTGGCCGATTTTCGTCGAAATTTTTTCAAGTTTTCAAATTTTTTTTCAGTTTCAGTGGCTTATATGGGTTTCGCTCGTGTTGGAGATCTATTTTCTCTATTCCCTCGTGATTTTTCTTCTTTTTTTGTTGATTTTTCACCTTCAATTTCTCTTTTTTTCAGGTAAAAATACCGTCCCATCAACGACGACGTGGAGACTTCCAGAGATTTCGAATAGGAAAAAGGTTAGTTTTGGAGCTACAGTAATCTGGCCATAGTCAGTCAAAAATAGACGGATTTCCGCCAAATTTCGACCAACTTTGACCGATTTTCGACTGATTTTTACTGAAAATTCTAATGAAAGGTTTCCTTTTTCCAGCGTCTCCCTCAACGCCTTCATCGGCTCGTACTTGGCCACCATAGTCGACGAAGGACATCAAAACCGTGAAGTCTTCCCTGTGGTCAACGATGTCGACGCGAAGACCCAAAGAAAATCGAGCAAACCGGAGGTTTTTTGGCCATTAGGATTTGGAGGTTTTATCGGTGAGTTTTACACTTTTTGGAGGCATCGGAAGACGTCCAAACGTCTTCTGAATCTTCAAAAAATTTGAAAATTTTCAATTATTTTTTCAGATTGCAAGGAGCAGCCAATTTCGAAAGGGACCGTTCGGGAATTCTGGGAAGGGGCACGAAGCGAAAGGAGGATTCTGGACGACACGAGGGATTATTGGACGACTCGAGGGATTTCGAGGAAGTTGGCGATCGAGGAAGAAGCATCCCCCCCCCCCTGATTATAGGATCACCCCCTATCCGTTGTTTTTCCCCCAATTTTCCCCCTTCAAGACTTTGACTGTTTCTTCCCGAAAAGTTCACTCGTTTTCGAGCCTATACTGATTTGACCTATGGCGGCAGATGGCTCGCAGTTCACTCCGTGAGTGAATCAGATGGGCCCCTAGCCTATGATGGTCGCTGTTCTAAATCAGTGAATAGTAGGATTTTGTTCTTAGTAGGGAAGAAACGGTTAAATTGTTGAGCAAATCGTTTCTGAAGGAATCTAAGCGCTGATCCCATCTGAACGATGAACCTGTTGGTGACTAGAATAGTAGCCGATAGTGTGAAGCAGATGGCTTTTTGGCCCTTTTGTTCTGGAAGGAATGATTTTGTTTGACAGAACTTGAAGGGGGAAATGTCTATTCTTGCGGATGGGGTTCAGTTTTTGAGGTCTTTTCTCCCGGTGTGTTAGTGATCATGCTTTCAAAGCATTTCACTCCCTGAAAGAGTATTTTGTGAGCTTAGACTGATTTGTCGAAGCGGAATACAGTAGCCTCTCAAAAAGACCTGGCGGCAGATGGCTCGCAGTGCACTCAGTGAGTGTTCCAGATGGGCCCCTAGCCAGATCGGTAGATATAGGCTCACGAAACACTCTGGAAGGGAGGGAATGGCTGACACATTGGGGGATTGGCTGAAAATTACTGATATTTTGATCGTGTATGACGGGTTTTTCCGTTTGCTTCCGGATTGTTTTTCGCTTGGAAGACGTCGTTTCGAACGGAAGATCCAGAAGTCTCGAAGAAGAAAGCCCCTTCCCAATTTCGAGTTCATTGTTGAATCGCCATCCAGAATCGATTTGGAGTACGGATCAGGTTGGTTTTAATGACCTCGAGTATCTAGGGTCAAAAGTTGGCCTAGTTTTAGTTCAATTTTGAGACTTTCCCAGTTCTTTGTAGGATTTTTATGCTTTTTAAGCTTTTTAGGATTTTAGGTTTTTCTACTCTAAATTCACAGATTAATTTTCCTCATTTTTCAGGCGATCGCCAAGTTTGTGCCCACCTCCAACACCGCACTCATCTGGAAGACCAAACTCAAGGACTCCCAATTTGCCACGTCTTCTCCGAAGCAGAATGTGTCTGGGAGGAGTATTTGGTGACTCCGCCAAATAGATCAAAACATGCCTCCGACCACACGGACATCTCCCGGACCCCTACTCGAATTCTCAATCGGACGGCGGTAAACTGTCTCCAGATGAGCACAAGATGTCGTCGAATCTCCTGGAGAAGCCAAGAAGCAAGCACCGATAGGATGACAACGATTTGGAGTCACCCCGAGAAGACAATCAGAACGAGGATTCTAGAGGGCGACGAGAATCAGAAGGACATTTTGAATTTTGATGAGTGAGTTTTTAACTTTCTGAAGGCTTCAAAATATGTGAAAAGTCTTCGGAATCTTGAAAATTTCAAACTTTTTCCTTTTCCAGAAGGCGACAGCGGCACGAGATGTATCAACAATTGCAAAGAGGACTGTCTTGCGATTCTGGGCACGATGCTGAATTTGGATTCTGGACGACTCGAGGGACTCCGAGGAAGTCGGCGATCAAAGAAGAAGCACCCCCCCCCCTAGTTATTCGATCACCCCCTATCCGTTGTTTTCCCCCAATTTCCCCTTTCAAGACTTTGACTTTTTCTTCCCGAAAAGTTCACTCGTTTTCGAGCCTATACTGATTTGACCTAGGGCGGCAGATGGCTCGCAGTTCACTCGGAGAGTGAATCAGATGGGCCCCTAGCCTATGATGGTCGCTATTCTAAATCAGTGAGTAGTAGGATTTTGTTCTTAGTAGGGAAGAAACGGTTAAATTGTTGAGCAAATCGTTTCTGAAGGAATCTAAACGGTAATGTATCCCGTTTGAGGTACGGCTTTTTGGACGGGCTCATGCTGAATAGAACAAGCATAAAAAGTTATGTAAGTGGTTAGAACCTTTTTTGTAGCTTATTAACCGCCTTCGAGAAAATCAACTTTTTGTCAAAAATTCCTTCAAAGTTTCAATTAAAGTTTCTGTTTTTTGTTTGTCCATAAAAAACGAAAACCAAGAAGCTTTCTTTTTCTTACCAACTTTGGTTTCCTCTGTTTGTCCGTTTTGCAAATTGTTGCGTAACAAGTGAAACTTCTTTTTCTTCTTCTTCATTACATAATGTTCGTTTTTTCTGAATAAACACCCACAACGTCCATTCATCGGAAATCTGTATACATACAAAGAAATCCCTTTCAAATCCCATGTGATCAGAAATACGGTGTAGTGTTTGATCTTCGTCGGTATTCGGAATTCCTTTCGTTTTTTTTTTTGCAAGATGGACAAACAAAATCTTTCAAAAAATCTTCAGGAAAAGTTTAGGATAAAGTTGAGGGGATTCAGATATGGGATTTCAGATATCTGGGACACTTCGCAACTAGTCATTTCGCAACTCACGTCGATTCGCAACCGCGACAATTCGCAACCGAGATATTTCGAAACTGGACGTTTCGCAACCAGTCGTTTCGAAACTCTATAAACTAGTCCACCTTACGTTCATTAAGGTTGTATGGAATTGAGGGTATCGTGAACTATTCCAGGTTATAGTCTAGATTTGAGAAGTTGTGATTCGATAGTGAACTTTCTACAAATATTCTGGATTTCGTGGTTGCGAAATCGACGTGAGTTGCGGAATGCCGTAGTTGCGAAACAACTGGTTGCGAAATGTCTCGAAGCAATATTTTTATTTGAAAAAAATTTTGGAAAATTAATGTATTTATTATCAACAAAAAAGAACCACACAACAAAATTGATATTATTCATTGTAAAAATAAAAATCCTCCCGTCGTTCTTCATCTGAAGTATCTGGAAAATCTAGAAACCACATAACAAAAATAGAGGAAGTTAGGAAAGTCCAAAAGTCACAATATTCCGACCAGTAGTCCAGACAAACTGTTAGTGAAATAGTCCACAATACAAACTGAAGAAATCAAGCCTAAAGTCCAAAATTTCAAGAATTGAAAATAATCCTCTAAAAATAGGCCATGCTTCAGCGGTCAAAGTCCAAGTTCATATAATAGGGTTGTCCAAATAGTCCATAGTAGTCCAAATATTCCATGGTAGTCCATGGCAGTCCAAATAGATAATGGTAGTCCAATAGTCAGTTTAGGCTAGAAGACTAAAAGTTCAGTCTGATTTTCCCACTGTTACAGAAAAAAAGTCCAAACTCTCGGCCTGAAAGGCATAGGTAGAAGCCTAAAAGTCCAAAATTTTAGTCCAAGAATCCACTGGTTTAGTCCAAGGTCTACACAGAGACCAAAAGCCTGAACATCTAGTTCTTGGGCCAGGTGGGCCAAATAAGGCAAGTAGTCCAATAAAGAAAAGTCCAAAGGTAGAGTAGTCCAACTTCTAAATTCAGTCCAGTAAAACAGTGAAATTAGTCCAATTTGTAGCCCTGCGAGCCCAAAGTCCAAGTCCAAAAGTCCAAATTATTAGTCCAAGATTCTCCAATTCCTAGTCAAATAGTCCAATTTTCTAGTCTACAAGTCCAAACGAGTCCATGCGTCAGAAAATAGACTCCAAGCTGAGAGGAAAGTGTCCAAAAATGCAAACAAAGAGCCAAGGCCTGATTATCTTTTCTCAGGCCTGGAAAAACTGGCAAAATGCCCCATAATCTATAATCCACTGCTTCACAGCCATCGCCGTCGTCTTCTGATGCCACTACATCCAAATTCGAGAGCCAACGAGTCAACTGATTTGCAACCGAGACCGCAAAACCATCGTGACGACCCAAGCCTCGGATTCTGAAAAATATAGAGAAAATTAGTTGCATAAATTTCCATGTCTTTTTGTTGACGTCTTCTGAATACTCACCAAAATTTCTTTGCTATATCGCAATGTTTGACAGAATCAATCGTGTCATTGTCGCGGATTCTGAATCCGCCTTAGAGTTTCGGGACGACGACTTCACAGTGTTCGGTTTTTCAGTTTCCCTTTCTTCTGCTTTTCCAGAAACGATTCTTCATCGCCGGAGCCTTGGCCAAATTCTTCGAGAACTTCTGGAGCATCGGTTGGATGGGCAGAAGTCGTGGGAACATGGGATTTTCTGGGCTCTTGGATGTCTGAAAAAAATGTTGTTTAAGAGAATGAATTCAAGAAATCTGGAATTTCATATTCTAAGACGCCGAGAATTTTAAAATCCCGATCTCTCGAATCTTAAAATTAAAGACTTCAACTGATTTTGGGCTCGTTTTGGCCGGAGTACTGTAATCCAAAAACTAACCTGCACCTTGCGTTTTCCTCCATGAATTTGAAACTGAGAAGGGGCTTTCTTCTTCGAGACTTCTGAATCCTCCCTTCGAAACGACGTCTTCCTTGAGAGAAGAAATCCGGTAGCAAACAAAGATTCCCGTCATATACGATCAAAATTTCATAATTTTCAGCCAATCCCCCAATGTGTCAGCCATTCCCTCCCTTCCAGAATGTTTCGTGAGCCTATATCTACCGATCTGGCTAGGGGCCCAACTGGAACACTCACTGAGTGCACTGCGAGCCATCTGCCGCCAGGTCTTTTTGAGAGGCTACTGTATTCCGCTTCGACAAATCAGTCTAAGCTCACGAAATACTCTATCAGGGAGTGAAATGCTTTGAAAGCATGATCACTAACACACCGGGAGAAAAGACCTCAAAAACTGAACCCCATCCGCAAAAATAGACATTTCCCTCTTCAAGTTCTGTAAAACAAAATCATTCCTTCCAGAATAAAAGGGCCAAAAAGCCATCTGCTTCACACTATCGGCTACTATTCTAGTCACCAACAGGTTCATCGTTCAGATGGGATCAGCGCTTAACGGTAATGTATCCCGTTTGAGGTACGGCTTTTTGGACGGGCTCATGCTGAATAGAACAAGCATAAAAAGTTATGTGAGTGGTTAGAACCTTTTTTGTAGCTTATTAACGGCCTTCGAGAAAATCAACTTTTTGTCAAAATTTCACGAAATCTGAAATTTTCATCTTCAAAGGGCCATAACTTGGTTTGTTCTCGACGGATTTTTGCAAACCAAAGTGGGTCATGAAGATAAAACATTCAAAAATGTAATTCTGAAAACAATTATGTTTGATCTATTTGTGTAAAAAAGTTATCCGTCGAAAACCATGAGTGCCAAAGTACCAAGGATGGCCTAAAATTTTTTATGGAGTATAACATTTTCTGGATTTAGCTTAAAATGAAAGTCCGTGTTAGATTTAGTGTAAAAATATAATTTGTTATAGGGGTAACCGTCCAAATTTGAAAAATAATTTTGATTTAATAAAATTTTATTTTGACATTTTTTGGGAAATTTGAAATTTCTCACAATTTTTGCACTGAACTTTAAAAGATTGTTTTGAGACCGAAATGTTTAAGATTTGAGCTTTTCAATAAATTTTAGATTGCTTGATTAGCTTCAGTTTGAAGCATTTTATGACCGTTTGAAGTTGGAAGGCTGATTTTGAGGTGCCCTCTGAAAGTCGAAAAATGAAAATGATCCTAGAGCTTTGAAACTTTCTTCATTTTATAGATAATTCAAATACAAAACATATTGTCAACTGCAACTTCCTTCCATCTCTTCATCCTCGTTCGTAAAATAGCGAAAGGAGAAAATCGCCATTCTGATGGGCTCGATATTATACTTCGCAATTTTACGAACGAGGATGAAGAGATGGAAGAAAGTTGCAGTTGACAATATGTTTTGTATTTGAATTATCTATAAAATGAAAAAAGTTTCAAAGCTCTAGGATCATTTTCATTTTTCGACTTTCAGAGGGCACCTCAAAATCAGCCTTCCAACTTCAAACGGTCATAAAATGCTTCAAACTGAAGCTAATCAAGCAATCTAAAATTTATTGAAAAGCTCAAATCTTAAACATTTCGGTCTCAAAACAATCTTTTAAAGTTCAGTGCAAAAATTGTGAGAAATTTCAAATTTCCCAAAAAATGTCAAAATAAAATTTTATTAAATCAAAATTATTTTTCAAATTTGGACGGTTACCCCTATAACAAATTATATTTTTACACTAAATCTAACACGGACTTTCATTTTAAGCTAAATCCAGAAAATGTTATACTCCATAAAAAATTTTAGGCCATCCTTGGTACTTTGGCACTCATGGTTTTCGACGGATAACTTTTTTACACAAATAGATCAAACATAATTGTTTTCAGAATTACATTTTTGAATGTTTTATCTTCATGACCCACTTTGGTTTGCAAAAATCCGTCGAGAACAAACCAAGTTATGGCCCTTTGAAGATGAAAATTTCAGATTTCGTGAAATTTTGACAAAAAGTTGATTTTCTCGAAGGCGGTTAATAAGCTACAAAAAAGGTTCTAACCACTTACATAACTTTTTATGCTTGTTCTATTCAGCATGAGCCCGTCCAAAAAGCCGTACCTCAAACGGGATACATTACCGTTTAGATTCCTTCAGAAACGATTTGCTCAACAATTTAACCGTTTCTTCCCTACTAAGAACAAAATCCTACTACTCACTGATTTAGAATAGCGACCATCATAGGCTAGGGGCCCATCTGATTCACTCTCCGAGTGAACTGCGAGCCATCTGCCGCCCTAGGTCAAATCAGTATAGGCTCGAAAACGAGTGAACTTTTCGGGAAGAAAAAGTCAAAGTCTTGAAAGGGGAAATTGGGGGAAAACAACGGATAGGGGGTGATCGAATAACTAGGGGGGGGGGTGCTTCTTCTTTGATCGCCGACTTCCTCGGAGTCCCTCGAGTCGTCCAGAATCCAAATTCAGCATCGTGCCCAGAATCGCAAGACAGTCCTCTTTGCAATTGTTGATACATCTCGTGCCGCTGTCGCCTTCTGGAAAAGGAAAAAGTTTGAAATTTTCAAGATTCCGAAGACTTTTCACATATTTTGAAGCCTTCAGAAAGTTAAAAACTCACTCATCAAAATTCAAAATGTCCTTCTGATTCTCGTCGCCCTCTAGAATCCTCGTTCTGATTGTCTTCTCGGGGTGACTCCAAATCGTTGTCATCCTATCGGTGCTTGCTTCTTGGCTTCTCCAGGAGATTCGACGACATCTTGTGCTCATCTGGAGACAGTTTACCGCCGTCCGATTGAGAATTCGAGTAGGGGTCCGGGAGATGTCCGTGTGGTCGGAGGCATGTTTTGATCTATTTGGCGGAGTCACCAAATACTCCTCCCAGACACATTCTGCTTCGGAGAAGACGTGGCAAATTGGGAGTCCTTGAGTTTGGTCTTCCAGATGAGTGCGGTGTTGGAGGTGGGCACAAACTTGGCGATCGCCTGAAAAATGAGGAAAATTAATCTGTGAATTTAGAGTAGAAAAACCTAAAATCCTAAAAAGCTTAAAAAGCATAAAAATCCTACAAAGAACTGGGAAAGTCTCAAAATTGAACTAAAACTAGGCCAACTTTTGACCCTAGATACTCGAGGTCATTAAAACCAACCTGATCCGTACTCCAAATCGATTCTGGATGGCGATTCAACAATGAACTCGAAATTGGGAAGGGGCTTTCTTCTTCGAGACTTCTGGATCTTCCGTTCGAAACGACGTCTTCCAAGCGAAAAACAATCCGGAAGCAAACGGAAAAACCCGTCATACACGATCAAAATATCAGTAATTTTCAGCCAATCCCCCAATGTGTCAGCCATTCCCTCCCTTCCAGAGTGTTTCGTGAGCCTATATCTACCGATCTGGCTAGGGGCCCATCTGGAACACTCACTGAGTGCACTGCGAGCCATCTGCCGCCAGGTCTTTTTGAGAGGCTACTGTATTCCGCTTCGACAAATCAGTCTAAGCTCACAAAATACTCTTTCAGGGAGTGAAATGCTTTGAAAGCATGATCACTAACACACCGGGAGAAAAGACCTCAAAAACTGAACCCCATCCGCAAGAATAGACATTTCCCCCTTCAAGTTCTGTCAAACAAAATCATTCCTTCCAGAACAAAAGGGCCAAAAAGCCATCTGCTTCACACTATCGGCTACTATTCTAGTCACCAACAGGTTCATCGTTCAGATGGGATCAGCGCTTAGATTCCTTCAGAAACGATTTGCTCAACAATTTAACCGTTTCTTCCCTACTAAGAACAAAATCCTACTATTCACTGATTTAGAACAGCGACCATCATAGGCTAGGGGCCCATCTGATTCACTCACGGAGTGAACTGCGAGCCATCTGCCGCCATAGGTCAAATCAGTATAGGCTCGAAAACGAGTGAACTTTTCGGGAAGAAACAGTCAAAGTCTTGAAGGGGGAAAATTGGGGGAAAAACAACGGATAGGGGGTGATCCTATAATCAGGGGGGGGGGGATGCTTCTTCCTCGATCGCCAACTTCCTCGAAATCCCTCGAGTCGTCCAATAATCCCTCGTGTCGTCCAGAATCCTCCTTTCGCTTCGTGCCCCTTCCCAGAATTCCCGAACGGTCCCTTTCGAAATTGGCTGCTCCTTGCAATCTGAAAAAATAATTGAAAATTTTCAAATTTTTTGAAGATTCAGAAGACGTTTGGACGTCTTCCGATGCCTCCAAAAAGTGTAAAACTCACCGATAAAACCTCCAAATCCTAATGGCCAAAAAACCTCCGGTTTGCTCGATTTTCTTTGGGTCTTCGCGTCGACATCGTTGACCACAGGGAAGACTTCACGGTTTTGATGTCCTTCGTCGACTATGGTGGCCAAGTACGAGCCGATGAAGGCGTTGAGGGAGACGCTGGAAAAAGGAAACCTTTCATTAGAATTTTCAGTAAAAATCAGTCGAAAATCGGTCAAAGTTGGTCGAAATTTGGCGGAAATCCGTCTATTTTTGACTGACTATGGCCAGATTACTGTAGCTCCAAAACTAACCTTTTTCCTATTCGAAATCTCTGGAAGTCTCCACGTCGTCGTTGATGGGACGGTATTTTTACCTGAAAAAAAGAGAAATTGAAGGTGAAAAATCAACAAAAAAAGAAGAAAAATCACGAGGGAATAGAGAAAATAGATCTCCAACACGAGCGAAACCCATATAAGCCACTGAAACTGAAAAAAAATTTGAAAACTTGAAAAAATTTCGACGAAAATCGGCCAGAAAACAACAAAAAACCGACGAAAACGAGGAAAAATGAGGAAAAACGAAGAAAAACAAGCGAAAAAAGTTCGAGGAAAAAAATTTCGCGAGTAGATCAAAAAATTTTTTGTCGGTCAAAAAAATTTTTCAAAAAAAAATTTCTTTGAAAAAAGCTCTCTGCACATTTTCTGTGCGTTTGATTATTTAAAGGACAACAGATAAGTTTTTAAATTGATTTATTCGCTTCAAACTCCAACACAACTTTGAAATTTTTCGGGAAATTAATTGTTTTTTTTTTTCATTTTTTTTCCAAATTTTACTCAAATCGGATACCGTTTGAGACAATACAATGAGTTCTT
Source organism: Caenorhabditis sinica (assembly GCA_963932045.1). Lineage (NCBI taxonomy): Eukaryota > Metazoa > Nematoda > Chromadorea > Rhabditida > Rhabditidae > Caenorhabditis > Caenorhabditis sinica. The sequence goes on along the minus strand of OZ009942.1, from coordinate 19,522,181 downwards.
GAGGGGGAAATTGTGTGTTGTTGTCATGTTGCAAGTGCGCTCCTTTGGATTTCAAAAGGTCCACTAGAGCGTACTTGCAATTACAGAAAAAGTTTATAAAGTTGGGGTGGGAAAACATATTGCATTTCGGGCCAGGGTTGATGTTGCACATAAGAGGGGGGTGGACTTGGTCCAAAATAATCTAGGCTATTCAAAAAAAGGGGTAAAATCAAATTATTATTAGTTTTGTAAAAAGGGGCGGGGCTTAAAATTTCAAAAAAAAAAGGAATACGCGTTGACAGTAATACACGCGTTGGGGAGTTGTATGGATATGGGATTCAGGGGAAGAACGAATGTATGTCCGGGCGGTATGGATTATGAAGTATGAAAATTTTCAAAGAAAAATTCTGTTATTTTTTTCCAAAAATTTTCATATTTTATGAAAGAAGTGAAGGTGGAGATTGGAAATTATTAAATGAAGACAATGGAAGTTATTAGAGGTTCAAGAGCATGAGCCAATGTTATTAGGGGGGGGGGGGGGGGTGACAAAAAGATTCTGAATCCTAGTTGATGGTACGAAGGCCTCCTCGGGCACAATACATGATGACGTTCCAGTTAGAGAGGCAAACCAAGTCCTCCTTCTCGACAGAACTGACACGGTCGCCAGATGGAGCAATGTTGCACATACGGAGGCAACGATCACCGACACCAAGTTCTGGATTGGACATGCCGAGGTGGGAACAGCATGCGCGGTTGTCACGGTTTTGGTTGGCACAGTAGAGGAGGGAGGAGAGGTACTGTAATAAGGAAGAGTTCATAATTTTAAAGTAAGAGTTCTATATGGTCGGCAAAACTAATTGACCGCAAACCGCCGACAGCCCAATCAAAAATATAACTTTCGCTGACCATTTCTAGCCAAAAACTGTCCAGAAAGGATAGAAACTGACCAAGTTATGGCGATTCGAAATCTCACAAAAAATTGAAACTTTTGGGGTCATTTTGGTAAAAAAATCCTTCGACACGGATGGAAACTGGTCAGGTTATAATTGTCAGAAATTTTCAAATCGAAATTTGCAGTAGAGCGCAAATAATAAATATTTCGAAGGGAGTCCAATAGAGCGCATTTTCATCCACCCCCCAATAAAAAAAATTTCCCAAAAACCAACCTTCATATCACAATGCTCTTGCTGAATGGCCTGAATCAGGGTCTCGGCAGCAACATGCTCACGATGTTCATAGGTACACAAGCTATGACAGTTCGACGGCAATTGTTGTCTGCAGCAAGACAAGAAGACGTCATCAGCGGACTTTCTCGACAAACACGGCGAGAATGGTGGATTCGACTTCTCGGTTCCACACTCTGACGACAAATCCGCATCGGTCACTTCGGTGATTGGATATTCCTGGTTCAGCATCTTGGCGTCGCCGGCCAGTGGGGCTCTTCTGATGTCCTTGGAGTCGATGAACTGCTCCTTGACCTCGTGGTCAACCTCACGGTTAATCTCGGGGTGATGGACTTGGCCGACGACTCGAGCTGGTTTCTTTGGGGCTCTTGTGGTGGTGGTGGTGGTGGATGGCTCTTGTTGTTCTTCATGTTCAATTGTCTCGTATTTTTCCAATTTGTGGGGACACTTCTCGGTCACATAATCGATACAACCAGACATACATTTATCTGGAAAAATAGGGGTTGGTTGAGTGTAAAGTGTTTTTTTGTCTAAAGAATTTACGATAAACGTCAGAACTCAGCAACTAGTGAATCGATTTTCATAAAAATTATATAGATCGATAGGGAAATTTCTGGAGATCATTTTTATGGATTTAGTCGGCCCGAATGATGATTATGGACCGCCTACCAACCGCCGGGAAAGCAAGTTTCTGACAATAAGCAGCTGAATGGTGGCCGTTATTTTGGTCAAAACTGCTACATAGACCAAGTAGCGCGATAAACTTGGCGCTTGTATTGAATCGGCTAAACTTGGCTCAAAATTCGCAAGGCTCGATTTGCGGTCAAAAAGATTACGAGGTCCCTTTGGCGGGGCTGATTAGCGGGTTAGCGAAAAGATGGTTTTTTTCAGAATTCGAGTATGTCGGCTCTAGGCTGCCAAATGCGAAAATGCAGAAATCAGCTTAACCTCAGACCGAATAGCAAGCTAAGAGGTCAAATTAGAGGTCATTGTGAGGCCAGTCTAGATCAATTTTTGAGTTACTTAGTCTGAGAAGGTTCTCCAGAAAATTTCCTATCGATCTATATATTTTTCATTAAAGTTGATACACTGGAAGGCGAGTTACAAGACAATTGAGATTGGCGAAAATCATAGTTGTCTTGATTTAAGCCTCTCATGTTATTCCTAACACTTACCTAAGACACGTTGAGTACAGCACAAAACTTTTGGGATTTGCTCGCAATCGGGCAACTTCGGCTCACTAGTATATACACTGGGAAGGAGGGAGAGAATAGTTGAGATAAGAATTAAAGGGAGAATACCGGCTGCCGATCGCATTCTGAAAAAAAAAACAAATTGTTGGGAATGCTGGAATTAGGTCTACGGTAGATTGGTGGACCACAGTAGTCCTAACTCACTTGATTATTTATTTACTGCCAAAAAGACCTCCGGACGAATTGTCCTAGAAACTCTTAGCCACCCCTAAACTCAAAAAATCAACTTACAGTCTGACAAATCTGGGCAACAATTGACATTTTTTGGAATTCAGAAGACGTCGACGTCGTCAATAGGGATTCTGAATCGTCCCGCCGAAGTCCTTCCCTATTTATACCCCATTTCAAGCTTCTCTGCGTCTACCAGCCCTCGATTCTATTTTCATTCTGAAAAGGGGGCGGAGCCTAAGAGAAGGAGCTTTACTAGAAGAAGAAGAAGCAAATCCAATAGAATAAAATGTAACATTCATCGGAAAATCCGGATATACCACACTATTGCTAGTGCTGCTAGTACTAGTACTAACACATACAAACAGTCCCCCCCCCCCCCCCAGGGGGGACCGGGGGCGGGCAAAAATGAGAAAAAGCTGGCTTTTCTCTCTCTCTTTTTTATGACACCACATGAGATTGCGTCGTTTTGAATACCTCTTGCCAATAGGATTTATGCTAATTCCAAATGGTAGTTAAGAGAGAAAAGTTTGAAGAGAGTGATCAATGTTCAAACCGGTGCCGCGGGAGGGAACTTACTCTCTCCCGCTGGGAGGGAGAAGCTTGGAGAGGGGACTTCTATGTGTATTACTGTCATTTCATTCATGATGGTGATGGCAAACCTGAAGGCGAAAAGTGTGATTCATTGAAAGTTATGATGACAGCAAACTACACTAGAAGAAGCTGGAGAATCTGGAAGCGATGAATTTATGGGATAGTGAAGTTTGCGGCTTTTCGAGGATCAAGGATTACGGTGATTAGGGTGTGGTGAAGAATCGCCATGGGAGATTTTTGATGAGGGGATTCTGGATATTTGTTGCAATGCAAATTTTTTATTGTGATGCAGGACCGTACTACTGTCCCTTGTCCGTCCAGTCGCTAGGCCGTCCAACATTCGTTAGGCCGTCTCTCTTTCACTTCTAGTCCATCAGTCCCCCTCTCCGGCCCCGCCCGTCAAAACGAGTTACTGTATTGCACAAAATGCATTTGAATTGACGACAATTTTAGTGGTTTATCGGAATTTTAATATTCCCATATTTTTGATGACCACCACACAAACTACAGTACCGGCCAATAATATATGAACTTCTGGTATCTTCAATTGAAAAACGTAAACTTTGAGGGTCTGGGAAAGAATGTTAAACTTGACTGTTTGATCTGAAACTTTTCGGGTGCATACGTCAATTCAAATGCATTTTGTGCAATACAGTAACTCGTTTTGACGGGCGGGGCCGGAGAGGGGGACTGATGGACTAGAAGTGAAAGAGAGACGGCCTAACGAATGTTGGACGGCCTAGCGACTGGACGGACAAGGGACAGTAGTACGGTCCTGCATCACAATAAAAAATTTGCATTGCAACAAATATCCAGAATCCCCTCATCAAAAATCTCCCATGGCGATTCTTCACCACACCCTAATCACCGTAATCCTTGATCCTCGAAAAGCCGCAAACTTCACTATCCCATAAATTCATCGCTTCCAGATTCTCCAGCTTCTTCTAGTGTAGTTTGCTGTCATCATAACTTTCAATGAATCACACTTTTCGCCTTCAGGTTTGCCATCACCATCATGAATGAAATGACAGTAATACACATAGAAGTCCCCTCTCCAAGCTTCTCCCTCCCAGCGGGAGAGAGTAAGTTCCCTCCCGCGGCACCGGTTTGAACATTGATCACTCTCTTCAAACTTTTCTCTCTTAACTACCATTTGGAATTAGCATAAATCCTATTGGCAAGAGGTATTCAAAACGACGCAATCTCATGTGGTGTCATAAAAAAGAGAGAGAGAAAAGCCAGCTTTTTCTCATTTTTGCCCGCCCCCGGTCCCCCCTGGGGGGGGGGGGGGGGGGGGGGGACTGTTTGTATGTGTTAGTACTAGTACTAGCAGCACTAGCAATAGTGTGGTATATCCGGATTTTCCGATGAATGTTACATTTTATTCTATTGGATTTGCTTCTTCTTCTTCTAGTAAAGCTCCTTCTCTTAGGCTCCGCCCCCTTTTCAGAATGAAAATAGAATCGAGGGCTGGTAGACGCAGAGAAGCTTGAAATGGGGTATAAATAGGGAAGGACTTCGGCGGGACGATTCAGAATCCCTATTGACGACGTCGACGTCTTCTGAATTCCAAAAAATGTCAATTGTTGCCCAGATTTGTCAGACTGTAAGTTGATTTTTTGAGTTTAGGGGTGGCTAAGAGTTTCTAGGAAGCCTTTGGATGGTTTGGAATTTTCTGGAATGTTCTAGAAAAATCCAGAAGATTCTAGCATTTTCTGGATGGGTCTAGGAGGCTTTAGAAAATCCTAGCACTATCTGGAGTCTTCTAGAAACTTTTAAAACCTCCTAGTATCTTCTAGAAAATTTTAGAAAAATCCAGAATCCTCCAAAAGTTTCTTGAAGTTTCTAGAACCTTCTAGAAGATTCTCAAAGATTCTAGAACTTTCTAGAACATTTTAGAATGTTCTACAACCAAGAAATTCCAGAATTGTTTGCTTTGAACTTTCCAAAATATCGATTTCTTCAGATTCACAGTTTCTAGGATTCCAAAACTACAGAAGCCCAAAATTCTCATTTTTTCAAAAACTTCAATTTCCATAATTTTCCAGGCCATGCTCATCTGCTTCGTACTCTTGGCCATCTCCACCAACGAATCTTTGGCTTGTATCGGCGGAGGCGGTGGCTGCTGCATGACTTCCGGATGCCCAAATCCATGTGCCGGATTTGGAAAGAAGTAAATCTACTGAAAATCTGAAATCCACCCCAAATACCCTATATTTTTTGTAAATCTGTCGAGATATATATCATGCCAATATGTGTTCTGAATTCAATAAATATTTATTTTTTCTAATTTTTCACTAACGATTTTTCGGATAGTTGAAACTTGGTTTCAGGACTTCTAGTAGGTTTCAAGACCTTCTAGAATGTTCTAGAAAGTTCTAGAAGCTCCGAGAATCTTTTAGAAGGTTCTAGAAACTTCAAGAAACATTTGGAGGATTCTGGATACTTTTTTAGGGATCCGGTCGATGGTTGCTTGGAGGGAAATTATGGTGTGTACAAAGTTTATTCTTAAATAAAATTTATGGCATTTTGAAAGTGTACAAATGAGAAATTTACAAGAAAATAAAGAGAAAAGTTTAATTTTTCCTAGCGTTATCGGCCATCGCTTGGTAGTATCCAGTGTGATATCCACTCATGTACCAGCTCATGAGCATGCTGCTCAATGCTTCGTGCTGATCGGCGGGCGCCATTGCGAGAACGTTCGGAGGGATGGGCGGTGCGAATCTTGGAATGGGAGGAGGTGCCGATGATGATGCTTGAGATGAGCTGGTCGCTGAAATTATGTTGATTTGAAAATCGATTCCAGAACTAACGAGCTTCAGATGATTTCTCTTCTCCTGTGGACGTGTTCTCGGTTACACCAGTCGCTTGGGTCTGAAAATATACCCCTAATTTCAAATTTCCAATTCCAAAAACCAACATATGCTTCTTGAATAGATTCCTCGTACATTCTGATCAGCTCAGTGTCGTCCCAAACGTTATCCATTTTTTTTCTGAAATTTCGATTTTTTCTTTTTTTTTTAATTTTTTAGATGAAATCTACACTTGCAGAGTAGGAAGAGAAGAAAATCGTTAAAATGTGTCTTCGAAAAATAAAAATTCGTTAAAAAATCGCGAAAGTGTGCATTCTGACGTGACGGTGTTTGCGGACCCAGCGGGAATTGGGTGATTTTCAAAGCGCATTTTTCGCTTTTTTCCTGATTTTTCTAGATTTTCCGCGATTCTGGGTTGAAAACTATGAATTTCAGCCTATTTTTAACTTTAAAACCGACAAAAACCCCCCTAAAATCGATTATTTTTCCAGGAAATGTCCGGATTAGAGAAGAAAACAGTCGAGGCGAAATTCTTCGATCTGGACGATATAATTGCCAAGTCCGAGTGCACCTCGTGCTCCTTTAACATGGATCAGTTGAATCCAGGTATTTTTAGGTCTAAAAGACTTTTAAAAAATTCAGAAATTTCAGATTTTTTCCAAGAAATGCTTGGAATTTCGAAGCCCACACAAAATCCAGATGGATATGGCGCCGACGCCCCGCTATGGCTTTTGGAGAGCGTTAAAACTCCATTTATTGTAAGAAAATAGTCCCCAAATGTTTTTTTTCAACAAATTTTCCAGATCCACCTCCCACAAGCGTACAGTCCGAAAATGCAAGGTGTGCTCAATGCGGACTCGAAAAATGTGAACCTGGCTCGAATGCAACAACAATTCTACACAAATGGCATGCAACTGTGTCATCTGATGAAGATGTCGGAGGAGCAGAATGGAGCACTGAATCTGGCGAAATGTCTACTTTCGACGCTTACTCAACGGCTCGGTGGCGTTCTTTCGAATTCGGTGCATCAGCGAACGAAGGGCGAAAAATTCGATATTCTGGAGAGCAAGGTGTTCTTGGAGGGAAAACGATGCAAGGAGGACATTGATCGATGGCTGCGGCAGGATGGCAAGAGCATGATGAGCAAGAAGCGGAAGCGAATCTCTTAATTTCTAATTTTTCATCCTAAAATTGCTAATTTCTCTGTAAATAACCCATAATTTTCGAGCTTCTGTGCTAATAATTGTGCGATTTTATCTTTTAACTCTAATTTTCGGTCTAATAAACCTGGATTTGTCTTTGAAAATCGCCAAAAAAAAATTTTATTTTCACTGCTGTAATGCAAGCGCGCTCCACCGAATACATTTGAACCGCGCGGGCTGGAGTTAGATGTGCAGGACATATGACAAAAATAAGCCACGCCCCCTAATTTTTCTCGAAGCAATGGCAAATTTCTGCGCATTTTTTCTTCGAATTTTTCGGATTTTTACAGTTTTTCTTGCGAAAATTGAAAAAGAGCGTTTCGAATAATTAAAAAAAGTTATAAAATTTGAATTTCCAGCTAATTTATCCGCGATTTATCTAGGAGAATGGTATCTTACCTAAATTCACGTCTGAAATACGTTTTTCGCCTGGAATAGCGTTTAGGACAATGAAAATGTGTTGAATAACGAAAATCTAGTCACTTGGTTGTTTTTTTTTTGTCGAAGAAATAGTATTTTATTGGCTGAAATCGACATGAAGCAAATTTATTCTCAAATTTAGCTCCGTCTCGTTATTTTCCCTGTAAGCCCGTTTTTCACCTAAATTTTTAATTTTTTCAGGGTTAAACACATTCAACAATGACCGGAAGCACCGAAACTCGCAACAACGAGAAGGACAAGGAGGTTAGTACCAGGATTCACCTTGAAATTCCCCCCAATCTAACTATTTCGTTTTCAGCCACAAGTCATCGACTCCGATGCCGACTCCGACAACGAGGCTCTCGAGCAGGAGCTCACCGAGGAGCAGAGACGTGTCGCCGAGGCCGCTGGACTCGGAGACCACATCGACAAGCAGGCCAAGCAGAGCCGCTCGGAGAAGAAGGCCCGCAAGCTGTTCTCCAAGCTCGGACTCAAGCAGGTCACCGGAGTCTCGCGCGTCTGCATTCGCAAGTCGAAGAACATACTCTTCGTCATCAACAAGCCAGACGTGTTCAAGAGCCCAGGATCCGACACCTACATCATCTTCGGAGAGGCCAAGATCGAGGATTTGACTCAACACGCCCAGATGTCCGCCATCGAGAACATGAAGCCAACTCGCGAGGCTCCACAGCTCAAGACCGTCGAGGAGGATGACAACGAAGATGTTGAGGTAACTTTTTATCAGCTATTTTTCTGAATTTCACCCTATTTTTTGCAGGAGGACTCCACTGGAATCGAGGAGAAGGACATCGAGCTTGTCATCTCCCAGGCCAACACCACTCGCAACAAGGCCATCAGGGCGCTCAAGGACGCCGACAACGATATCGTCAACGCCATCATGAGCCTCACAATGTAGCATGTTTCCTGATGAGACCATGCAGATACTCTTGTTATATCCATTTGTATCTCTTGCTTATCCTGTTTTCCGTTCTAAGTAAACATTTATTGAACTTTACTCCTTCTCTATTTTGCAGAAACGTTACATCGTCGAGACACTGTCGAAACTTCAGAATTCTTTCCTTCCCTTGTGTTGTTGTAACAAACTTCCCTCCCCTTTGTTGCAGTCTCTTTACTCTGACAGCGGGCGGTGATTCATTTCACCTTTCTCCCTCTGCTATCATCATCGCTTTTATCATTTTTTTTTTTGGTTTATCATTCCAGTTTCTCTTTTCATACATACAGCAAACATCGTTTGCTGGTGGTAATCGCCTGCGAGAAGCGACTACATTTCCTTCTTTTCTCTCGCAATCGCGCCCCAACAAACACGTTTGAATGCCCGCGTCGAGCGGCGTTAGATGTGCAGGTCATATGACAAACCCCTCTGGAGAGAGAGAAAGGGGTATGTCGCAAGTTCCCCGGAGAGAGCTGGTTGCTGCTGTTGTGGATTTTATACTTTTTCAGCCATTTTTTTAAACTGGATTTTTTCTCAGAAGCACAATCTAGAACTTGATAGAAACCTGCTAATCTCTGATTTTTACCCCTGAATCGATTTTTCTTATGTGACGTCACACACAAAAAGTTGCGAAACCAAAATTAAGGATTTTCAGCCATAGTTCATGGTCGAATGGCTCGTAATGAACCATCTCAGCAGGCAAGTAGTAGTTCCAATGGAACTGCTGCCAATGGAACATCATCACAAAACGGGTCAACATCTTCAGCAAAACCATCAAAAGTTACAGTAAAAGGTATATACATTTATTGATTAGTTAGTATATATATATATATATATAGTATGAATAAAAAATGAATCATGTGATTTTTTCTTCATTAGTGTTGTAATAAAATCATCTCTCTCTCTAGTTGTCAACGCGTCGTTCACGAAACCATGCGACTGCTACGTCGAAATCACATCCGACGCGCCGTCGGCGGCGCCCAAAAAGACGACGGTGAAGAAGAAGACGTCGTCGCCGGAGTGGAACGAACCGCTCAACGTTCATGCCAACGAGACTTCAACACTGACTTTTCGGGTTTTCCAAAAAGCCAAGCTTTTTGAGGACACTTGTCAGGGAATGGCCAAGGTTAAGCTCGCTAGTGTGCCGAGGAATGATAATGGAGATTGTGAGTATTATTCTCTTTTTTTCTGGCAAAAATGAGCCAGAAATCATGGAAATTGAGCGAAAATGAGCCGATCAAAAACGAAAAAAATTTTTTTTTCAAAATTTATTCCTCAAAAATATGGGGTAAAACTACCTGTAAATTTCAAGAATCCCAATAAAAAAGCTCAAAAATCTTTCAAAAACTAAAAAAATTAGCTCCAAATGCTCCAAAAAGGGGCGGAGTCAGTGTCCACTGACTCCGCCCTTTTTGCTCATTTCAGGGTTAATTTTCGAAATTTTTCTGCGATTTTTGAGCTTTTTCATTGTGATT